>CM070659.1:26840558-27235349 GCA_036346575.1 Dendrocalamus sinicus | reverse complement strand
TGAACTCCTGTTTTGAGATTGTATCGCAAGAGCGAGAATGAGCACTCAGACCCCGTGCTCGGCAAGCCAACACACGTAATGCAATAATTTTACATGCATGGCTATCAAAGGGTGGTTGGGCTCATTTTATTTCTGCGAGAGTGCTTTTGAATACAATTATAGGAAAATTCACGAGACCTAGCAATTTTGAACTCAAAACTTTTGTTTATAAGGTAAGTTGATCTCATAGTTGACATGATTCCATCCACCATTACATGGCATCTGCGCCATATGGCATCTTTCAGTTATAGCCGCATAACGTACCAGCTGGGGCGACACCGGGCAATTCAAACCGGGCGGTCCTTCGCCCTTCACTTTTCCATTCCCACCCACAAAACATTTTGAAATAGAACTATATCAGTTAAGTTCCCATGTCGCCCATGGCCGTAAGCACGGCTATTCGAATAGTTTTGACTCTGCGAGTTTGTACACTTTCACCACAAGAGGTGAACTATCCTTTTGCCAACATGCTTCCCTAGGCATGAGACCCGAGATAATTTATCACAAAGCCTTTACCTTACTCCGATCTAGCTGCAGACACCACCCACGCTGAGGTTTCACCGCTGAAGGGTTACACCACCACGATCGAAGCCCCCTCTTGTGCGTGAAATCAGTACCTGTGCCTCATGTGAGTAAACCCGAGACACCTACGGCACCCACTTCCCTCGGTGATGTGCGAACTAAACCCTTGCAAGTTATTTAGCTAGGTCGTACTCATTATAGACTTGTGGTTGTCTTGTTTCTGCAGGTGGACATGACAAGATTCGATCCTTAAAGTTACTGGATGGTTCTACCACATTTCATGATTTGTGCTCCCACCGCACCACTACCCATTTCAAACCATCCATCCATCGTGTTTAAGCAATTTTAGGATTTTCAGAGGTAAAAATATTGTGTCACCTACTACAGGTCATTCCATCCATGATCGCCCCAAAACATTTCATACTTTGCAATTGTTGTTTTTGGGGCAGCTATGTACCAGTTTTATCTAGCATTACTAAGCATCGCAATATTTATTGGGACTTACTGATAAAGCTATGTGATATAAGTTTTGCTAAAGCGACAAGGTTCACATGTCCAAACATTTCAACGGATCATTATAAGCAAGCGATCTGGTAGGTGTATAGCTATCATTTCTGGAAATGAACATATTTTGCCACATGAAATAACAGATGCATGTTGATATTTTAAAAGAAAGTACTTTGCAAAATCATAGGTTCAAAATGATCAAGATGTTAACTCGCTTTCAGTCACGAAGTCGGTTTCTTGGTGATCTGGTGCTTCTTGTGCTGCTGCCTCGATATCTTCCTCTTGAGCCTCGTAGGCTATTTAATCGTCTGAATACCCATTAAAAGAAAAACAACCAATCAATAAAATATCACCAGAAATTCAAATGAACTCAAAAAATATGGTTCTGGTTCCATTAGATAGATCTTGAATTTAAACGAATTTAGAAATTTGTTTCATTCAATTCGAGCTAAAATGAAGAAGTTATAAGCGGTCAAAATTTTCGGTTCAGTCAAATCCAAAATATTACAACTCGACATGTGGGGGCCTGTCAGCCTCTATTCATTTATTTTATTTTTTTCCAGTTTATTTTCTTTTTCATTCTTTGTTTCTCGACATGTGGGGTTGATTCTCTTGTTCATGGGGTCCACATGTCGATGCAGTCAGTGTGGATGCATCAACGGCCGGTGGGGTCAGTGCGGTCGTGATGACTCGAGGATGCGATGGGCGACAGGTGGGGCCCACCTGTCGAGGCGAAATAAAACGGAGAAAACTCAACCCGGCTGGCTGCAGGCGGAGGCTCCTGGACAGCTGGCCCAGGAGTTGGGAGGGAAGAGAGCGTAGCCAAGTGAGCGGGAGGCTTTGCTACCTTATAAGGATGAGAATCCTTTTGAAGGATGCGACGAGGGCCGGAGTAGAGGAGCGGGGGCAGCGGTGGCGGCGGCGAGGAGTGTCGGGAGGTCGGTGGAGGGCCAAAGGGATCCTGTGCTGCAGAGAGTCCTGGTGGCGCGATCGGCGAGGCCGAGGATGGCCGGAGGTAGGTCGGCGTCGGCGGCGGTGACTTCAAGGAGCTCGGTGGCCAGCGGGCACGGACGTCGGGAGCTCGGTGAAGGTCGGGGAGGCGCAACGCTCGGAGATGGTCTAGCGCCGGGGGTGGGCTCTGGGACGGAGAAACCACGGGAGTTAGTTCGCGGAGTTGGGGAGAAATGAGCTTGCTGGCGCGCTCACGGTGGACGAGGGTCCTATTACTGCTGGAAGACAACGAGTGCGGCGTGGGGAGCTCAACGGAGGGCTTATCGCCTTATATGGCGTTAGTGGAGCCGCAGCGGGCGGGGCTGTTTTTGTCACCGGGCAGCCATGGCGGCGGCGGGGCGCGGGAATCCGGGCCGCGTGGCGCGCCCAGCGAGACACCTGAGGAGGTTTGAGTGTGACCCTCCACCGGAGCTTTGCGCGCGCGACGCGCCGGGCGCAGATGGCTTGCGCCACGCGGCCAGCGGCGTGGCATCGGCGGAGAGAAGGCAGCGGCGGCTCGTTCGAGGCGGGGCGCGGCCGAAGCGGTGGCAACTGCGAGCGCTCCCCACCGGGTGGCGGGGCGGCCGCAGGCTGAGCTGGGCTGGGGCATGGGCGCCACGGGAGGAAAGCGTCGAGTGAGCGCCTGCCGCGCGGTCGCGGGAGGAGGAAGGAAGGCGACACGCGAGGCGGGGCGGCGGCGGCGAAGAACGAGCACGGGCCCGCGTGCGCGGGGAAGGCGGTCGAGCGGGAGGGCCCCGACCGAGGGACACGCGCAGCGAGGTCACGCCCGCCCGATGGCGCCTGCGCCGCACGCGGAGAATTGGGCGCGCGGTGGGAAAGGCAGCGCGGGCTGGGCAGGTGATGGCGGCTGGCTCGGGTTTTTCCCCATTTTGGTGCCTCTTTTATTTTCATTTTATTTTTTTCTTCTATATATATAGATATATTTTTGGGTTTATTTCATTGCACAATTTCATAAATAATTTCCAGATTTATTTAAATCCCTTTCTCCTAATTTCTGGATCATCTTTTCAGATTCTAAATTAAAATTTAAATTTACCTCCTCATGTGTATATTCCCTTTTTATTTCAACTTTAGGGAACCTCAACCAAAAATTCTTGAAGAAACACCATGAAATCCAAATCAAATTAGGGTTTATTGCAAAATATTGCAGGGCTCCATAATTTTACAGTTTCTAATTTTTCGGATGTTACAAACCTACCCCCTTAAAGAATCTCGACCAGAGATTCAACTTAACTAGGAAGCAGTCGGGTAATCTCTTCGTAGCTGGTCTTCACGCTCCCGGTAGCTTCTTTCTTGGGTGATGGCTCCATTGTACCGGCACACACGAATGACTTGAGTTCGCGTCTTCTTTCCACGGTATCCGGGGATCTTGATCGGGCGCTCCTTGTAGGTTAGGTCTTCCTCAATCTCGATTGCCTCCAATGGAGCTTGATCCTCAGTACTCGTAGACACTTCTTCAGATTGGGACACATGGAAGGCGTCGTGTATGTACGATAGATTCGGAGGAGTGCAAGTCGGTGAGGCAACTTCCCCTTTTTAGACACAATTGGGAATGGCCCAACATACCGTGGGTAAGCTTGCCTTTGACCTTGAATCGTCTAACTCCTCGCAAGGGTGATACCTTCAGATAAACATGATCTCCACCTCAAAACTTAGTGGCCTTCTCCTCTTATGCATAACTTTTCTGCCTGGAATGGGTGCTTGCGATCGATCTCTAATTAGCGAACCTTTTCTTCACTTCGCCTTAAAGTATCTGGCCCAAAAATGTAGTTCTCCTACTTCTAACCAATGTAGAGGGTTCGACATTGTCGACCATACATGGAACCGAAGGGTGACATCGAAGATCTGCCACGATAGTTTGTTGTTATAAGCAAACTCAAAGATAGGGTAGACATCGATCCCAATCCTTAGAAAAATCTAGAGCATGTGAGGCGAAGCATATCTTCCAATATCTCGATTCACTCTCCGTTTGACCATCTGTCTCGGGGTGGTAAGCGGTGCTAAAATCCAAGTAAGTCCGAGAGCTTCATGCAGCTAGCCCAAAAATGCGAGGTAAACCGGGAACCTCGATCCGAGACTATCCGTTTTGGTACACCGTAAACATACTATCGTGACATATATAGCTCGGCTAACTTATCCCCCTTGTATGTGGTTTGACTGGGATGAAATGTGCAACCTTAGTCACTGTCAATCACGACCCATACGAGTCATATCCAGATTTGGTTCGTGGAAGTCCCGTGATAAAGTCCATCCCACTTCTTCCCACTTCCAGGGTATTTTAATGGTTGTAGTAGTCTGCTGGCCTTTGATGTTCTCGCTTTCACTCTCTGACACACATCACAAAAGGCTACATGTTCAGCTATGTCTCTCTTCATACGGGGCCACAGTAGCATTGCTTCATTCTCTGATACATCTTGGTGCTTCCGGTGCAGTGGAGTGCTGAGAGCTATGAGCTTCCCTCAATATCGATCCTTGAGATTCTTCGATGAGGTACCACTATACGCTTCCCATTACCATAGAGTACCGTCCCGATCAATCTTCATGTTAGGAGCCTTCCACCTTCTACCAGTCCTTTCCATTTTATTATAGCTGGATCCTTCTGCTGAGCAACCATAATCTGCTCCTCTAAACTTGGTTGAATTACCATGGTAGCTAGAGTGCCTTTCTCTACTATCTCCAAGTTCAAGGCTTGCAGTTCTTTACATAGCTCGGGTTGGTGTTCCTGGACTATGAGATTATTGCAATAGGCCTTACGGCTTAGAGCATCCGCTACAACATTAGCCTTCCTGGGTGGTAATGGGCGCTGTGTCATAGTCCTTAATCAACTCCAACCATCTCCTCTGTCTCAAGTTGAGGTGTGGTGGGTGAAGAAATATTTAAGGCTCACAGTGGTCCGTGTATATGTCACGTTGATTACCTATCGAGATAGTGCCTCCAAATCTTCAATGCATGTACCATCGAGGCCAATTCCGGTCATGAGTAGGGTAGTTGGCTTCATGAGGGCGAAGTTGTGCGGATGCATATGCCACTACCTTGCCTTCTGCATTAGTACACATCCAAGCCCTTGATGTGAGGCATCACAATGATACCTCAAAATCCTTGCGTACATCAGGCAGTGGTTAGCACAGTGTGGTAGTCAATCTCTTCTTCAATTCTTGAAACTTTCTTCACATGCCTTGGACCATTCAAACTTCTTCTCCTTCTTGAGTAGTTGAGTCATTGGCACAGCGATCCGAGAGAATCCTTCTATGAATCTCGGTAGTACCTACCAATCAGAAAGCTTCTCACTCAAAGGTGGGAAGTGTCCGCCGCCACTCTATGGCTTGCTGCTATTTTGGCGGGATCATGATATACTCCTCCTGCGACACTATGTGTCCCAAGAAACTAATGTCATGCGGCCTAATTCACACTTGCTAAATTTTGCATATAATTGATGCTCCTTTAGCCTTTCCAACACGTATGAGATGTTCGCATGCTCTTGACATTCTTGGAGTATATAAGGATGTCGTCAATAAAGACCACGACAAACTTGTCCAAATACTCCATGAATATCTTGTTCATCGAGTTCATGAAGTAGGTCAGAGCATTGGTTAACCTAAAAGACATGTTTGTAAACTCATACAACCCATATCTAGTGGTGAAAGCCGTCTTAGGTATATCTTCACCCTAATCTTGGTTGGTGATAGCCCGATCTCAAGTCTATTTTGGAGAATACAGTGGCTCCACCAGTTGATCGAATAAATCATCAATCACGGGAGTGGGTATTTGTTCTTGATAGTTACTTCATTTAGGGCCCCGTAATCCACACACATCAGTGGTGCCATCTTTCTTCTTCACAAATAATCTTTGGAGATCCCAAGGCGAGGAACTCGGCCTAATGAACCTTATCATGCAACTCATATAGTTGCTTCTTTAATTCTTCTAACTCATCCACCGTCATTCTATAAGGCCTTTTGGATATTGGAGCGCTCCGGCTTTAAGTTGATGACAAATTCGAGTCTCTATCACGGGGGCATGCGGAGTTCATCGAGAACACTTGAGATAATCTTGCACCACGATCATCCCTTCCAAAGGTATGTCTTCACTATAGTAGATTGCACGGCCCCATCGATGGGGTCGATCTACTTTTACTTTTATAGTCATCCCGGGACATCTGACTAATTTCACCATCCGGGTGGCACATTCTATGACCCCTTGGTATCGGCTAACCAATCCATGCCTAGTATTATATCCAAGGTCCGAGAGTTTAGCACTATCAGTGCTGCTAAAAGTCACACTTTTCCATAGTAATGGTCACTTTAGGACACACTAGGGTAGTGATGATCGGACGGTGGTGAATTGAGCACCACTGGGTTCTTTAAGGTAAAGGTAGGTAACCCCAATTTATCGGCATATCCTTTTGATATGAAGGAATGGGAAGCCCGAATCAAATAATACTTGTCTTGGCATGGTCTTAATGACGTACCCATAAGTACTCCAACGGCCTCCTTAGCTTCTTCGGCGGTGATATGGTTGACTCGACCACGGTTTGGGGCTGATGCACTCTTGCTGCCTTGTGAGCTTTGATGCCCTCGGTTTGCACCGAGGCTTGGGGCGGGCCGAGGCATTCTGCCTCTGTGGACATTTGTTGGCGAAATGCCCGGTTCGCCACACCAAGCACTTTGGCCGGCTATAGAGTTTGATCTCGCAGATTGACCACCTTGCGTAGAACCGCTTCTGGGCGAACGATGGGGTTGAAGTCTTGAGCTGATTAGGCTTCAAGGAGAGGATGCATTGTTAAAGAGTTTTGGACAAATCTTCCTGCGATCGTTGAGTGACATCTTCCGCTAGGTGGCCTCCAAGTTCTTCCTCTCATTTTCCAGAATTAGTGCCTTGTTCACCATTGGTGAAAGTTTGGTGAAATCTTGAGTGATCAATTTGGACTCGTAGCTCCTCGTTCATCCCTTCAAAGAATCTGTCAATCTTTTCTTCTTCGTCCTCCACATCCTTTGGGGCATATCGGGCCAATTGTGTGAATTTGGTAAGGTACTCATTTATTGACCTATTCCCCTGCTTGAGTGTGCGAAACTCATTCTTCATCATTCGCATTACTCCGGTTGGAACAAAGTTAGCCTTGAAAGCGGTCTTAAATTCCTCCCAAGGAACCCCATACAGGCTGGTTTACGTGGTGGCATCCTCACGGCCCACGGCGGCAAGTAATTCTCCCACCAGGCTGGCTGCGCGCCTGCGGTGGTGTGCAGCGAACATGACTTTGTCTTCCTCTGCGCATTTAATTAGGCGCAGCTTTCTCTCAATATCTCGAAGCCAGTCCTCGGCTTCCAGTGGTTCTTCTGCCGATGTAAATGTGATTGGCCTTGTCCTCTGGAAATCTCCCAAGTCAGCTCTATGCCCTCCTGAGCTTCCCTGCTGTCCCGCATATATGGCTTGCAAAATCGAGTTTGTTGTGCCATAACTTGGGCCATTGTAGGGTGTTAGGAGGGTTTGAAGGTTGTCATTTCACTGTCTTGAGCTCTACCTTGGTCTTGAGCGAAACCGCGATTTGAGTCTACCTCAGTAGGTTGTATTAGTCGAGCCTGGTAGTTCTTGGTGGCCATCTGCGATGGTAACTTTATACTCAATGCTAGTTCTATATATAGGAGAAAACAAGGGGTGCCAACCCATACAAGAGAAAGCAGTAAAACCATGACGAGGCAATTTCCAACATAAGGCCGATATCCAGCCATTCACTTAAACATATCAACAATTACATAGCCAGCTTTTATGCTGGGCTTACAATTACATCATAATAATTAAAGTTCATAGGTCCGCAACTACGAAATAGAAAGGACGGATACATCAACTAAGATACATGAATTTAGTACTTGCAACACACCTGCAAGTACATCGCGATCCCAACTACTCCTCCAGATACCCGTAGCCAGATGGGCTGTAGTGCGGGGACACAGAGCGGGGCGCTCCCACCGAACTCGACGGATCGGAGTCATCGGCGTCCGAGGGCGCGCGTGGGGGCTACGGCTCAGGAGGCTCTCCCCCTCCAGTGCAGCCGGGGACACGGAGGCGCGTGCTCTTCTCTTGCGCGTCATCCGTCACGGGGCCGGATCTCGTGGTGGAGGTCTTTGGAGGCTGCTGCGGGGTGGAGGCCCGTCGGGCTGAGCTTGGAGGCGGTCACTTCTGCACGGGGCTGCGCCAAGGCTGCCACTTTCGCTCTTGGCGAAGCCGCTCCCAGCGCCACCACAGGCCGTGCCCGATGGTAAGGCGCCGTCGAAGGTGATCTCCTCCAAGGCTGCGGTGTAGGCTGCGCCCGCCAGCCCCAGTGAGTGACACAGTGTGTTAGCGCAGGTTGTCCTCGCCAGCGGCGAGTTCGTCTCATTGTACCGCGCACCATCTGGCGCGACGGGAAACGATAGGGCGTGCGGTGAATGGCCGTCTCATATATGTCACCGCAGTGGTCCGCGCATGGCGTGGCGTCTGGATCGCGTCTGCCTGGTACTCCTTCGATGTTCCGTGGTAAAGACATGAGGTACATTCTTGTTCGCTTTTGGGTAGATGTAGACTGCATGGTCCAAGATTCATCTTCTCCTATGGTAGCCTTGATCCACGGTAGATAGGTTGCTCGTCGTAGCCCATGTAATGTAGAAGCTGCGTAAGATGCTTGCGAACTCATTTTCATAGACACGTGGCCCAAATAATCCAGTCCCCTTCATATCCCGTTCACGCCATCCATGAGACGTTATGGTTCCAATGTTAGTACTTTTCCAAAATGTAATGAAAAATAGAGTAGAAGCGATTCTAGGAAGGATACGAGTAAGAACATTATACTATGATTTTGGAAATTATTTTCTTGCTTTCATAAGTATTGTATTCCTAGGCCATCCTAATTTTTCCATCCTAAGGCTTTACCCTACGGTCGTATGCTCGATACCGACTCATCGGGACCGGATTTTTCGATCCGAATCTTCTTGTTTCCTTGCACTAATCCACCGGATCGGTGGTTAGTGCACCACGGTACATTCTTTGAATCATTTCATACATCGCGTAATCATCCATTATATTACATAAACCGTAATGCACCACGTCGGGTGATAGTTTACAAAAGGGCGACTAGGCCAAATGTCATGACTACAAATACGCGACAGTGGAAATACAGCAAAAGCAAACCCAAATCCACGAGGCAAGCGGCTAGTAGGGTAATGTGTACAATATATGCCACCGGTCCGGCAACATAAAGGTACACAACGCCTAGGGTCTACTTGTCTATGCCTAACCAGAGGCCTACGCCTTAATTAGCGCTTTGCTTCCGTTGATGTTGGCGGGGCCTCCTCGTAGGCGTAGTGTTCTTGAACTCCCTGTTTGAGATTGTATCGCAAGAGCGAGAATGAGCACTCAGGCCAGTGCTCGGCAAGCCAACACACGAATGCAATAATTTTACATGCATGGCTATCAAAGGGTGGTTGGGGCTCATTTTATTTTGCGGAGAGTGCTTTTGAATACAATTATAGGAAAATTCACGAGACCTAGCAATTTTGAACTCAAAACTTTTGTTTATAAGGTAAGTTGATCTCATAGTTGACACTGATTCCATCCACCATTACATGGCATCTGCGCCATATGGCATCTTTCAGCGTTATAGCGCTTAACGTACCACTGGGGCGACACCAGGGCAATTCCAAACCGGGCGGTCCTTCGCCTTTCACTTTTCCATTCCCACCCACAAAACATTTTGAAATAGAACTATATCAGTTAAGTTCCCATGTTCGCCCATGACCAGTAGGCACGGCTATTCGAATAGTTTTGACTCTGCGAGTTTGTACACTTTCACCACAAGAGGTGAACTATCCTTTTGCCAACATGCTTCCCTAGGCATGAGACCCGGATAATTTATCACAAAGCCTTTACCTTACTCAGATCTAGCTAGACACCACCCACGCGAGGTTTCACTGGTGAAGGTTACACCACCACGATCGAAGCCCCTCTTGCGCGTGCGAAATCAATACACCACGTGCCTCACCGTGAGTAAACCAGTACACCCGGCACCCACTTCCTCGGTGATGTCTCGAACTAAACCCTTGCAAGTTATTTAGCTAGTCGTTGCCATTATAGACTTGTGGTTGTCTTTGTTTCACGGGTGGACATGACAAGATTCGATCCTTAAAGTTACGGATGGTTCTACCACATTTCATGATTTGTGCTCCCACCGCACCACTACCAAAATTTCCAAACCATCCATCCGGTGTTTAAGCAATTTTAGGATTTTCGGTAAAAATATTGTGTCACCTACTACGATCATTCCATCCATGATTGCCCCAAAACATTTCATACTTTACAATTGTTGTTTTTGGGGCAGCTATGTACCTCTGTTTTATCTAGCATTACTAAGCATCGCAATATTTATTGGGACTTACTGATAAAAGCTATGACAGTATAAGTTTTGCTAAGGCGACAAGGTTCACATGTCCAAACATTTCAACGGATCATTATAAGCAAGCAGTACAGTAGGTGTATAGCTATCATTTCTGGAAATGAACATATTTTGCCACATGAAATAACAGCATGCATGTTGATATTTTAAAAGAAAGTACTTTGCAAAATCATAGGTTCAAAATGATCAAGATGTTAACTCGCCTTGGTCACAGGGGTCGGTTTCTTGGTGATCTGGTGCTTCTTGTGCTGCTGCCTCGATATCTTCCTCTTGAGCCTCGTAGGCTATTTAATCGTCTGAATACCCCATTAAAGAAAAACAACCAATCAATAAAATATCACCAGAAATTCAAATGAACTCAAAAAAATATGGTTCTGGTTCCATTAGATAGATCTTGAATTTAAACGAATTTAGAAATTTGTTTCATTCAATTCGGAGCTAAAATGAAGAAGTTATAAGCGGTCAAAATTTTCGGTTCCAGTCAAATCCAAAAATATTACAACTCGACATGTGGGGCCCATGTCACCTCTATTCATTTTATTTTATTTTTTCCAGTTTATTTTCTTTTTCATTCTTTGTTTCTCGACATGTGGGGTCGATTCTGTTCATAGGGTCCACATGTCGATGCGGTCCGTGCTTGGATGCATCATGGCGGTGGGTCAGCGGTCGTGGTGACTCGAGGATGCGATGGGCGGCAGTGGGGCCCACACATCCGGCCGAGATAAGCGGAGAAAACTCAACCGTGGCTGCGAGCCGGAGGCTCGAGCAGCCAGCGGGGGAGTTGGGAGGGGAAGAGAGCGATAGCCAAGTGAGCGGGAGGCTTTGCCTACCTTATAAGGATGAGAATCCTTTTGAAGGATGCGGAGCGAGGCGCGGTAGAGGAGTCGGGGGCAGCGGTGGCCGCGGCAGAGGAGTGTCGGGGAGGTCGGTGGAGGGCCAAGGGGATCTGGTGCTGCGAGGAGTCCGTGGCGCGATCGGCGGGGCGAGATGGCCGGAGTAGGTCGGCGTCGGCGGCGGTGACTCGAAGGAGCTCGGTGGCGGCGGGCACGGACGTCGGGAGCTCGAGTGAAGGTCGGGAGGCCGCAGCGCTCTGGAGATGGTCCTAGCGCCGAGGTGGGCTCGGGACGAGAAACCACGGGGAGTTAGTTCGCGGAGTTGGGGAGAAATGAGCTTCCGGCGGCTACGGTGGACCAGGGTCCTATTACTGCTGGAAGACAACGAGTGCGGCGTGGGAGCTCAACGGAGGGCTTATCGCCTTATAGGCGTTGGTGGGCGGCAGCGGGCGGGCTGTGTTTGTCACCGGGCAGCCATGGCGGCGGCGGGCGGCGGGAATCGGGCGCGCGCGTGGGCTCGAGCGAGGCACGGAGGTTTGAGTGTGACCCTCACTGGAGCTTTGCGCGCGCGCGCCGCCGAGCGCGATGGCTTGCGCCACGCGGCCGCGCGCGTGGCCGGGCGGAGAAAGCTGCGGCGCGCTCGTTCGAGCGGGCGCGGCCGAGGGCGGTGGCGGCTGCGAGCGCTCCCACCGGGTGGCGGGCGGCACGGGGCTGGCCGGCTGGGGCATGGGCGCCACGGGAGGAAAGCGCCCGAGTGAGCGCCGCCAGCGCGATCGCGCGGGAGGAGGAGGAAGGCGACACGCGAGGCGGGGCGGCTGGCGGCGAGAACGAGCACGGGCCCGCGTGCGGGGAAAGCGGTCGGCGGAGGCCCGTGACCGAGGGACACGGGCGCGTGGTCCGCCCGCGATGGCGCCGCGCGCGCTCGCGCGAATTGGGCGCGGTGGGGAAAGGCAGCGCGGAGGCTGAGCGCCGGGTGATGGCGGCAGCTCAAGTTTTCCCCATTTTGGTGCCTCTTTTATTTTCATTTTATTTTTTCTTCTATATATATAGATATATTTTGGGTTTATTTCATTGCACAATTTCATAAATAATTTCAGATTTATTTAAATCCCTTTCTCTAATTTCTGGATCATCTTTTGATTCTAAATTAAAATTTAAATTTACCTCCTCATGTGTATATTCCTTTTTATTTCAACTTTAGGGAACCTCAACCAAAAATTCTTGAAGAAACACCATGAAATCCAAATCAAATTAGGGTTTATTGCAAAATATTGCAGGGCTCCATAATTTCTGATTTCTAATTTTTCGGGATGTTACAAACCTACCCCCTTAAAAGAATCTCGACCAGAGATTCAACTTAACTAGGGAGCAGTCGGGGTAATCTCTTCGTAGTGGTCTTCACGCTCCCAGTAGCTTCTTTCTTGGAGTGATGGCTCCATTGTACCGGCACATCACGAATGACTTGAGTTCGCGTCTTCTTTCCACGGTATCCGTGATCTTGATCGGCGCTCCTTGTAGGTTAGGTCTTCCTCAATCTCGATTGCCTCCAATGGAGCTTGATCCTCAGTACTCGTGAGACACTTCTTGGTTGGGACACATGGAAGGCGTCGTGTATGTCGATAGATTCGGAGGAGTGCAAGGTGGTAGGCAACTTCCCTTTTTAGACACAATTGGGAATGGCCCAACATACCGTGGGGTAGGCTTGCCTTTGACCTTGAATCGTCTAACTCCTCGCAAGGGTGATACCTTGAGATAAACATGATCTCCCACCTCAAAACTTAGTGGCCTTCTCCTCTTATGCGCATAACTTTTCGCTGACTGGGTGCTATGCGATCGATCTCTAATTAGGCGAACCTTTTCTTCACTTTGCCTTAAAGTATCGGCCCAAAAATGTAGTTCTCCCTACTTCGACCAATGTAGAGGGGTTCGACATTGTCGACCATACTGAGGCTTCAAGGGTGACATCGGCGGCTCGATAGCTGTTGTTATAAGCAAACTCAGCATAGGGTAGACATCGATCCCAATCCTTAGAAAAATCTAGAGCACGGGCCGAAGCATATCTTCCAATATCGATTCACTCTCTCCGTTTGACCATCCATGTCGGGGGTGGTAGCGGTGCTAAAATCAAGTAAGTACCGAGAGCTTCATGCGAGCTAGCCCAAAAATGCGAGGTAAACCGGGAACCTCGATCCGAGACTATCCGTTTTGGTACACCGTGTAAACATACTATCGTGACATATATAGCTCGGCTAACTTATCCCCCTTGTATGTGGTTTTGTGGGGATGAAATGTGCAACCTTAGTCGACTGTCAATCACACGACCCATACGAGTCATATCCAGATTTGGTTCGTGGAAGTCCCGTGATAAAGTCCATCCCGACTTCTTCCCACTTCCATTGGGTATTTTTAATGGTTGTAGTAGTCCCGCTGGCCTTTGATGTTCTGCTTTCACTCTCGACACACATCACAACAAAGCTACATGTTCGGCTATGTCTCTCTTCATACGGGGCCACCAGAGGTGCTTCATTCCCTGATACATCTTGGTGCTTAGGGTGCAGGGAGTGCGGGAGCTATGAGCTTCCTCAATATCGATCCTTGAGATTCTTCGATGAGGTACCACTATACGCTTCCGTACCATAGAGTACACGTCTCTGATCAATCTTCATGTTAGGAGCCTTCCCTGCTTCTACAGTCCTTTCCATTTTATTATAGTGGATCCTTCACGAGCAACCATAATCTGCTCCTCTAAACTTGGTTGAATTACCATGGTAGCTAGAGTGCCTTTCTCTACTATCTCCAAGTTCAAGGCTTGCAGTTCTTTACATAGCTCGGGTTGGTGTTCCTGGACCATGAGATTATTGCAATAGGCCTTCCGGCTTAGAGCATCCGCTACAACATTAGCCTTCCCTGGGTGGTAATGGACGCTCAGGTCATAGTCCTTAATCAACTCCAACCATCTCCTCTGTCTCAAGTTGAGGTGTGACTGGGTGAAGAAATATTTAAGGCTCTGGTGGTCCGTGTATATGTCACAGTGATTACCTATCAGATAGTGCCTCCAAATCTTCAATGCATGTACCACTGAGGCCAATTCCAGGTCATGAGTAGGGTAGTTGGCTTCATGAGGGCGAAGTTGTCTGGATGCATATGCCACTACCTTGCCTTCCTGCATTAGTACACATCCAAGCCCTTGATGTGAGGCATCACAGTATACCTCAAAATCCTTGCGTACATCGAGCGAGGGTTAGCACAAAGCGTGGTAGTCAATCTCTTCTTCAATTCTTGGAAACTTTCTTCACATGCCTTGGACCATTCAAACTTCTTCTCCTTCTTGAGTAGTTGAGTCATTGGCCTGGCGATCCGAGAGAATCCTTCTATGAATCTCCGGTAGTACCCAGCCAATCCGAGAAAGCTTCTCACTTCAGTGACGGAAGCTGTCCGCTGCCACTCTATGACTGCTGCTATTTTGGCGGGATCAACAGATACTCCTCCTGCTGACACTATGTGTCCCAAGAAACTAATGTCATGCAGCCAGAATTCACACTTGCTAAATTTTGCATATAATTGATGCTCCTTTAGCCTTTCCAACACCAGGCGCAGATGTTCCGCATGCTCTTCAGCATTCTTGGAGTATATAAGGATGTCGTCAATAAAGACCACGACAAACTTGTCCAAATACTCCATGAATATCTTGTTCATCAGGTTCATGAAGTAGGCTGGAGCATTGGTTAACCTAAAAGACATGATCAGAAACTCATACAGCCCATATCTAGTGGTGAAAGCCGTCTTAGGTATATCTTGACCCTAATCTTGAGTTGGTGATAGCCCGATCTCAAGTCTATTTTGGAGAATACCGTGGCTCCACCAGTTGATCGAATAAATCATCAATCCCGGGAGTGGGTATTTGTTCTTGATGGTTACTTCATTTAGGGCCTGTAATCCACACACATCCGAGTGGTGCCATCTTTCTTCTTCACAAATAATACTGGAGATCCCAAGGCGAGGAACTCGGCCTAATGAACCCTTTATCATGCAACTCATATAGTTGCTTCTTTAATTCTTCTAACTCATCCACCGTCATTCTATAAGGCCTTTTGGATATTGGAGCGGCTCCCGGCTTTAAGTTGATGACAAATTCGAGTCTCTATCCTGGGGCATGCCAGGAGTTCATCGAGGAACACTTCAGATAATCTTGCACCACGATCATCCCTTCCAAAGGTATGTCTTCACTATAGTAGATTGCACGCCCCATCGATGGGGTCGATCTACTTTTACTTTTATAGTCATCCGGGACATCGACTAATTTCACCATCGGGTGGCACATTCTATGACCCCTTGGTATCCGGCTAACCAATCCATGCCTAGTATTATATCCAAGGTCCGAGAGTTTAGCACTATCAGTGCGCTAAAAGTCACACTTTTCCATAGTAATGGTCACTTTAGGACACACTAGGGTAGCGATGATCGGACCACCGGTGAATTGAGCACCACCGGGTTCTTTAAGGTAAGGTAGGTAACCCCAATTTATCAAGATATCCTTTTGATATGAAGGAATGGGAAGCCCCGAATCAAATAATACTTGTCTTTGGCATGGTCTTAAAGAAAACGTACCCATAAGTACTCCAACGGCCTCCTTAGCTTCTTCGGCGGTGATATGGTTGACTCGACCACGGTTTGGGGCTGATGCACTCTTGCTGCCTTGTGAGCTTTGATGCCCTCGGTTTGGCATCGAGGCTTGGCTGCGGGCGAGGCATTACGCCTCTGTGGACATTTGTTGGCGAAATGCCCGGTTCGCCACAGTTGAAGCACTTGTAGGCGGGCTATAGAGTTTGATCCTGCATTGACCACCTTGCAGAACTCGCTCTGGACTGAGACGATGGGGTTGAAGTCTTGAACCGATTAGGCTTCAAGGGAGAGGATGCATTGTTAAAGAGTTTTGGACAAATCTTCCTGCGGTCGTTGGTGACATCTTCCGCTTAGGTGGCCTCCAAGTTCTTCCTCTCATTTTCCGAATTAGTGCCTTGTTCACGGTGGTGAAAGCCGGTGAAATCTTGAGTGATCACCGGACTCGTAGCTCCTCGTTCATCCCTTCAAAGAATCATCAATCTTTTCTTCTTCGTCCTCCACATCCTTTGGGGCATATCGGACCAATTGTGTGAATTTGGTAAGGTACTCATTTATTGACCTATTCCTGGCAGGAGTGTGCGAAACTCATTCTTCATCATTCGCATTACTCAGGTTGGAACAAAGTTAGCCTTGAAAGCGGTCTTAAATTCCTCCCAAGGCCCATACTGTCTTTGGTTTACGTGGTGGCATCCTCCTGGCCCACGGCGGCCAAGTAATTCTCCCACCAAGCTCTTGCGCGCTCCCGCACTGGTGTGCGTGAACATGACTTTGTCTTCCTCTGCGCATTTAATTAGGCGCAGCTTTCTCTCAATATCTCGGCGGTCCTCGGCTTCGGTGGTTCTTCTGCCGATGTAAATGTGATTGGCCTTGTCTCTGAAATCTCCCAAGTCAGCTCTATGCCCTCCTGAGCTTCCCTGCTGTCCCGCATATATGGCTTGCAAAATCTGAGTTTGTTGTGCCATAACTTGGGCCATTGTAGGGTGTTCCGGAGGGTTTGGAAGGTTGTCATTTCCCTGGTCTTGAGCTCTACCTTGGTCTTCAGGCAGAACCCCGCGATTTGAGTCTACCTCGGCTGGGTTGTATTAGTCTGAGCCCTGGTAGTTCTTCGGCTGGCCATCTGCAGTGGTAGCTTTATACTCAATGCTAGTTCTATATATAGGAGAAAACAAGGGGTGCCAACCCATACAAGAGAAAGCAGTAAAACCATGACGAGGCAATTTCCAACATAAGGCCGATATCCAGCCATTCACTTAAACATATCAACAATTACATAGCCAGCTTTTATGCTGGGCTTACAATTACATCATAATAATTAAAGTTCATAGGTCCGCAACTACGAAATAGAAAGGACGGATACATCAACTAAGATACATGAATTTAGTACTTGCAACACACCTGCAAGTACATCGCGATCCCAACTACTCCTCCAGATACCCGTAGCCAGATGGGCTGTAGTGCGGGGACCTGGAACGGGAGCGGCTCCCACTGAACTCCGACGGATCGGAGTCATCGGCGTCCGAGGGCGCGCGTGGGGGCTACGGCTGCTGGGAGGCTCTCCTCAGAAGTGCAGCCGGGACACGGAGGCGCGTGCTCTTCGCGCGGTCATCGGTGCGAGGCCGGATCTGGTGGTGGAAGTGCTGGAGCCGCTGCGGGTGGAGGCCCGTCGGGCTGAGCTTGGAGGCGGTCACGCAGGGCTGCGCCAAGGCTGCTCGCTCTTGGCGGCTTGCTCGCAGCGCCACCCCAGGCCGTGCCCGATGGTAAGCGTTGTCGAAGAAGGGTGATCTCCTCCAAGGCTGCGGTGTGGGCTGCGCCATAGCCACAGTGAGAGTGACTGGTGTGTTAAGCGCGAGGTTGTCCTCGTCCAGCCGGCAGAGTTCGTCTCATTGTACCGCGCACCATCTGGCGCGGCAGGTAAAACGATAGGGCGTGCGGTGAATGGCCGTCTCATATATGTCCACGGCCGTGCCGCGGCGCGCGCGCGCGTCTGGATCGCGTCGCCTACTGTACTCCTTCGATGTTCCGTGGTAAAGATATGAGGTCGTTCTTGTTCGCTTTTGGGTAGATGTAGACCTGCATGGTCCAAGATTCATCTTCTCCTATGGTAGCCTTGAGTCCACGGTAGATAGGTTGCTCGTCGTAGCCCATGTAATGTAGAAGCTTTACGTAAGATGCTTGCGAACTCATTTTCATGACAAGTGGCCCAAATAATCCCAGTCCCTTCATATCCCGTTCACGCCATCTCGTAGACGTTATGGTTCCAATGTTAGTACTTTTCCAAAATGTAATGAAAAATAGAGTAGAGCGATTCTAGGAAGGATACAGTAAGAACATTATACTATGATTTTGGAAATTATTTTCTTGCTTTCATAAGTATTGTATTCCTAGGCCATCCTAATTTTTCCATCCTAAGGCTTTACCCTACGGTCGTATGCTCGATACCACTCTGTCGGACACGGATTTTTCGATCCGAATCTTCTTCAGTGTTTCAACGCACTAATCCACGGATCGAGTGGTTAGTGCACACGTACATTCTTGAATCATTTCATACATCGCGTAATCATCCATTATATTACATAAACCGTAATGCACCACGTCGGGTGATAGTTTACAAAAGGGGCGACTAGGCCAAATGTCATGACTACAAATACGCCGCATGAAATACGGCAAAAGCAAACCCAAATCCACGAACAAGCGGCTAGTAGGGTAATGTGTACAATATATGCCACCGGGTCCGGCAACATAAATGTACACAACGCTAGGGTCTACTTGTCTATGCCTAACCAAGAGGCCTCGCTTTAATTAAGCGCTTTGCTTAGTTGATGTTGGCGGGGCCTCCTCGTGGCGTAGTGTTCTTGAACTCCTGTTTTCGAATTGTATCGCAAGAGCGAGAATGAGCACTCAGACCCGTGCTCGGCAAGCCAACACACAGAATGCAATAATTTTACATGCATGGCTATCAAAGGGTGGTGGGGCTCATTTTATTTTATGGAGAGTGCTTTTGAATACAATTATAGGAAAATTCACGAGACCTAGCAATTTTGAACTCAAAACTTTTGTTTATAAGGTAAGTTGATCTCATAGTTGACACAGATTCCATCCACCATTACATGGCATCTGCGCCATATGGCATCTTTCAGCGTTATAGCCGCTTAACGTACCCTTGGGGCGACACCGGGGCAATTCCAAACCAGGGGCGGTCCTTCGCCCTTCACTTTTCCATTCCCACCCACAAAACATTTTGAAATAGAACTATATCCGGTTAAGTTCCCATGTTCGCCCATGGCCGTGGGCACGGCTATTCGAATAGTTTTGACTCTGCAGAGTTTGTACACTTTCACCACAAGAGGTGAACTATCCTTTTGCCAACATGCTTCCCTAGGCATGAGACCCGGATAATTTATCACAAAGCCTTTACCTTACTCCGATCTAGCTAGACACCACCCACGGCGAGGTTTCACCCATTGAAGGGTTACACCACCACGGTCAAGCCCCTCTTGCGCAGTGCGAAATCAAGACACCACAGCCTCACTTTGTGAGTAAACCAATACACCACGGCACCCACCCTCGGTGATGTCTGAACTAAACCCTTGCAAGTTATTTAGCTAGGTCGTGCCATTATAGACTTGTGGTTGTCTTGTTTCACACGGTGGACATGACAAGATTCGATCCTTAAAGTTACGGATGGTTCTACCACATTTCATGATTTGTGCTCCCACCGCACCACTACCATTTCAAACCATCCATCCGGTGTTTAAGCAATTTTAGGATTTTCGAGGTAAAAATATTGTGTCACCTACTACAGTCATTCCATCCATGACCGCCCCAAAACATTTCATACTTTACAATTGTTGTTTTTGGGCAGCTATGTACCCGTTTTATCTAGCATTACTAAGCATCGCAATATTTATTGGGACTTCTTGATAAAAGCTATGACGATATAAGTTTTGCTAAGGCGACAAGGTTCACATGTCCAAACATTTCAACGGATCATTATAAGCAAGCGATGCAGTAGGTGTATAGCTATCATTTCGGAAATGAACATATTTTGCCACATGAAATAACAGCATGCATGTTGATATTTTAAAAGAAAGTACTTTGCAAAATCATAGGTTCAAAATGATCAAGATGTTAACTCGCCTTGGTCACGAGGGTCGGTTTCTTGGTGATCTGGTGCTTCTTGTGCTGCTGCCTCGATATCTTCCTCTTGAGCCTCGTAGGCTATTTAATCGTCTGGAATACCCCATTAAAGAAAAACAACCAATCAATAAAATATCACCAGAAATTCAAATGAACTCAAAAAATATGGTTCTGGTTCCATTAGATAGATCTTGAATTTAAACGAATTTAGAAATTTGTTTCATTCAATTGAGCTAAAATGAAGAAGTTATAAGCGGTCAAAATTTTGGTTCAGTCAAATCCAAAAATATTACAACTCGACATGTGGGGCCTTTGTCACCTCTATTCATTTTATTTTATTTTTTTCCAGTTTATTTTCTTTTCATTCTTTGTTTCTCGACATGTGGGGTCCTGATTCTTGTTCATGGGGTCCACATGTCGATGCAGGTCCGTGCTTGGATGCATCCTTGGCCAGGTGGGGTCCAGCGGTCGTGGTGACTCGAGGATGCGATGGGCGGCAGTGGGGCCCACTGTCGGGGCCGAGATAAAACGGAGAAACTCAACCCGACTGGCGGGCCGGAGGCTCGGCTGCAGCGCGGGGAGTTGGGAGGAAGAGAGCGCGATAGCCAAGTGAGCGGGAGGCTTTGCCTACCTTATAAGGATGAGAATCCTTTTGAAGGATGCCGACGAGGGCGGGTAGAGGAGTCGGGGCAGCGGTGGCGCGGCGAGGGAGTGTCGGGAGGTCGGTGGAGGGCCAAGGGATCCTGGTGCTGCGGGAGTCGGTGGCGCGATGGCGCGGGGCGAGATGACCGGAGGTAGGTGGCGTCGGCGGCGGCGGTGACTGGAAGAGCTCTCGGTGGCGAATACGGACGTCGGGGAGCTCGAGTGAAGGTCGGGAGGCTTCGCAGCGCTCGGAGATGGTCCTAGCGCCAGGGTGGGCTCAGGACGAGAGAAACCGCGGGAGTTAGTTCAGCGGAGTTGGGGAGAAATGAGCTTGCCGGCGGCTACGGTGGACCGGGTCCCACCTGTTTGGAAGACAACGAGTGCGGCGTGGGAGCTCAACGGAGGGCTTATCGCCTTATAGGCGTTCGGGTGGAGCGGCAGCGGCGGGGCTGTTTTGTCACCGGGCGGCCATGGCGGCGGCGGCGCGGCGGAATCGGGCGCGCGTGGCCGCTCGAGCGAGACGCGAGGGTTTGGAGTGTGACCCTCCACTGGAGCTTTGCGCGCGCCTGCGCCGCGCAGATGGCTTGCGCCACGCGCCGGCGGCGTGCAAGGCGGAGAAAAGGCTGCGGCGGCTCGTTCGAGGCGGCGCGGCGAGCGGTGGCAGCTGCGAGCGCTCCCCACCGGGTGCGGGGCACGGCGCGGGCTGGTGGGGCATGGGCGCCACGGGGAGAAGCGTCGAGTGAGCGCCGCGCGATCGCGCGGGAGAGGAGGAAGATGACACGCGAGGCGGGGCCGGCGGCGAGAGAAGCAGGCACGGCCCGCGTGCCGAGGAGAGAGCGGTCGGCGGGAGGGCCGTGACCGACCGAGGGACACGGCGCGGGTCCGCCCGCGATGGCGCTGCGCTGCACCTGCGAGAATTGGGCCGCGGTGGGAAAGGCGCCTTGGGAGCTGGGCGGGGTGATGGCGGCTGGCTCGGTTTTTTCCCATTTTGGTGCCTCTTTTATTTTCATTTTATTTTTTCTTCTATATATATAGATATATTTTTGGGTTTATTTCATTGCACAATTTCATAAATAATTTCAGATTTATTTAAATCCCTTTCTCTAATTTCGGATCATCTTTTGATTCTAAATTAAAATTTAAATTTAGCTCCTCATGTGTATATTCCTTTTTATTTCAACTTTAGGGAACCTCAACCAAAAATTCTTGAAGAAACACCATGAAATCCAAATCAAATTAGGGTTTATTGCAAAATATTGCAGGGCTCCATAATTTCTGATTTCTAATTTTTGGGATATTACACATGCAAAGGCCAAAGAACGTTTTTAGGCATAAGTTCTTTAACTTGACCAACATTAGTCCTCACACACAAACCACACCTTAAGCATAAATAACCACTAATCAAACCATCAACGATCTCAAATTCCATGCTCTCCAAAAATCAATCTCGGACCACTCAAAAAGTCAATCAAACCTTGACCCAAGAGACACAAGTACTTGATGTACTCAAAGATCACAAGTATTGAAGCACTCGAAGCCTACGAGTACTAACACGAAACCTCAAAGACAACCAATCGAAAAGCCTATGACTCTGAATCGCGAAGTCTAGACAACCAATCACAAAGTCTAAGACAACGGATCGTGAAGCCTCGATTACCGATCACAAAGTCTCGACTACAGATCACCAGGCCACCTTTGTAGCACTAACTCTCGAGTATCGGCGAATGCGTAAGCTTACGACTCTGAACCGATTACTATAGCTTACGGTATCGACCGATTACTATTCTATGACCATTAGCAAAGCATTGTAGCCATGACCGCTGACAAGGTACTGTAGCTACGATCGTCAACCATGTATTGTAGCTACGACCGTCAACCATGTACTGTAGCCACAACCATCAACCATGCATGACTAGGCACTGTAGCTATGGTTGGTTCACTGCAATACTTTGGAGTTTCCGACCGCTCTCGTTCCGGTCTTGATCTCTCAAGCGCTCTCAGGCCGAAGTCTTCGACTCCTCTAAAGACTTTAGACCGAGGTCATTCTGCCGCGGCCATTCAGTCGTGCTCAACCTACCGTGGTCAATCTTCCATGATTGACATACAGTGGTCATTCTTACGTAGTGGTTATGCACGTGCTTGACTGATGTTGTCAATCTTTAGTGATCGACATGCCGTGATCAATCGATTCCAATTTTGCGAAAAGAGCACCGTCCAAAACTTTCACAAATACAAATTTCAATGCAATCTAAATATCAATTATTCATCATATATATATATATATATGTGTGTGTGTGTGTGTGTGTGTGTGTGTGACCTATCCACATGGTCTAATAATATCTCACAGACAATATAAAAGGAAAAAACCACATTAAAAAGCCAGCGCGTTTAAAATGGCTTTCGGTTTACGGAAGCTAAAAGTTGTTTTGAATATAGCCTTATGGCTCGGTTCAAAAGTGTTGTAGCTTTTGATTTTAGGCTAAAATGATACTGTAGAGGTCGTTAGTTTTTCTTAGGTATTTAATTAAAGAAAAATAAATAAATAACACCACAAAAAAGGAAAAAGTGTTAAAAGACCAATATATTCTAAATAGCTTTTAGTTTTTGAAATCAGAAGTCGTTTTGGATGGACCCTAAATTTACTGGCGCTACATGCATACCACGTCAGGGAATAATTAAATTCCATGTCAGCCTAATCTGGCTATCTAGCATCTCTCCATCCGTGACTAACGTCTTCACGTGATGTAGCGCGCGCGCGCGCGTGGGGCAGGTGGTGGTGCCCGGCATAATTCTTCGCTTCATTGCGGCCTCTGACAATCGCATCCTTCTCTTCCATCTGCTCCTTTCTTTTGCAGGCAGCCATTGCAATTGCCCTCTCTCTCCCCTCAACTCCTCTAGTAGTATTATGTCTCTCTAGAGTTGAATTTTCTTGTACCTCAAAGATATTAAATCACTCATGAGCTGCTGGTATCAATCGCAACTGTACTGCTTCTGTGCATTGATTCATTGGTTCGATACAGAGGTTCTCCTGGCCGTCCGATCCATGCGTTGACGGCTCAAGAGTCCGCAGTGCTGGACCGCGCCTCTGCTGCCGTGCCTTGATCACAACTCACGAGGTGGATCGGGCACCGCGTACGAAATGCCCACGCGGCCACACCGCACCGACCGCAGGAGATCCTCGCCTTGCAGTCCCGCGCGCCAAACCGTTAGAAGCGAGCCGCACCGAATCCGGCCCTCACCCCCGAGGAGGTACCCAAAGGGGCCCACGCGGCAGGGACGCATGCCACGAGTGGCGCGCGCCTGGGTCGGCCTCGGAAACTGGTCGGTGCCAGGAGTACCAGAGGGGACGTACAATGTATGTGTCGCGCATAAGATTCCCGTGATGGGAGGAGCGGACGGGAAAAAAAATATTGTCTGGTATTAGACGGATGATTTTATGACCGGTTTTTATTGGTTATACTATTATATAAGATAATTTATATAAGATTATTATAAATAATTATATAGATATTCTATTATATAAGTTGCTTTTAGTTTTATCTACAGATAATATAAAAATATATTTTACAAATAATTATTTTATGTATCATTATACATACATTAGTTAATGTGATAGGTTCATGGTGCACGGTAGAGCAAGTGGGCTTCAGCAACAAACTTTTTTTTTTTTTTTTTTGTTTTTTCTAGTTTTTTAAAGAATTTTGGCTTCTTCTTTTTTCCCCTTATTCGTTTACATTGTCCGTATTGATATCAGGTTTCTTTTCCTGACGCATCCATAACTGATAGCAAAGAAACAAAATAAGCCGTCGACTGCTACATTGCAATTTCAGCCATAAGCCATCAGCCCGCAGCCAGTTCAAGCGGGGCTGTGGCTTTTCAATTCTGACTGTTCGCGAGAAAGATTACAAAGAGATGGACAATCACATACGATTTTAGCCGATATAACTAAAATCGGTACCATATGTACCCATATTAAAAAAACACATAATTAAAAGATAGTTACTATAACTAAAGTGGAAAAAAACTATGATCCACTATCGAGCGGAACCCACCCACTAGTCTATTAACTGTACGCACACCCCGTATTGTAAACCACGTACTAATTACCGCGATCGAGCCCAGTAGGACTGTAGAAGTAGTACCTACTCCACGGTTTAGGTTAGTTACCTCACCCACACCCCTACATAGATTCCTCGTACTGACTGACTGTTACTGCCACTACGTCCCCCAGTTGCTAGCACTGCTTGTTACTACGTAAACCTACGAAGTTATTCACCTGGTTGCGCACGCTATGGTCGGCGATGCATTCGCAGAGTTGGGATGAGATGAAACAAATTTCTTTTTTGGTTTCCCATGCGTGAGATGGATTAAAAAATTTTTTTCCCAATGACAATACTGTACTAAAATAGGCTATCCCTGCCACACAAATTTGGCAATCTTAGGGCGACAGGTGGGATCCCGGTACGAGGCCGATAGCAAACAGATGATTGATATGCTTCGGATGGATTCTTTTGGGTTATAGTTTATAGCATAATTTTTAAATTCTGGTTGTTTGTGAAAGATAAGACGTAAAGAAAAATAATCGTATGTCATTTTGGCTAGTACAGTTGAATTCAATACACTTTTTATTACAATCTTCCTTTGATCCCGCATTGAAAAAACAAACCGTTTAAAAGCTATTTATTGTAGCATAAACCATAAGCCATAAGTGAAAAAGAATGAAGCCGAATTGCTGTTGGATGTCACCATATTGAAGATCTCGACAAGCTGGCCGTGATGACAGGTTATTCATCCAATTCTCAATTTGGATGGAGAAGATACTCGACCACTTTAGCCACCGACTAATTAAGGTAGGTAATGAATCCAGCTAATTAGCCAGTTTAATTACCTATCGTCTGGTGGCAGGGCGGCATGCAGGGAGCTGGACTGTAGCAGGGCGGCAGGCCCATGTGTTAGCTCCATGCCGTTGCCGTCCGTTGTTCGAGCGGCAGAAATTTTATTTGTGTCATTTTCGTGCGACTACGGCTATTTTTGCAAATATGTGCCAAAAATTCGATGATGATATGGCGTCAGAGCCTAACCCTTCTGCAGCAATGAGACAACCTTCCAAATCAGTTGGTTTCTATCTGACTTGCATGGGACATATGTCACGAGCCTATTTGCCTGCACCAGAGCTGGACGCTTAAAAAAGCAGAAGACGTGCCATGTGGTGGGTGCAATACTGGATGACTCTAGACCTGGCAGACCTGGGAGTTGGGGTGTGTCATGCCAGCACAGCCTGGGTCGGACGGGCTTCAAGCCATGTTGGGCTATGTCGGCCCAACGTGGCCACCCCGCTGTGTCATGCCATGTTGACATGACTCGCCTTCAATGAGGTCTAGGCATGGTCCAGGGCATGACGACCCGCCTCCATGTTGTGCCAGCCCAAGCCTGTCTCTGTTGTTAGAAGGAGAAGAAGTGATTTGGAGGTGATGATGGGTCGATGGTGGTGGCGGCGGCCACTGTCATCTTCGTCACATTTGTTCTTTTCTTCTACCTCTTCCTCTGCGCCAAGCACTACCATGGAGCTGGGTCTACCATCAGTGGTAGGAGCGGTGGAGCGGAGGGTAGTGTCCGGGCACAGTTCATCTTTGTGGGGCCCAGCGATGTGGGTTGCCATGGGAAGGGCCTGAACAAGGCGGCATTCTTTGTGTTCTTTGCAAAGGAGGTGGTGAGGAGCTCGCCGCTAGGGTGGGCGCATGTCTATTGCCGCAATGCGGCCATGAGGTCCACATCAAGTGTGTCGACATGTAGCTTTGGTCGTACTCTAGCTGACTGCTCTGCCGGTGCGTGGTGGTTGACAAGGCGACGGTCGTGTAGCCATCGGAGGCCGATCCAGAGTTCCCCAACTTCCCCACAAATGTGCTCTGCTTCGACTCCATGGACACTGTGAGAACTAGGGGTGGGACCCCACGGGATAATCCCCATGTGGCGCGGAAGCGTGGGGCAAACTCAAACTGTTCACAGAAGTAACATTGTAGCAATTTTTTTCTCAAAAATGGCCCTTGAATGGTCATTTTTGCAAAAATGGCTCTCTCCCCGAGCTAAGAAGTCACGACAGGCGATATTATTACCTTCCATGCCTCCTAACTCGGTAGGTCAGGCTACCTGCGGCAGCGCGTGCAAGCGTGGCAGGAGCAAAAGTAACTGTCACTGCATAGCAGCCTTGCCTCGGCAGGTGGGGTGGGTGGGCAACTAGGTGGCTGCAACATGACACTACACGCTTGACATTGCCGTCTGTCACGCATTCCGAGCTCAGAGGGAGGGCCATTTTTGCAACAAAAAGTGTGTCAAAGGGGTCATTTTGAACAAAAAAAATGCTACAGTGCTACTCCTATGAACAGTTTGGCAAACTTCCTGCAAGAGGTTGCAGGGACGGCCCCCCCGATAGTTGACAGGGCCAGGCAGCGGCCGAAGACCCCCATGGCCTCTGCGGGAACCTGATAAAAATAAAAATATTTTATTCTATTTGTATAATATCGATTTTTAGTATGGATTGTGTATTCTTTTTTATATATTCAAACAAAATGTGCATTTATACAATATATTTATATTTTGAAGCTATATTTTTATGAAAATGTATACATAAAATACTTATAAAAGTAATTAATAAAGCCACTTTAACATTTTTAAATATACATGAAATATTGTTTTTCAAATCCCCGTGGGGTTCCCCATGGAGGCGAGGCCCCATGAGGGGATGGGGGCACGTTGTCCATAGTCAACCTTTGCGGAGCAGGGTGGGGGGAGCCTGGCGGGGACGCTAGGCTACCTCCCGTGATCCCCTGCCTCGTCGCTATCTTTAGTGAGAACCGGTGGTGCCGCATTACCACTGTCGCGCATTAGTCACTGTCGGTGTCGCAAGCACCACAGCCGGCTCTGCGACCGATGGCTAGAGTCGTGGCCGTCATGGTGGTGGTAAGAATAGTAGCCCTGTGGTGGCTGCTCGGCTGTGGTAGCGTGACGTCTCCACCACTACCATAGCCGGGACATCGACGCAGGTGGCTACATCAAGCTTTTGGGCGTGCCATGTTTGCTCGGCGTGGCCAATTCTCAATCACGACTGGCTCGATAATTTGCAACATGTCACCAAGTATCCACGTGTCTGAGGGCCTGTTCTTTTTGGCTATGACTTTTGGCTTTTGGGCTGTTTGTACGAGAGATTACAGAGTAAACGAAACTCATATGCGGTTTTTACCAATATAAATGAAGTAATTAAAGTATGTACTATAATTAACTAATAGACCCTATGTTAAAAAAATACTCCGTTTAAAAGCTAATTACTCTAGAAAAGCTGAAAAGCGTCATTTAAAAACCGAAAAGAACAGGCCTAGGCCGTGCCACGTCGGCCAGGTCCGAAAAGCAAAGCCCAAAACTCCCGGAAAGCAATGCCCAAAACTCCCGGAAGTAGACGACTCATCGGATCACCGAACCCCACCGAGCGGAGGCGGCAGCCAAAAATAAAAAGAAAAGAAAATAGAGAGAGAGAGAGAGAGAGAGAGAGAGAGAGAGAGAGAGAGACGGGGTGGCGAAAAAAGGCGGTCTTCCCGCCCTCGCGCGTCTCAAAATTATCGGCCCGCAGAGGGGTCGTCGCGTGGCGTCCTATACAAAAAGGGTCCCAGATAGAGAGGGGGAGGAGCGAACCAAGTCGCCAAGGAGAGCGGAGTGAGGAGCGGGAAGGAGGAGGAGCGGAGCGCGTCGGAGATGGACACGCCCGATCGCGCCGCGGCGGCGCCGGTGGCATCGAGAGCGGAGGTGATGCTTCCACTCCACTCCCCTACCCTACCCTGCCCGACCCTACCTGCTTTCTTCTTCCTTTCCGGTGCTGGTTTCTCGGGGGTTTCGGTGGTTTCGTGAGGAGACGCGGTGGGTTTCCTCGGTTTCTTGGCCCCTACTTCGATTCCGGCGTGTGAGATTTGTTCGCCGGTGGAAAATCTCAAGGATCTCTGCCGTGCCACAGTCGGTTGCTTCCGCGGCGGGTTCTCGGTGGAATTGGGGTTCCGTTCTGGGTCCTTGGCCTTCGTCGTCCTCCACCAAATCGCTGGGGTTTCTTGCCGAGCGGTGCCAGATTGGTACTACCACCACCCTTGTCAGAAATTTTTTTGGGGGATTTTTGTTTTCAGCTTGGTCGTGATGCTATGCCCAGTTCCTGTTCTTGCTACTACCATTAGGGCCATCTTCCCTGCGGAGGTTATGCTACTTAGGTTACTTGGGAACTCAGAGGCTTGCGTGGTTGTAATCATGGAGTGCGCGCGCTGTTCGCTCTAGATCTAGCCACTAATCTCGGAGATCGGTGCATCGTGTTGTTGTTCTTGCAACATGGACTTGTGAAGTGAGCTCTGTGCTGTGTCGCTACTCACTTCAGGGTTTAGGGATTCACCAGTTCAGATTCCAGAATTGGTACTAGATCCCAGGATATGCTTACCTTGTGTTAGCCTCTGGCAGGTTCAGATCCATTCTGGGTGAAGGTTTGACTTGGAATTTGTGTTAATTAGCCCATTTTGGCGCAAATGTTCGCACACATCATATACCCTCAAGTTGGATGAAGGATTGACTTTTCCATTGCTAGAAATACCACGACTTTGGTGGTGCAAATGTGAAAAAAATGTAAATTGCAGCGTGTGATGTCCACTTCTAACAACTAACGAAAACCATTTCTGAATGCAGGACTCCCCGCTTTTCAGTTTTATCGATAGTCTATCTCCGATTGAGCCTCTCAAGTCGGCGTATTCTGCGAATAGCCTCCAGGGATATCAATCTCTGAACATCACCTCCATTTCCTCCATCTTCACTTCTCCGCACGACAATGCGCAGAAAGAATCGAAACTTCCCAAGTAAGTTCTTGCCATCTTTTCTTTCGGACATACCTGTGGATAATGTGCCAAATGCTCTAACATAGGAAGGTGATCCTGATGCTGGTATCCTTTTTCCCCCTTGCCAGGAGCTCTTTTGCTGAATTTTCTGAAGGTGAGGTCTGCGCTGATGGCAGTGGTAAAAGCAAGTCACCCAAATCTTCAAATGCTGTTAGGTTGTTTGCCTGCACTAGCAGTCTCACTCAAGAGACCCACAAAGTTGCCTCTTCAGTAAATGAAGGTATTGTTGATCCTCCCAAAGGGCCTAACGATTTGCCTCAACCTGGTCAATTCGATACTGGCAGTCCGGATCACAACACAACACCTTGCCACGGAGTTAGATCGGATCTTAAACAGGACAAATGTCGGAAATTGGTAGTAGTCCAAACGACAAAGAATACTTTGGAGAAAAGGAAGTGCTTGTTTTCCACTGATATCCGGCTCCTGGATGGCCGCCAGCCTGAAAAAGACAACGATGAAGTCTTGGGGTGTGAATGGGAGGAGTTAATTTCTGCAACTTCGGGTGAGCTTTTAGCCTTCGACTCATCGATGGACGAGGATCACAGAGGAGTGCAGCTGGTAAATAATGCAGAATCATGTGGATTTTTGCTATCAAAATTTACAGGAGATGGTGACATCTCGGACAGAACACACCCCAGTGCGTCTAGTCAAGCATACTACCGTGAGTTGGTGATGGAAGAAGATCAGACAGAAAATTCCCAGTTCTTTCCTGAAGGTCAAAAAACAATCTCAAATGAAGAAATACAGGATAATCTTCATGAAGCAAATGGATGTATTCCATTAGGCTACAAGGTACTTGATCACCAAATGTCAACTCACCAATTTCTTATGCTACTTCGATGTTGCTCACACTTCACACAGTTCTGGCTTCCTTTGTAGGCAGTAGGTTGCTGTTACTTGACCTGTTATGGCTTAGATATTCTACCATAACATTCTCTAATTCTTTTCTCTTCCTGTTGGCATGTTTAGGTTGAGACCCAACAACAACGTGGCATGCGAAGACGCTGTCTGGTTTTTGAGGTAGCTGGGTATGCAAATAGGATTGCGCAGAAAGAATCTGTTGGGGATCTGTCTGTCTCAGCGTGTAAAGGCAAAAGTCCTGTACATAATCACACAAACCCAGGAAAAACTCCATCGCCACGTGTATTGCGTGGTATCGGTCTACATTTGAATGCTTTGGCACTAACACCAAAAGACAAGATGGCCTGTCAGGATCCTATGGCTTCTGCTTTGGTTCGGTCATCGACAGCTGAACAGGAAGTGCGTGGGAAGATGCTGTCTGCTGGAGAGAATTTCGTGCCCTCAGGTAGTGAACTGTTAGAACTTCAGATGGATGATGATTGTTCAGCTGGAGGTTTTCTTGGAAGTGACCATATTTCAAGTCAAAGCAACAGCCCTCAAAAGAAGAGGTTTGTTTGTGCTTCTGATTTCCTTTTGGAGGGTGACAACTGACAAGGTGTTTCTATGCTTCATTACAGTTAAGTTGACCGATATCTATTTGGTTGAAGTGCAGGCGTAAAGCAGATAATGGGGATGATGGTGAGGCATGCAAGCGTTGCAGCTGTAAAAAGTCAAAGTGCTTGAAACTGTGAGTGCTCTTTGCATATTGTTAAGAGTTTGTGAACCGAATCAAATGAAGAGGCTCCTTTTGAAATGCTTGGGAATTTTGAGCACTACATTTACTCCACGTTTTTATGTGCGTATGCTAAAATTGAATTTATGTTATATGCCTCTCATAGTCATTGCGCACTGTTGTCACGTGCAGTTACTGTGAGTGTTTTGCTGCTGGTGTGTACTGTTCCGAACCTTGTTCATGTCAAGGATGTCTTAACAAGCCCATACATGAGGAAATTGTTCTTTCTACTCGCAAGCAGATAGAGTTCCGGAATCCACTGGCATTTGCTCCAAAAGTGATCCGCATGTCTGATGCTGGTCAGGAGACTGGGGTAGGTGTCTCTGTTAGATATTCAGATCTACTTCTGTTAGCCATTACTCACAATTATGTTATGCTGAAATTCTTTAATAAATAGCAGGAAGATCCTAATAGCACTCCCGCTTCAGCTCGCCATAAGAGAGGATGCAATTGCAAGAAGTCAAGCTGTCTCAAGAAATACTGTGAATGCTATCAGGTATTTAAGCTACTCTGGAAACTTTATATTGAAGATGATGTTATCTGAAATTGCACTTGTGGCTTGTTACTTACACTCTAAACGTTTGATTGAATAAAAGGGAGGCGTTGGATGCTCCAGCAACTGCAGATGTGAGGGTTGCAAGAACACTTTTGGCATGAGAGATGGTGAGCATTTAACTTTTCTAATTTGTACAAACATGTGATGCTTGTTCATTTTTCAGATTTGTACACCATTTCTCTGGAAACAAGCACAATCTGTTGCTTCTTACCTGACATATTGATAACTTATACTGTAGTCCCTTCAACCTTTATGTGCTATTAAGCTCCATAAAAGTATTGGATTACCTTTCTTATAATTCTTATTTGCATTAGTCACTGTTTAAACTTTTAAGCATGACACCCTGGATGCTTTGCTAGTTTTGTTTCCTTAAAAGGCGGAAAAACTCAAGGTTAGCGTGCTAATACAGTGTTGCTACGACTGCATGGGTGCTTCTGAGTTTTGATAGAGAAAAAAACTGTATCTAGTTTGAGGGAACATCCTTTTGATTTTGCAATCTTCTGTCTTCCAAATTTACGAATGATAATCTTTTGTATATTGGATCCATTCTACGTGTGCTTATTTTTATCTCTGAGGCATCTACGATATATAGTACCTGATGTGCCCAAGTAGAATCTGCACTCTTCAGTGATCAAGCCACCCTGGCTTTTAGTTGTTCCCTCTGAGATTAATGTCCTCTTGGCATGTGCTGTATCAGCTGAGATTGATGAAATGAAACAAGGGGGTGAAGAAATAGAAAATTGTGGAAAAGAGAAGGAAAATGACCAACAAAAGGCAAATGTACAGAGCGAAGATAACCCACTCCTTGAGCTTGTTCCAATAACACCTCCTTTTGACGTTTCCAGGTTTGCTGATTACATTTTACCTTCCTTCAATGCACTGAACATTTTTACACCTTCATTTTATTAGCTGTATGATCTTCAGTTCTTTGCTCAAACTACCAAATTCATTTTCAGTTCTTTGCTCAAACAACCAAAATTTTCAAGTGCAAAGCCACCAAGGCCTTCTAAAGCTCGCACTGGAAACTCCTCCCGTTTGTCCGCTTCAAAAGCTCCAGAAACAGTTCACTCTCGCAAGTTTTCCAAGGTTGCTGACAGTGGTTTCAATGAGGAAATGCCCGATGTTTTAAGTGAAGCTGCTTCTCCTGGTAACTGTGTCAAGACCTCTTCACCTAATGGAAAAAGAGTCTCACCACCACATAATGCACTCAGTGTTTCGCCAAGCCGAAAAGGTGGTAGGAAGCTGATACTGAAATCCATTCCCTCATTTCCGTCACTTACTGGAGACGCAAACAGTGGTTCTGCAATGAACAATTCCGACAGCACATTCAGTGCATCGCATCGTGCTTTAGGTAAGGCTTGTTTCGACATGTAGACATCACATAAGTTTGTTTTGAAATCAATGCCAGCGTCTTATTCATACATTTGTCCATGGAATCAGGTCCATCTTAAAGCTGGGCAGTTGATTATGAGCAACCGGAGTATGACGTGCAGTCCGATATTGCATCTCACATCTTACTCAGCATCAAGGCTCGAGGTACTGGCAGAGAATATTAAGTTAGAATGTAAGGTCGAGTAGTCTGTATTTGTAATATATGTAGTGAGTGAATAATCTGTATGTAAGATGCTATGATGTTATGAAATTGTTGTCTTTATTGGATTCTATCAATAGTATATAAATCACCTCTGAGGAGGTTCAATATTCCATGTTTTTTTCTTAAGAAATTCTGTTAAGGTTACCCTTTTCCCTGAACAAAATGAACACTACATCAGACAGCTCATTTATGATTTTGTTAAGCCTGGAACTGTGTTTGAGGTTGGTCATGCATCTCTTTCCTGCATGCATGTGCCCTCCTAGTCTCATTCATGTATAAAGGTAAGGGGTGGTACTATCAACTTTGTCTTAGAATAGTGCTAATGGGTGTTGAGATGTCACGCTCTTCCTCATCCTCACCTAGTATTACCTCTACCAAAGTTGATGAATGGTCCATGCACGTTATACAGTTAAGTGGAGTTGTTGATTAACATCTAGCAAGAGTTTTTGTCGTCGTTGAGGTGAAACCATTGAATTATGGATCTGAATGGAGCTTTACAAATGATTAGTCACCAAATGGCAGATGATGATTTGAGAAAGAACTACACCAGCACCAGCCATCAGACATGTTTTGTATAATTGTACTAATGTAATGTGCTGAAGAATTGCATGCTGGGGTTGCTCATAGACTCTTGTCACTTGGGCAAGCACCCCTTGTTTCTTCTCTCCATGCTGCCAATGGGACAGTGCATTAGGCGTACCTGCTAACCTGTCTCTGCTTTGCATTATTGGGTACTAATTACTATAACTACTAAGCCTCTCCTTCTCTCTCTAAACCGCTAACTTAAACAGGATGCTAACAGCTAACTAGCAGAGTGATCGTATCATCCTGATTTGGCAATTGTTTTATGGCAAGTAGGCATAACAATACATAATGGCATACGGCTGGCTGGCCCCAAGGTAAGGTTGATCTCATTTGGTCACCTTCTAGGGTCATGGCCTAATTTCCTGCCCAAAAAACCTCACATTTGTTTTGGGGTTTTGTTAAACATCATCCAGATGTTTTCTTCCTAACTTTGTTTTGTCCAGTTCTCGGCCGGGCCGGCCGATTCCTGCCAGTCTGTCGCGCAACCGATAATGAAAACGTCCGCGTTATCGCTCGTTTTTCAGCAGTTTCAGATGGCAACTTCTCTGCTGCTCCATTCACACCCCTTCGTGTTCATGTACGTTGCCGTCCCCATCTTCGCCTTTGGAAACATTCTCACTGCCGTATCCTACTGGTCATACATGTACAAGTAGTATTGCATTTGCAAATCTCTACTTTCCTTTAGCTGCTTTCTTGTTTTAGCGTGCTAGTGATGTGTGTGTGTGACAAGGACATGAACATTGAACAGAGTAGGAGTAGAGTAGCATAAATGTATATATAATGCAGCAACAGTAGCCTGTATGAACTGTAATGTAAGCTGGAGCCAGGCAAGGTGATGGTGTATGTGTGGAGGAAGAAGCTCCTCTTTGCAGCTGGAACCCATGAGCATCTGCTGCTTTAATTTAATTCAACTCAATTCAATCCTCCTCTGACCCCGTCCTTATCAGATAAGCATAGGCATTAACTCTTCTCCTGTTCACCATTTGGTGTCCCTCAACTGGATTCCTGCTTAATAATAATATTATCATGTCAATAATGTCATCCCTTGGTTGTACTCGACTCCTTTTGATGATTGGAGAGGAGAAACTTCTTACAATATTTGGTTGATTTGGCAGTGGTGGTGTCATCTATCATGTTGACTCCCTTTCAAGCCAAGAAAGTGAACAAGTAGTACTAATAATTTACCCAACTTTAATTCAGTTAACATTGGTACTAGTAATGCTAGCTTTCTTTTGATCTATAAAAAAAATAAAAAAAATAAAAATGTCACTAGTATAGAACAAACAATCATTAGTCGGTAAAACTTTAATGTATCATGTATGTCTACACTTCCATTATTAATTACCATCCTCTCCCTGTGAAAGAAAAGAAAAAATAAAAATTACAGTGTGTATATATACGATGATTGACATATGTGTACGAATTTACTCTTTGGATCGATCTCACATCACCAACGAATTTTACAAGTCATGGCCGGCACTAATTACCGCGGGGAGGTCAGTAGTGCACCGGCGGCGACTGCGGCGCGAAGCAGCCGTGCGCGTCGCAGTGCACCGGCGGGCGGTGCAGGAACGCGATGCACTGGTCGGCCGGCCGCTGGTCGGGCCGGCCGGGGATGCAGTTCTGCCGGTCGTCGACGCGGCGCAGGTCGAGGCACCGCCGCGGCTCGCCGCAGAAGTAGTTGTACGAGTAGGTGAAGTTCCTGAGCCGCGGCAGCGCGCAGATGCCCTCCGGGATGTGGCCGGCAAGCTCGTTGTGCGCGACGTCGAGCTGCTCCAGCGCGCGCATCCCGGCCATGGACTCCGGCAGCGGGCCCTGGAGCTGGTTGAAGCTGAGGTCCAGCACGGTGAGCTCCCCGAGCCGGCCGACCTCCGGCGGGATGCATGACCTGACGCCGCTGTTGAGAATGACGAGCTCGTTGAGCGTCCCCGCCATGCGGCCGATGCTCGGCGGCAGGCACCCCCGCAGCTGCAGGTTGGCGAGCACGATGACCGACGCCGTGGAGTTGCCGAAGTTGTCCGGCAGCTCGAAGTCGAAGTGGTTGTTGTTGATGAAGAGCGCGTCGATCTTCTTGTCGAAGATGGCCGGCGGCACGGCGCCGCAGAAGTTGTTGAACCTGATGTCGACGTACTTGACGTTGGGGAGGCAGAGGATGTGCTGCGGGAAGCCGCCGGAGAGGCGGTTGTTGCTGACGTCGAGTTCGTGGAGGAGGTGCAGCGAGGGGAGCGAGTCCGGGAGCGTGCCGGCGAAGCGGTTGGAGTTGAGGTGGAGGAGGGCGAGGTCGGAGAGGAGGCCGAGCTCGCCCGGCAGCGTGCCGCAGAGGTCGCCGTGGTTGAGGTCCACTCCCGCCACGGTGGTCATGCACGGGTCGTCGGGCGCCGGCGCGCAGAACACGCCGAAGTAGGCGCACACGTCGGGGCCGCACCAGCTGCGCGTGAGGTTCTTGGGATCGTCGGTGATGGCGCGCTTCAGCGCCTGCAGCGCCACGTACGCCTTCTGCAGCCTCGGGTTGTTCGCCGCCGTCTGCTTCGGCTTCGGTGCGGTCGTCGGCGGCTGGCCGGAGCAGAGCAGCGCGGCGGAGAGGAGGAGCAGAGCCAAGAACAGCGGCGGCGGCGGCGAGGTCCTCATGTTTGGGCGCGCTCTTGCATGCATCGCGAGTTTGCGATTTTTTTGGTGTGTTTGCGTGTGTTTTTGTGTGTGTGTGAATTGGGTTTATATATAGGCAAATGCTTTGACAAGTTTCGTGTTTTTGTATGCGCTTCACGAATTATTTCGTTATTTTGGGTTTTTATAATCTTTTTTGTTTTTGTTTTTTGCAAGGTTGACTGTTGGCTTTCGATTTTGTTTGGGCGAATTTGTTTGTATTTTGGGGAGGTTTTGACTGAATTACAGTATATTTTTTGTTCGATTTACAGGGTTGGCTTTTTGTGATTGTTTTCGATTTCATGGGTTTTGAGTTGGAAATTTGCTATTTAAGCCCATCTTTCTTGGCGGCTTGGACGGTGAGTTGGCTAAGTACGGGTCATGTGATTAGTTGTGATAATTGATCATATGATTACTTGATTAGACGTTGGAGGGGATATCCGGTACAAATGAGCATTAAATTCACCCGAAATCTTCTGTAGTTGCTCAATCAATTATGTGCATTTATTCGAACTTTTTGTACCACCTACATGAAAATCAGTAAAATGCTACTCCTTCATTTGTTTTTTACTTGACATTTTTTAATTTTTTTTATGGTTTTTAAGATACGAATTTAATCATTATTTTTTTATAACTTTACACTAAGATATACTAGTAAAATTACAATATTATAAAAAAAATTTATCGATAAATCTCATTATGTAACTTTCGTATAGTCAATCTAGATAGTTTTGAATCTATTAGCGATCAAATTTTACAATGTTTACCAGCACGGATTCTAGGAAGTAAGTAAAAACGAACGGAGAGAATACTAATGATGTGGTTTTGAAAAATATAGTTTGCTGTAAGGATGACAGTAGAGAACATATTCGGCGGTGCTTCCTCCTTCCCGAGCTTTGTGGCTGTATTGATTGTAATTCTTATGCCAATGTATAAGGGCAAATCCAAATGATATCTTTCCCTTTTGATTTTCAATTCAAGCAAATGATTACTAGCTAGGCACTAACCAAGGAGTGCCATTCCTTTAACAATCGGTCAAGCAAAGGCTCCTTCAATAATCGTGCTACCCAAGTCTCTTTCCATTTAACTAACTCAAAAGTGAAAAGAAAAGAGGGAAAGATTAAAGGTGTGCTTGCTTTTGCATCTAACAAAAAAGAAAAAAGAAAGAAAAGAAGAGTTGTTCCATGGCACTAGTGTTTGTTCACTTTGTTGGCCCCTAATTGGTTCCACTCCAAACAATTTCAGTTTCTGATTTATTTTGGCTTTCGGCTTATATAACTCAGAAGTCACTTGGAATATGTCGGCTTGTAATTTTGGTTTTTTGGCTTTTCTTTTTCTCCCTTATTTTTTTGCATTGTCCGTGATGATATAAGTTGTTTTTTTCTATTTCCCCCTATTTTTATGCATTTTTTTTAAGAAAAAGCTAATAGCTGGTACAGTGCAATTTTTGTCATAAGTCAACAGCCATAGCCAGAAACTTACACCGTAAGCCAGTTGTAGCGGGGCCATTATTCTTTTCCCTTGTCTGCAGACCATGCGGTTCTTTCTTTACCTTGAGCTAGCTACAAAGAACCAAAAATATTCATGACCAAAAATGCACGCTCTCTTTATCTAGACGCTCTGTTCACATTGGCTTCTGAAAGATGCTTTTCTACAGTAAATAGCTTTTGTACAATAAATAGTTTTTCTATAGTACTTATTTTTTAAATGGGGTGTATTTTTAAGATGGAATCTACTAGTCGATTGTAACATACACTTGACTCATTTATTTCGATCAAAATCGCACACAAGTTTCTCTCTCCCCATACAGCTCTCTATAAGCTAATACTGTTTATAAGCTAAAATCAAAAGACATTGAAAAAAAACCAATTTCATGGATGCTTCTTCTAGTTTGATATAAAGGGGGCGCCGGCCGTTGCACACTGTGGTCACCAGCTCCAGATTCTTTTAGGGCCTGCTCCTGCTTTTGGGAGGAATCAATTGACAGGGCCTAAAACGACATGTTCAATGGTTACACAATGTCTGTATGTCACCATAGCTCGTGCCATTGTAACTTTCTCGAGTAAATTACTACTACTCCAAGCTTATTTGATTGTGCCACTTAGGTTGTGCGAATCTTAAGGTCTCGCTCGTTTCAACTTGAGCTTCTGACTTATTTTACACTATTCATAAATTTCGTCTTTTTCTATACTTCTGGTTTTTTTGAGCTTTTTTGCCGGTTCTTTCTTCTCGTATTTATTTGCATTATACGTGATGAGTTAACATATTTTTTCTATTTTTATTTTTTAAATTTAACTATGCTAAATAAGTCTTGTCAGCTATAATATTTTTTCAATTAGTTACAGTATTTTTAGCAATAAGCCACTCAAAAAAAGCTCTTTCGAGCATGCTTCTCTATGTCGTTGTTCTTTCCACTTGACTTCCTTGCGTGCTTGCATCGGCAATTCGGAGACATTAGATGTGAACACGAACCGCCCATTCTCTTCTCTTCTGAAATGAGACGATGATGGGTCTGACGATGAGCGTTGAAAGCGCGTTGGTTCGATCATGTCGAGCCCTCTGTGTCTGTCTGTATCTTTCTAGCTAGAAAGCTGTCAAGCACACACAGCTAGCCAGTCATACTTGACCAACAGCTAAACGAATCAACAAGCCAAAATGAAGCAGAAGAAAGATGGGAATAAAATTTGCTGGTTGTGGGTGCGTTTGGATATATAGATGCTGCATTTGTGCCTTGATTTGGTCCAGAAGCATTCTGATGGAAGTATTTTAGTGTGTGGCTGTCAAATTCAGTAGGATCCATTCCAACTTTTTCTTGGTGGGTGTCACGTCATTTGCTAGTTTGCATCTTGAAATGAACCTAAAAAACAATTACAAAAGGGAATTAGGATAATAACGACTCCCGACCCTTACATTTTGGTGATCATTTGGGCTTTTTTTAGGTGGCTTATGGCTGAAAAACACTGTAGCTGGCTGAAAAAATTTGTAGCTGACAGAGTCTTATTTAGCATAATTAAATTTAAAAAAAATTAAAAAATATAAAAAAATATGTTAACCCATTACGTATAATACAAACAAATACGGGAAAAAAAACCGGTAAAAAAGCTCAACAAAAAAACCAAAAGTTCAGAAAAAGACGAAATCTATAAATAGTGAAAAAAATAAACTGAAAGTTAGAAGCTGAAGACAAAACGAGTGGAACCATGTTTTTAAAAAACCGAATTTATACGGCAGTACACATGGTTCGAAGCACATAAGGTGGCAGTGTGGCACGCTTACGGCACCTGCCAAGCCAAGCTTACCGCGGTATAAAACTAGATCATCGCCGTTGTTTGAAACGTGGGAATCTCGTAGGAAAGAAAGCATATATTATATCTACAGTGGACGTGAGGAGTTTTCTAAGGATTTTTGTGTTCCAAACAAGGGGGCCTAACTAGTTTAGCCCAAGCTCAGGAGTCATCGAGTCATTGCTGCAATTTTCGTGAAATTCATTACAAACAAGATTCTCCATCTCATGCATATTGGGTTTTCTTTATACTCTTGATTGATTTTGTGACTATCCAGTTTACTCTCTATTCCTCTGTCTTTTTCGTGGTGATGTTTATAATTATTTTATGAGGCTAGAGGGTAAGGGCCTATTTATAGGGCAAGTTCCTTTTGACTTATTCGTGGCTTATGCTCGTACTGTTTACAATAAGTAGCTTTTAAACGGTGCGCTTTTTCAAGACGGAGTCAATAGGAAGATTGTAGTAAAAAGTGTACTGAGTTCAGCTGTACGGCCAAAATCGCATGCGACTATTTTTCTGTGCGCATTACCTCTTACGAACAGCCAGAATACAAATATTTAAGCTATAAACTATAAGCCATTAGCCCAAAAGAACTCACCCATATACTCCACTTACAGGTGTTATAAAGTGACCCACTCGTTTCCGGTACGCCGTGAGATTTCTGAATTATGCATCCAATCACGATCAGGCATGCCAGTTTTATGAGCCTAAAAATATATTAGTACTTAGCACACACATGTATGAGTCATGAGCTATTATTAGATTGTTTATGACATCAATTCCAATTTGATCATATGGGTTAACAGTCTGTAGAGCTGATCTTGCAAAATAAACTCAGCTATTCCGTCGTGTGTTGTATCCAGGTTAAACATATGCATGCATATTAAATTCCTGTAGTCCTGATCTCAATAAATGTGTCTACCATATTCCAGCATAGCCTTCATCAGCACCTCGAGTATTAATTCCTCGAGTTAAATTCCGCATCAAATTATTCTCTATCACTTGCATCAATAATATGAATAATTCCATATTGAGTTAAACAGACAATAACTATAATAAATAGTGAAAGCCATATAAAAGTCCCAATATCTCCCATTTGGCTAAAATATTTCAATCAATAAACTGAAGTCCCATATTTTTAACATGCTTACAAAATAATTCTTGACTAACTGGTTTCTGGTACACCGTGAAACTTCTAAATCATGTCACCAATCATGATCGACAGGCCGGATTTCTGAGTCTAAAATATATTAGTTCCTAGTATACATGTGTGAGTCATGCGCCATAATTAACTTGTTTATGAGATCAATTCCAATCTGATCATGTTGGTTAACAACCTGTAGAGTTGATCTGCAAAACAAATCCAGCTATTCCGTCCTATGCTATGTCCGGGTTGAACATATAAATGCACATTAAATTTCAGTAGATTCGATCTTAATAAATTTGTTTACCATATACTAGCACAGTCGTCTTGGGCACATTGAGTATTAATTACTCAAATTAAATTTCGTATCAAAATTTTCTCTATCACTTACATCAATAATATAAATAATTTTGTATTAAATTAACACAGATAATAACCATAATAAATATTAAAAAGCCACGTGAAAATCGCAACAATGCAGTGCTGGAAGAAACTTCACATCATTGCGCCGCACAGGGGCCGGCCGTCGATCGATCAGGCTCCGACGTGACCGATGAGTCCGATCAGGCGGCTATTGTTGACCTCTAGCTGTTCGTTGCGGCAACCAGGCAGCATGCACGCTTGGTGGCACAGCAGCCTCAAGATTCGATCCATCTGGCAATCGCGATCGATGCACTGTTCGTTTTTGGGGTAGCATATGTGCATTGCAAATGAACAATCCGATCAGATCTCGTAAGGTTGTTTTCAGTATAGTGATCCGTATAAGCAGTAGTGTCTTGCCATGCTACGGACCCATTTCAATACTGAGGTAGGTTCTTTTGCACGGTACTTTTTGATTCTTGGTTTAAATTTCTAAATTCTGATTGTTTGCAAGAGAGAGTACGGAGAGTGATATTTGTGTGTGATTTTGACCGATATAAATGAAGTCGGAATAATGTCTATTATAATCAACTTATAGATCCTGTTTTGAAAAGATATTCAGTTTGAAAGCTAGTTACTGTAGAAATTCAGTCATAAACCTAACAAAGGGAGCCCTAATCCTATGTAGATCAGGATCATAAAATAATGTTTCAAAATATTATCTACGGAATAACGATCTTCTAGGCATGATACTGGGTGCATTCGAATGGGCTTGTGGCTTATGATTTTTTTTTATTTTTGTTACAATAACTAACTTTTAAATAGTGCGTTTTTAAAATGGTGTCTACTAATCGACTGTAGTACATAATGTATCGATTTTAGCTATACCAACGATTCTATCTAGCATCTTGATCTGACAGCCTTGATCGTCAGATAGGATAGGGTGCCATTGAATCGAAGAACATGGCCGATGGACTTGGATCAAGTGAGGTCGTACTGACACGAGTCGTGTCGATGTGCCGGTCACGGTAACATCACATGATCCGCTAATCAAGCACCTGTCTATAGCTGGTAAGCCGTCAATTTCCAGGTTGAGCTAGCAGCATTAGCTCCCTTTTTCGAAATCTGGACACATTTGGACCCCTAAACACCCGAAATTCCACTTTTGGCCCCTAAATCAAAAATTCGTTCTGGACCCCTCGGCGCGCGTTCGCGAGTTGGTGCCACGTGTCCCGACGCGGTCGAGCGCGCGATCGCGGCGGCGGCGAAGCGGGCCTTGATCGAGGCGCTTGTGATCGCGGCGGCGGCGATCGCGGTGGAAGCGGCGGTCGCCGCCGCCGGGACACGTGGCGCCATCTCGCATGGCAGCGGTCGGAAGGGTCGAAGCGGAATTTTGGTTTAGAGGCCAAAACGAAATTTTCGGTGTTTAGAGGTCACATGTGTCGATTTTGTTCTTGGCAGGAACTAATGTAGAAGATGCGAAGAAGCAAAGGTAGAAAATCAAATTGTTAAGTCTAACATTTACCTAATGCCACTTAATTAAGGAACATTTCAGCATTTAACACTGTAAAGATATATATTTTAGAATTTACCATTCCGTGTGTCATTGACATGTGGGTCCTGAGACGTCACGTCAATAAGACATGAGTGATAAATCCTAAATTGACATATCTTTAACAATGTCAAATGATCAATTCCTCCTTAATTAATTAGAGCATGGCATTCAGCTACCGGTTGGTTACTAGTTGGCTAGGCACTAGAGATGCGAAGTTAAGGATATTAATCACAAGAACACATATACACCATGTCTTTTTTTGTAGTAATGTAGGTATACAACAACTAATTCATACAGATAATACGTAGCTTGGGCTTGTTTCTAAAGCTATCGAGCGAGAACAATTGATCTGTTTGCACATTTAGTGGGGTTTAAGCCAACATTTTCTCACAGGTTAGTTGAATCCAAACCTTCCTAAGCACATGCCTTATAACAATCTCCTTTCTCAGCTTGTGGTTAGTTCAAGTCCTGGACCCTGGTAAAAGTATCAGCTACATATGGGATGGATTTTTTTAGAATATCTGTGAATCTTTTGTGTTTTAATGCCATGACCGATTGCTCTCATCCTTGGAAAAACGAAACTAAATGATTTCACACAAATAGATTGTACAGCAGCACAAGAACTGCAGCTGCAGTGCAAGAATTGCTCCACATGTACACGCGTCATTCGGATATGATTATTGATGCCCTGTCGTACTGGTTTTTAAAATCTGTTTTTCTATAGCAAATAGGTTTTTTGTATTTAGCTTTTAAACGGTGTGTCTTTTTCAGGCAGGATCTACCAGTCGATTGTAGTACATACTCTAATGACTATATCTATATCGGTTAAAATCGTACAGAAGTATCTCTTTACAAATTATTACTATTTAAAAATTAAAGATAAAAATCAATATGAACGGACCTCGAGAATGCTCATCCATTGCAGCATGCCAGCTTTTGGTAACACGTCAAGTTCTATCTCTAGCTGGGTCGCCTATCTCTGCAAGCAAGCATGCTCCCTTGACATGAACAATCAATCCATCCGGCCTCCAGCTAATTGCATTGCTGATCCCTTTTCCATATCCATCACGACATTATCAACTGCTCAGTCTTTTGCCAAACAATGCAACAAGTTAACAATTTCTTATTAGTTATGTATGAATATGAAATTAATGATATATTGTGGCACATCATCCATTGGAGATTCTTCTGCAAAAAAGGGAGAAAAATTCCATTTGTTGGAGATTTGATATCAGGCAGGTCCTGGTGTTGGGTGAGGGGTCAGAGGTGGTTCCTGAGCTGTGGAAATTCGACTCAATTTAATTGGCATTTTCTTTAGTTGTCTGTTCAGTCAGTTGCATGATGCATAAGTTGATTTCTGCGACAAAAGATATTCCATAATTCTACCAAATTCTACTATCGAGTTTCCCGAGAAAAATGAAAGTATATAGTTTTTCGCACAAATGACCCGAAAAAGAGAGAGATTAACAACGGCATACTATGTAGACGACACTTGTCACCGATCTAGACCGTGGTTTCTGGACTGTACGTGTGCTCATTGTACGTTGATCAACTCCTTATTAGACATGCGTTTATGCCCCGCACATCAGAGCTTTTTTACTTATAGGTTCTTAATTTTATGTTTTTTGGTTTTTAAAAACTTTTTACCTCCTCGTTTTTCCTTTATTCTTCTAGATTGTTCGTGATGATATATTTTTTAATTTTTTAAATTTAATTATACTGAAAAACTATCAATAGATACATTACATTTTCAGTCCCTATAGTATAAAATAAATAATAAATCAGAGCTTATAAGTCCAAATGCACCACCATGTCAATTCATAGGTCAACATCCATGAGCAACTTTTCCACCTTTTTCTCCCTCCATTTTCTTGTGAAAAAGATGTGCATGCACATGTAAGATGTACGTAACGACCTTACGACCACGCCGCGATTGCAACAGCCACGATAACCGGTGGATGGGGCTGGCTAGTTGGCCCAGTTTTTTATGGGTTATAGCTTTCTTTGAGTAAATTAATAGAATAGTTTTTTTACTATTATTTTTAAGTGATTTATTAAAATAATTTTTTCGAAGTGTTTTATCAACTTATCAACATTCAGATATTCGTGAGGCGGATCCGGTGGTGGGGGCTCGAGCCCCTACATCTGAGACCCTTGGGCCCCTAAATTTTTAGCCATGGATGTGTGGTGTAGGAGGGGCTGAGGTTGAGCTAAAGGTAGAAGATGACCTCCCTCACGAATTGGGCCAACAATTCATCTGGCCGGCCCATTGGAGCTTCCAGCCAAGCCCAACAAATAGAAACCCTAGCTTCAGTGACCACAGAGGCACAGACCACCCCAAATCCCCAATTCCCATCGGGCTTCTTGACTCACCTCCGGCTCCGTCTCCGTCTCTCGCCGGCGGAAAAATCGCGATCGCGAGCACCGGCGCGGGCGGCTGCGCGCGAGCCTATGGCGGGCGCGGCGCCGGCGCGCGCGCTGCAGCAAGCGGCGCCGGCGGCGAGGCGGCGCCGGCGCGAGGCATGGCCGGCGAGCGCAGGGCTGCCGCAGCGAAGGCGCAGCTGGGCGGGCGTCAGCAGCCCGCGGCGCGCCAGCGCGGCGAGGCGGCGGCGCGCGCGGCGCCGGCGAGCATGGCGGGCGAGGGCAGGCGAAGGCGAGGCAGTGAAGGCGTGAACCGTGGCCCAAGCGGAACAAGCGGTGAAGGCCGGAGGCGAGGCGAGGCGAGCGCGGCGCTCTTAAATCCTTATGTGATGATTGAATGATTAGGTGAACTACTAAACTTTAGAACTTAAATCCTTATTTATACGTGATTGAATGATTGAATTAAATATTTGAATATGTGATTGGCATGTCAGATTTCAGAATGTCGAAAAGAAATTTGCGCAATTACTTTTCAAGTTCTAGTGGTTCAACTCCACATACTAATGAGAGCACAAGTCAACCAAAGAAACCTAGAGCGAGTTTAGTCAATCGGATATAATTGGGGACCACAGAAACCGCCAAAAATTGATGATTATCAACCTGAAATTAGAGACCAAGTAAAGAGAGCATATGCTTTGAGTGGTCCAACCCAACCTCGTAATTTTCTATTTCTCGTAAATGGATGAGTGGTGAATGGAGATCATTTCAAAAGACTTGGTTTGATGAATTTGATTGGCTAGAGTATAGTGAGTCCAAGGATGCACTTATTGCTTATATTGCTATCTCTTCTTTAATTCGGCAAAGCTGAAAAATTTGGGAGTTCTGTCTTTGCACATCAAGGTTATGTGAATTGGAAGAAAGCTAAGGATACTTTTAATAACCACGGTGTTTGCAAGACTCATGTAGAGGCTAGGCTAAAGTATGATGATTTTATGAACCAAAGGACAAATGTGGGTAGAAAATTAGTTGAAGTAAGCAGGAGGAAGAAAAACGATATGAGATTCGTTTGACATCTTCTTTAGATGTTGCAAGATTTCTCATATCATGAGGATCTTTCCGTGGACATGATGAAACTTCTACTTCCCTCAACAAGGGTACATACAGAGAGATGGTTGGTGGTACAAAGATAAGGTTGAGATAGTGAAGGAGGCATATGAAAAGGTTCTAAAATTGCGGATGTTATCTCATCATATCTGAAGGACCTTACAAAAGCTTGTGCGAGAGAAGTCACAGTGTCATTATAGATGAGATTCGAGGTAGAAAATTCTCGGTGCTTATTGATGAGTCTCGAGATGTATCAATAAAGGAGCAAATGGCGAGTGATTCTAAGGTTAGTACTCGCGGTTTCAATTTCTTGCCTAGATTTTTACTGTATTTCTTCAATTATACTAACACATAAAGAAATGTGGTGTGTAGGTTTGTGAATGATGAAGGAAAGTGGTGGAGAGATTTCTTGGACTTGATATGTTGAGAGGTGTACAAGCTGTTGCATTGAAAGAAGCTTTGGTCGGTATGCTTTCAAGTCACAATTTGTCAATCTCTATGCTTCGTGGGCAAGGGTATGATGGAGCTTCTCATATGAGAGGTGAATTTAATGGGGTGCAGAAATTGATTCGTGATGAAAATCCTTATGCTTTCTATGTGCATTGTTTTGCCCATCAATTGCAGCTGGTGGTTGTTACCGTTTCAACTTCTAGTGCGGACATTGCAGATTTCTTTAACTATGTTCCTTTAATAGTCGCAATGTGGGTGCATCTTGTATGAGAAAGGATGCCTTGCTTGCAAAGCATCATGATGTGTTGCTAGAAAAGATTGAGAATGGTGAGATTATGTCGGAAGAGGTTTAAACAGGAAAGTAGCCTAGCTAGGCACGGAGATACTAGATGGGGTTCACATCTTAAAACTTTGCTTGGATTTTGGTGATGTGGGAGGCTATCATAGATGTCCTTGAGATAGTGAAGAAAGATTCAATTAAACCAACATGTAATGGTGGAGCTTTAGGTTTAATTTCCAAAATGGAGAGCTTTGATTTTGTGTTCATCATGCATTTGATGATAGAATTGTTGAGCATGACAGATATTTTGTCACGTGCTTTGCAAAAGAAGGATCAAGACATAGTTGAAGCAATGCATTTGATCACGGATGTGAAAGATAGCTTGCGAGGATATGAGGAGAATGGATGGGAGCCATTACTCAAAAGTGAAAACATTCGTGATAAGAATGAGATTGAAGTGCAGGATATGGATAAGAAATAAATGTTAGAGGGACATCTAGGCGTAGAAAGCAAAGGTAACAAACATGCATTACTACCATGTTGAGATTTTCTTGTCGCCATTGATGCCATTTTGGTAAATGAATCATCGGTTTAGTGAAATTAGTTCAGAGTTATTAGTATGTATGGCTTCTTTTAACCCAAGGAACTCCTTCTCTAATTTTGATGTCGATAAACTTGTGAGACTTGCTGAAATTTATGCCGAGGATTTTGATATTGGTGACCTTCTTGTTTTGCCAACTCAACTTAGAGCCTTTGTCAACCGTGCTAGAAGAACTCAAGAATTTCTTGGATGTCTTGAACTTGGAAAAGTTGCTGAAATTATGGTCAAGACTAACATGGACAAATCTTATCGATTGGTTTATCGTCTCATTGAGCTAACATTGATACTTCCGGTAGCGGCTTGATTGAGAGGATATTTTCAGCCATGTCCATTATAAAGACAGATTTGCGTAGTAAAATGGGCGATGAATGGCTCAATGACTTGATGATATGCTATAATGAGAAGGAGATATTTAGAAACATTGATAATGAAAAGATCAAAAAGCGGTTTCAAGAGATGAAAAAACGTCGTATATTATTGCCTAAAAAATTAGTGGTACGCTCTATTCTCTTCTAAATTAATAATTTGGAGGTCCATATTTGTTTAACTAATCAATTATGTCTATTTGTGTAGATTGCTTCTCCGGATGAATAATGAGTGTCACCGTCATGCGTCGTCTATTAGTTTCGTAATTTGGCCTTTCGGTATGGATAAACTACATCCTTTATTTTTCATGATGTATTTTGTGATTGTCATCGTTCATCGATGTTTTGATATAAGCCTACTTCAAACTATTATATTTGTCTTTTATGGGCGGTCATAGTGGAGTTATGTCGCTGTAGCGCTTTTATTCAGCCCCTCCTAAAAATTTTTCCTGGATCCGCCACTGGATATTCGTACAAACACTTATGCTAAAGAAAAAAAACTATCAAGCCGTAGAATAAAAAGCATGCAATACATGCATGCATGAAAAAAAAGCAAATGTCATTCGATAAACATACTAGTCCTTTTCCCAGGCCACGCATAACGATGACAATGTGTCGTGTAATGCTTGGAAATGTACACTTTTCTTGACAATAGTAAGCCTGCAAAGGCTTCGAAAGTCACATGAATGAATCCATTTTGAAAGTTTGATGAGCACATCAAATTGAGCTCCATCCATTTAAGGACTGTTCTTTATAACTGTGGCTTATGCTTTTTAGCTGTAACATATAACTTTTAGGTTGTTCGTGAGAGAGAATACGGAGTAACAGAAACTCACGTGCGATTTTGACTGATATAAATAAAGAAACTGTAGCGTATACTACAATCAACATGTAGACTCTATTTTTTTTAAAAAACAATACTCCGTTTAAAAGTTAGTTACTATAACAAAAATAAAAAACCGTCTTTAAAAATCGTAAAGAACAGGTCTAGACCCGTTCTTTTCAGCTTCTAAAAGCTGCTTTTCGGGTTTTCTACAGTAACTAGCTTTTAAACGAAATATCTTTTCAAGATAGGGTCTACTAGTTAATTGTAGTATATACTGTATCGACTTCATTTATATCAGCAAAAATCATATGTGAGTTTTTATTATTTTATAATCTCTCACATGAAAAGTCTAAAAGTCACAAACCATAGCAAAAAATAATAAGATTCAGCGGAAAAAAAACAGGTCCCTAAGTATTCCAATTTCTAGCGGTGCCCCTGTACAGCGCACGCATAAACCCACTGCTCCGCTGGAGTCTTTTGTTGGGCCTTTCGAGAGGTCATGACCACTGACGGTGTTGAACCGGCGTGAACTGGCGACTGGGCCTGGAAACACAATATAGGCCGATGGAACCATGTGACATCTCATTTCGTGTATCTTCCTCTCCTACAACAAGTTGTTACGACTTGTTAGGCCTTGTCTTGGTGAATTTCAATCCAGGATAACGAGCCCAATTTGTTTCTTTTCCTTTGCTCCTCGAACCAAGATGTTAGGTTCTCTAGAATAAATGGCCTATTCTTGGACTTCACTATCTAACAGAGCCCATGTCGATAGAACACTTGGGCTTATCTACTTGTACCGGGACTTCAAATTTTTGTTTTTATTGTTTGGAGATTACGGTTTTGTTCTGTGGCACGTGGTAGGTTAGGTATATGGTCTGTTCTTTGTGGCCGGGGTTTATGATTTTTAGTTGAAAATTTTAAATTTTAACTATTTATGGTAGAGTTTACAAAGAGATATACTCGCTTGTGATTTTGGATAGTACATATGTTGGACTTTTAACGTGTACTATAATTAACTTATATATTTCATATTGAAAAAATACTCGATTGAAAGTTAGTATCTGTAGTAAAATCTAAAAACCAATTTCAAAAGCTGAAAAGAACAGGGCCATAGCTAGCTAGATGTAACTCATGTAAGAGAGAAATCTGTGGCACTTGAAAATTGTAAATGGTTCTTCGTGGCTAATTAGAACTGCATGTTTACTATTCGTATGTCGCCTGATTTTTTTTGTTAACTTTAAGTCGGGTTTTTAACCTTTGATTAGCTTTGAGACGTGTGTGTTTTGAGTCTATTTGATTATCGAATGATCAAATGACACAAAAAATTATGAGTTATATTTTTAAGAAAGCATAAGTGACCTTAGAAATAGACATCCCCTAAGGACTACATAGATTCAATCAAAAGGCCGATGTTATTGGTTTACATTCAATCGAAAGGCCGATGTTCTTGGTTTACATTCTCGTTTGATACGTTACCAAGAAACTATTTTCTATGTAATGAGCCAATTTAACATTCATGGTACTCATGCAAGTCATGCATGAGCCATGAACTAAATAACAATGAGAACCAAGACTAACATACATAGAGAGATGATCATGGGTTCATAACTAGGGGCGAAAATGGATTAAATACGAACGGATAATGATTCTGCTATTTTTTTTTCATATTTTTTCTCAGACGCAGATACGAATACGAATGCCCTGGATATGAACATAAATACAAATAGTGTCGAATACAAATACAGAGAAAATACGAATTAAAACGAATATAACCACAAATATTGCTTGGAACATGAAAAACCTCTTAAACTATACACACAAAATCAACAACACATAAATAGTTTATTTGATGGAAACATTCGTGAGTTCTTTATATTTTGAGCTAGGGTTCCTTTGTTAGCTCCTTGTAGTGATGCATATGTGTATATATATAATAGGCTACTAAAGTATCATGTAAATGAGCTGGCCTGAAATAGAGGTTGTACAATGTGGATATCGCCCCCTAATATTCGGATAATTTGCATCTGTATTCATATTCATTTATGAAAAAAATTCATATTTATTTCTGACCCAATACTATCTGAGTTGACAGAATCGGTATTAAAAAATAGTTTAGATCATCGGAAACTGTCAGAACCATTTTCATCCCTGTCCTTAACCCATACATCGCACTCTCGATCCACTAAGCAACCAATCAAGTTGTGATGCCACATCACACCAATAATAAATTAATATCCTGATCAACTCGGTTTCGGCTTCTGGCTTATTTTTTACTATTCATAAGTTTCGTCTTTTTCTGAACTTTTGGCTTTTTGTTGAGCTTTTTTGCTGGTTCTTTTTTTCCCGTATTTGTTTGTATTATACGTAATGGGCTAACATATTTTTTTATATTTTTAAATTTTTAAATTTAATTATGCTAAATAAGCCTCATCGATTCTGATGCTTTTTTGACCATTCTGATGTTTTCAGTCATAAGCCATGAGCTTTTCAGCCGAACCGATCACCACAAATCTAGTGCAAGATGCATTGATAATTTCCTTTCCTTTTTTCCACAAGGACACAATCTAGTCCAAAGGCATAGAGGATGCTTATCTTGAACAGACGACAAAAAGGGGGAAAGGTAGGACGGCATTGTTCTAACCGAAACCCCTGCCCTACTCACTTATGAATCCATGATCGCTTGATTAGCTCGATGAACGCAACTTTCATAGCCTCCAGTCCAGTCCATCACAATCGAATTATCATCAGTTCATCACCTTAATCATCGCAAACTTTGGATACAACATTCACCAAATACTAATAAAGAAACGAACAAGAAAGAGTGTAATTATAATTCAGAGTTTCAGACTTTAAGTTAAGACATGTGTCATGTACAGAAATGTTTCAGACCTGTGTTGATTGTTGCGTGCACACGTGCGGTCTGTAGCGTGCACGTGTGTGCTAGCAGAAGGAGAAGCTGCCAAACGGAAAAAAGAAAATTCCTTTGGCCTGATAGGAAAAAAATGTTTTTTTTTCAATTGGATTAATTAATTAGATTAACTAATAAGACTTTAAGAATTGGATTTGCTGGGTCCAAGACAAGAAGAGCTGTATCCCGTAGTATCCTACTACGCGACGTGTGTGGCATCTTTTGCTTTAACTAAAGTCTATTAAGGGTGTGTTTGGTTGTCTGAATCTCCTTCGTCCTGGCTGGGTGGATCCGTATAATCTAAGAAAGAGCCTGTTTGGTTGCCTGTATGAGTGGATACAGCCTGCATGAGCGGATGTAAAAATACGCCCTCATCCTGGATGGGTGGATACGCTCAAAATGAGCTTCACTGGCCATCCTTGATGGGTTGATGCAGTGTATCTTATGCGATCCTACGTGTCAGCCTCTCAGGTTTGGTAGATCGCATCCGCTCATACAGCAACCAAACAACATCTCGATTTTGTATCCGCTCATGCAACCTCACCAAACATCTTCTTTTTCTGAAATACGATTCCACTCAGCCTGCATCCACTTAGTCAGAATATACGATACAACCTCCATCCACGAACCAAACACACCCTAAGCGTCGGCACTGCTCATCCATCCATCATCCAAAACGGCAAAGAAAAAAGAAGAAAGGAAAGAATGTTTTATAGGCATCACATCCATAGGATAAATGTTTCAGGTTAGTAGTCATATGCTCTATTCAAAAGTGCTGTGTCTTTACGAGAGAGATTAAGAGATACTCACGTTGTGAAGCTACTCTGTTCAAAGCGGTTTCTGTAGTGACTTTTATAAAGGGCTTATAAAACCACCTTGAGAAGCTATTTTATTCAAATGTTAGCTTCTAAAAGTTAAAAACCAGAAACTATTTCGAACAGGGGCATAGGTCGCAAAAAGAATTTCCGCTTTATTGCTTTGTGATGATTTTGAATTTTGAGGTGGCATTGAAACGGTAATCCCACATCTATTGCAGAATTTGGACTAGTAAATTCTAGCAGGAATCCGGGAAAATTTTCGTATCCTAACCAGTGCTTAAAGGATGTTTGTAGGAGCCCAGATATTAAAATCTGGAATCCACTATGATTTTACTGCACTATTCCCTGGATCAGTAGATAGTGCTCACAGTTACAGCAATGAATATCAAAATACATATCATGCGGAAGCGTAAATATGGTAATAGACTTACTCATGGGCCGATTAGGTCGAAATCAATAAATTGCAGCAGCGAAAGAACGAGCACACAGGTGTGACCTTCAGGACATGCCCACAGGCAGCCAACTGGAGGTTTGTGACCTAGCCCTTGACATCTTCTTCTCCTCGGCCAACTAGTCCAATCTTGTTGCTGAGACAAGGTGATTTGATTCCTAATTCTGAATTTTGTTGCAAAAGCGAGTGTGAGCACTCCAACCCCGTGCTCCGCAAGCCAATACACAGAATGCAAATAAATAGTATGCATGGCCTAACAAAGGAGAGGCTCGGTTTATTTTATTTGCCAAAAATCGATTTTGGTAGCATTATTATTATTAAATTATAGTGTTATTAATTCCACCTAAACTCCACATGGCGATTGCCATAATTGACTTAATCCACCAAAGACACATTTTCCTTACTGATTGCTGTCTAAAACTCCAAACAGCGGGTGATATCATTTAATTAATCCACCGATCATATACTTTCTATATTGACTGCTGTTTAAAACTCCAAATAGCGGATAACATCAATTATACAATCCACCAATCAACTGCTGCCTAAAATTCCCAATCAGCGAGTATCATAATTTATATAATCCACCGATCCATTGTTGCCTAAAACTCCAAACAGCTAGTATCATTAATCATTTTGAATCCACCAATAACTTTTGTGTTCTAAATTCCTAATAATCCAATCTTGTAATTTCCACTCGTCAACTCTTCATTTCTAAATTCCCATGATTAACTATCACCGTTGCCTTTAAATCCACCAAATTCATTCTTAATCAATCCTTTTGTTATTGATCCAAAACAATAATTCATTCTTCCAATAATCATTTTCAATTATCTATCACTAACTAATTCACTAGTATACTTCCACCAAAAATATCATTAGTCAAGTCTACGGTTCACTGATATTCATCCACCAGGAATATCCTTGATCAAGTGTATACTCCAATAATTGTTATCATTCTTCCAAATTCCCAAGATTCAATTCATTTATCTAGTATTTGATCAAATCCTTTTATCCCACTATCGCCAACATCTCCCAAGAATTTATATTAGTTATCAATGTTATAATCCACCAATTACCTTTGCACGTCCTAATTCTCCAAAATCATTTAAATCATCTATCTAGCCTATATATTCATTTAATCTCCACCAATTCATTTCTCCCAGAATCAACACTATCGTTTCCTTTTTATGATCGACATGAATCCACCAATATCTTTATGTGTCTACCATAAACAACCATATTCTTTACTCATGACTCTATTTATTCTTCTTGACAGTTTATTTTGTGAGGAGTATTGTCATTGTTTCAAAAATACGGTACATAGAAATTTCCTGAGACCTAGCAGTTTTGAACAAAAACATAATGTGTAAGTGAATGCAGTAATAATAGCGATCTAGAGTCCATCCACCTTACATGGCATCTGCACCACATGCTAACATTTCAGCGTTATAACCGCTTACATTACCACTGGGACGACACCCAGGACAACACAATTCAGGGCTTTCCACTGCCCTTCCACTTTTCCATTCTCATCCACAAAAGTTTTTGAAATAGAACTATATCTAGTTAAGTTCCCATGTCCGCCCTTGACCGTGGGCACGGCTATTCGAATAGTTTTGACTCTGCAGAGTTTGTACACTTTCACCACAAGAGACAATCTGCTCGTTGCCCCACATGATTCCTTAGCCACGTGGTTGAGTAGACCATCACAGTGACTTTTCAAAGTATCTAGCCCCTTTTATCATCTCACCTTATGGGAACCTGCCCACTTGCGGTGGGTCCCATCTATGCACGGGATGTAACCACGTCTACTAGTGAAGACACATGCTCCACTTCCAGCAACGCTAGTACGGCTAGTTACCTCACCCTCCAACTCGGTGTCCCTTTAGGCCTCCCATTGCCCTTTGCGTATCCACTTCCATCCACTACCAGTGAGATGAGTCCGAGGGTTTCGATTAATTTACTTAGCCAAGTTGTACTTTACAGACTTGTGGTTGTACTGTTTTACACAGGAGGTCATGACAAGATTCAGTCCTTAGTGGTTACCTGGGCGGTTCTACCACAAACCACACTCTCGTGCACCCCTGCACCATACCCCCGAACCATCCGCCCAGATAAATAAGCAATTCAAGGTTTTGGGAATATAAAATAACAATATCCAACATACACCAGTCATTACCACCATGACTGCCCAACCAATTTTTCTCAGGATTAAAAGTGATGTTTGGGCGCTCTCGCGCCCATGAGTATCTAAGCAAAACTAAGCATGGCATATAATTACAGACTTATTCTTGAAAGGTTACTATTTTAATTTTTGCTAGGGCGACAAGGTTCACAAATTCAAATATTCCAAAGGAGGTGTAATATTAATCAAGGTACACAATGGGATATAACTAGTATCTTAAATTAAACATGTATTTGCATATAAAATAACAGCATGCAATTTGATAATTTAAACAAAAATAACTTGCAAAAAATGTAGGATCAATATGATCAAAGTATTGACTCGCCTGGCGCGGTTTACCACGGTCTTGAGCTCACACAATGCTTTGGCTTGAACATTTGGTCTTTATCTTCACTTTGAACTTGATCTCGCTTGATCTGTTGAGTCTTCACGGCTTCCAATTTCTAATTACGATACGAACGACTGAATCCAAATAAAAGCAAATAACTAAAAAGATCCAAATGAATCTGAATAAACCCAACTTAGTTTTATTACGAGTTAACGGATGTTTTGAGTGATGTGAGGCATGGCCGGTGATAGAATACGATAACTTGACCTTTTATTAATAATCTCTTTTATTACTTTTTTTGTATTTTTAGTTACGATCTTACGACCTTTGGGTATTTACTCAGCTATCTTTTCCATTTTTTTCCTTTCGTCTTTCATGTTGCAAAATAACACTTTTTATTGATCATTTACCAAACTCTATGAGCATACCACTATTCAAGTTTAGTTTTCTGACATTTTTATTTTACTAAAACCTTACTTGATTCTCACAAATTTACTCCTATTATCGCATGTATATATATTCATCACTAGACTATAGGTCATTGTACTTTTATTTGGGTTTATGATAACTATATATATTAACTATTATTTAAAAAGAGCTTTCATGATATTTATATTTTAATTACATATAATCTATATAAAGCCTACCTTTTAAGTTTGGATCTTAAGTAATTTATATGCAAGATGATCTATATTTGTGAATCTATGTTACCTAATATTCAAATAACTTAATCCTTGTAAAATAATCAGTTTGTTAGTCTTGATTAACATGTGACTTTTAGCCAATATTAAATCCAATTTGATTTTTGATCCATTTTCTTCCTACTATTCATTACATATATATCTATACCTACAACTAGATTATATGCACTTCATTTGAGTTTATGCTAATTGAGTTGTATTAGCTACTACAAAAAGGGTTTTCACAAATTTTAATTACCAAAGTCCATACAATGTACACCTAAAGTATACTTTAATTTAGGGGACTAACTAACTTGTCATACTTCTTTTACTTAAGTTCTATTGTCTAAAAATAATAGCTATGATTCATACTTATGATAGTCATTAACCATTAGCATTAACTAACCCTTGTATGAACATTAATTAAGTTTATTTGCACCCTAAGTAACTTGCATTATTTGTTGGCTAACATTTGATTTTCTTTTCGTAAGTATTCCCTAATTATTCCCTAATCCCTTTTCACTGTTGCTTCTAGCAAAAATGGGTGGAAAATCCTAACTATACTCGCGGCCAGGGAGATTCGAACGCGGGCGGGTGCAGTGAGAGCGGGCGCTGCTAGCCACTTGACTAGCCGGTGTTACCTGACCGAAGGGGCGAAAGAAGGAAATTGAGCTAGGCGTGCGGGGCGGAGGCAGAGGAAGTTCGGGGGCGGGGGTGGTCGACGGTGGCGCCGGCGAAGGGTGGCTGGAGAGGAGTCGGGGAGGGCCAAAATGGAACGTCGTGCCACGTCGGAAGCTTCGAGAGTGTCGGTGGGGCCGAGGCGCCAGAGCGTGTCGGCGCGCGCGGCGGCGGCTGGGAGGCGTCGCGCCGGCGAGGTACTGATCCACGGAGGCTCGGGGAAGGCGGGAGTAGGACCGTGGCGTTCCGTAGATGGTGTGGGAGGATTGAATCGTGTTTTGGCGGTGAGATTCGCGGGAGCCCTGGCCGGCGGTGGGGAAGAAGGCGGCTTGCCGGTGACTTGGGGCTCGGCGTTCGATTGCTTGTGTGGGAGAACGTAGGGAGTGTGGGAACTCGGAGGTGCGTTCGGGGTCCTTATAGATGCGCGAGGAGGGCTGGCATCGGGAGGTGCCCATGCGGTCATTTCGTGAGCGCGGGGCGGCGGTTGCGCGCGGGCGGTGGCGCAAGATCTTCTAGGATTCGGCATGATGGCCCGAGCATCGCGTGGGTGGTGAAGGAGCTGGCGGCTGCGCGCGTGATGCGACCGAGCGGGAGGGGCGAGAAAAAGAGGGACGGTGGCGAGCTCGGTGGCTCGGGCAAGAAAGAGGCAGCGGCAGCGGTTGCGGCGGCGCCCGCTGGTCCTAGCTGTGTGCTCGCGGTGCGAAGGCGGTTGCTGCTGCGCGGCCGGCCGCGGAGGCAGAGCGCAAGGGAGCAGGGCTGCGCCACGAGAGAAAAGGAGACGGGAGGAAGAAGCACAGTCGGGTGCGCGGGTCCACGAGGCGAGAGAGGATTGCACGGTGAGGCGGAGCCACGCGCGAAGCGCGCGTCTTGGGCCGGTTGGTGGAGGAAGGCGCGCGGGGTTGGGTGGGCCGTGGCCCTGGTCTCGGCCCCATTGATTTTCTTTCTTTTTCATTTATTTTCTTATTTTTGCTTTATCTCCATATGCATATTTTATACTTATACATATATTTATTTGCACATACTTTTGTACACATTTTTGTCCCAATTCCCTTGTCCATTTTACATATATACCTCCCATTTTCAGCCCATATTGTGTATTTATATATATTTTATCGCCCCTTGTAATCCTTGCCCTGATGCCATTTTTGTTCTTGTAAAAATGTGTGCATTTTTAATTCAAAGTTCTTCCTTCTTTTATGGATCATCCTTTCAGATTCTTATTTTAGATTTTAAATCTCTAATATTCAAACATGTTTGTTTCTTTTTGATCCTTTTTAATTTTTAAAACCCTTTGCCAAATTTTCAGGAAACAAAGTAAACTCCAATTTCAAATGGAATACATTGCAAAATAAACAAAAACTTCATATTTCCAGAATTTCATTTTTCAGGATGTTACAATGTTGATCCCCTATAGTTAGGGAATTAAATCGACTCATCGGATGGTGGATTTCGATCTCGTCCATTTATTTCTAATCCAATATTGTAATGTTGTTTAAGGATTTTGGAACAAAGTGGAATATTTTCATACTTGTGGAGATCATGCGAGATCCTCGTACTTAACTGGATATGAACTCCATAGCATCCCAACCCAAAATTTAAAGTATTTAACAGTGCAGCTAAATCGTTTTACATAATCCTTACACAAATGAAAATTTCCGTTAGTGCAATGATAGCGCGAGCAGAAGAACGGTTGTTCTCATGAGTTATGGTCATTTAAGACTGGTTTAGTGCTAATTAGGTGATGGCAAATTTGTACTAGGTAGAGGTGGAAACGGATCGAATACGGTCGAATAGTCTCAAATATGAATACGAATATATATTTTTAAAATGAATACAAATATAAATTCGAATATTCTCAAATACGGATACGAATATTCTCGAATACGAATACGGATATTTTCGAATACGGATTTTCTCGGATATGAATATCAGATAAAACAGATTCCTAGCGGTTTTGCCGATTTTTCACCGGTTTTTGATCGGTTACCGGTTTTAAATCTCCTAAATTTAAATTTTGAATCACAAAATTTGTACGAATTTTTCGTGGGTTCTAGAAATGGATCGAATATGAATCGAATAGTCTCGAATACGAACACGGATACGACTATTCTCGAATACGAATGCGAATACGAATACTCTCAAATACGGATACGAATATTCTCGAATACGAATACAAATATTTTCGAATACGGATTTTGCTTACCACATTTGTATTTTCTCGGATACAAATATCGGATAAAACGAATTATCTGTTATTATTTTCCACCCCTAGTACTAGGTACATATCAACTGTTTTTTCCTTGTTTCGTTGGTGACTTGGTGTCTTGAGGACTCTTGAGCCAACCAAATTGGGCATTTAACTATTTAGATTTATCATATAGAAATACCATCAGTGTCCTATACTACGAGTGTATGTGTACGTGTGGTGTGCGTCCTCTTTTATAATATAAAAAAAATACTATTAGTGTCATCGCAAAATAAAGCGCTATCAGTTGATATGTCATTAAAAATATGTCCGGATCATTAGCTGTGTTTTCATACTAGTTTGCTGAAAAGGTAATAATTAAAAGTATATAATAAAAACCATATCGATGGCTGAAGATAACATCTATTTTAGAACAAAGGTAATAATTTTACATAAGAAAAGGCAGAAATACTTGCTTACATGTCCTAGTTTGTCGTCCAAGCTTTTATAGTCGGCTTGTACAAGAAACGCGTATGAAATCCGCTACCACGATTCGGGAATCGGCGATACGAATAAGCTCATGAAGAATGTTCGGTACACAGAGCATTAAGCCAAAAAAATTTAGCCAAATCTCTCTCTCCCCCTCTCTACAGTGTCCGTGTGTGCGCCACTCGCCACCTCCTCTCTGCACTTTCAAAACTTTGAAAACCTCACAAGCACAGCCGATGATCCCTCCATTACCAGGGTGCCAATCTCCCATGTACTCTCTAAAATTAGGAGGCAAGTTGTAACATCCCATTTTGGGAGTTTTAAAAGTGGTTGAATAAAATTTTCAATTGGGATTCAAATCAAAGTTCAAACTCAAAATTCAGCCGAATTTCAAAATTTCAAAAAAACCAAACCCTCCCTTTGGCTTGGCTCAGCCCGTTCCTCCTCCTTTCGGCTCACTAGGCCTTTGGCACAACCCAGCCGGCCTATACCTCCCTCCCTTGCCCTAGTGCGCCCAAGCCGCGCAGAGCGCGCTCTGCGCTAGCTAGCGTTGCGCCCCTGACCCGCGCGTGGTCAGCGGTGCCCATCCCTGTGCGTTCCCGTGCGCCAACCCTAAGCTGGCAAATTTTTTGAGAGCTTGACCTTTGACCTTCTCTTCCATCAATGAGCCCTTAGAGGCAGAAGACTGGCTTCATGACACAGAGAAAAAGCTCCGACTTGCATGATATGCAGAAGAGGATAAAGTGGACTTTGCTACACACCAACTAAAAGGAATCGCAGATGCATGGTGGGAGAATTACCTGCTACCATATGCGAGGAGGACGAAGTGGACTTTGCTACACACCAACTAAAAGGAACCGCAATCGCATTGTGGGAGAACTACCTAGCCGCTTGAGGAGGAGAAAGTCCAATAGTTGATGAGGAATATGAAGAAGAAGAAACAACAGAAGCTGAAGCTGAAGGGCAACAAGGACAAGCCGAAGGAGCTGAAGGATAGCAAGTTCAACCAGAGAAAGAAAATACTGAAGAAGTAGAAGAGAAGTTGAACCAACAAGGCATGTTATTCCTTGGACTGAGTTCAAGGCTGCTTTAAGGGCCAAATTTGTACCTGCCGACATCATGGCATGAAGAAAAACAAGTTCAGAGCACCGAAGTAGGGCAACATGTTCATCAATGAGTACCTCACCAGGTTCAATCAATTGCTCGCTACGCTCCAGGAGACGTAGCAGATGAGGAAGAAAAGATTGACCGCTTCCTAGAAGGTATGCATGAGGAGATAAGGGTGCATCTGACTATTTAAGATTGTGCTAGTTTTCACCACTTGGTCAATAGAACTCTCATTCTGAAAAATGAGAGAAGGATGATGGAGGCAAACTATAAGCACAAGATGGCAGCCCAGAGGCCATAAGGAGGTTACCCTTAGAGGCCAGCATTCCATGAGAGTCCTTCCTTTAGACAAGTAGCAACCTCTCCACCAAAGGCCCCAGCTCCAGCTCCACGTCCTAGTGGCAATGTACTTCACACCCCTCGTCCCACAAGTCAACCCACTGTGACCAACCCGACAGCCCATCTCCATGCTTTAGCTATGGAGAGAAAGGACACTTTGCCAACCGTTGTCCAATCAAACTGTCACCAATGAAGTTCAACTTGGGAACAACTCCAATTCAAGGTCAAGCATCAATGCCCAAGAAAGGCTATCGACTTCACAAGCATCAAGAGCACATCAACACCGAACTGTGGTGTGAACCATGTCATGATAGAAGAAGCATAAGAAGCTACGAAACTCGATGGGTACGTTTTTGTTAAGCCGATGCTTGTACATGTTCTCTTTGATTTGGGGGCTTCTCATTCATATCAGGGAAGTTTGTTGAAAGACTTAAGTTGCTAACTTTTAAGTTGAAGAAACCCATGGTACTTAGCTCACTCGGAAGACCCTTAACTGCTACGTTAGTATGTCCCGGGTAGAAATTGCCATGGAAGATTTTGGGTTCTATTGCTACAATCCCAAGCACTGGACATCATCCTAGGGATAGACTGGTTGGCCAGTTAACAAAGAATAATAGACTGTGCCAATGGAAAGGTAGTGCTTACCAAGTACCCCTAATTAACAATAAAAGTTAAATGGACCATCCCTATCGTTGGGGTCATGCAATCCATTACCTTGAGGATGTGTCTCTAGAAGGAATGCTAGTAGTTCAAGACTACCCAGAGAAATTGCTTGGCATACCACCAGATAGAGACATAGAGTTTATCATTAATCATAACTAGGGACTGTCCTAATTGCCAAGAGACCTAATAGGATGGATGTTGATGAGCTTGAAGGGCTAAAGAAGTAGATTGAGGAATTACATGGTAAAGGATTTATCAGACCTAGCTCGTCACCCTGGGGTTCCCCAGTACTTTTTGTAAAAAAAAGGATGGCATCACAAGAATGTGTGTGGACTGTAGAGCTCTAAATGATGTGACCATCAATAACAAGTATGCCTTGCCCCACATCGACGACCTATTTGACCAACTCTCAGGAGCCATAGTGTTCTCCAAGATAAACTTACGGTTAGGATACCATTAACTTAAGATCAGGGTTGAGGACATCCCTAAGACAACATTCACCATTTGGAATGGCCTATACGAGTTCATAGTCATATCGTTTGGCTTGACCATTGCACTAGTCTATTTCATGAACCTTATAAATAAAGTATTCATGGAATACTTGGATAAGTTTATGGTTGTGGTTATTGACGACATCTTGATTTGCTCTAAGACCACTGAAGAATGTGTCAAACACCTACATTGGTACTAGAGAAGCTTAAGGAGCACCAATTGTATACCAAGTACAGTAAGTGCGAGTTCTAGTTTCATGAAATTAGTTTCCTCGGACATATTGTGTCCGCTCGAGGAATAGTAGTCGACCCAGCTAAAGTAGAGGTTGTTTTGGAATGGAAGCAACCCACATTCGTGACATAAGTGCATAGTTTTCTTAGATTGGCTGGATACTACAAACGATTAATTGAAGGGTTTTCAAAGCTTCCAAGAATTGAAGAAGAAACTAACAACCGCTCCTGTGTTAGTCTTGCCAGACATACACAAGGACTTTGAAGTTTACTGTGATGTTTCGCACCAAGCTCTTGGCTATGTACTTATGCAAGGAGGAAAAGTCATGGTTTATATGCCAAGACAACTCTGTTCCCATAAAGACAACTATCCAACTCATGACTTGGAGTTAGCATCAGTAGTGCATGCTCTAAAAATTTGGCGGCATTACTTGATTAGAAACCACCATGACATATATACTAATCACAAGAGCCTCAAGTACATCTTCACCCGGTTAGATTTTAACCTAAAACAGAGAAGATAGTTAGAGCTAATCAAGGACTATGATCTAGACGTCCATTATCATCCTGGAAAGGCTAATGTAGTGGTTGATGTATTGAACCACAAGTCATACTGTAGCAATGCCATGGTCCAAGAATATCAACATGAGCTCTATAAGGAGTTGGAAACATTCGATCTAGAGATAGTAGAGAAAGGCACCATAGACACTATGAAAGTACACCCAACCTTAGAAGAGTATATCAAGGCTGTTCAAGAAGGACAACCTAGTGTCCAAAGATTTAAGCATCTCATGGCCAAGGAAAAAGCCCCCTAAAATAACTAAAGATCAACAAGTAATCCTATGGTATGGGAAATGTCCTTTTGTTCTCCACCAAAAGGAACTCAAGGACATAAATTTCAAGGAAGCCCACAACTTAGCATATTCCCTACACTCAGGGATAGGGGTGGCAATGGGGCTGGGAGGGGGTTTCAGGGAGGCCCTCACCCCGCCCCGATCCCCTCTAGCCCGCCCTGACCCCTAGCCCCGTTAGCTTTCCCAGGGGGACATGGCCCTTGCCCTTGTCCCCGCGGGGACCCGACCCCCACATGGATCCCCACGGGGGATTAAAAAACAGGTTATAATATTTTTTAAAATAATAATATGACTTTATTTATTAATTTATAATTATTAGGCATAATTTTTTTTACAAAATATGGTTTCAAAGAATATATTCTAACATATATATACATATTAAAAATTTTACTCTAAATATATAAAGAAATAATACAATCTTCTATATTAAAAACTAGGATATATTATTTAAAAAATATATATTATTTTTATCGGGTCCCCATGGGGCATGCGGGGGAGGACGACCCCCATCCACACCCCGCTAGCCTAGCAGGGCCTGCCCCTGCTCCCCCATAGGGGAGAGTGCCCCCGCCCCTGATGGGGAAATTCCTCGCGGAAACCCACCCCAGTTGGGCAAATTGCCACCCCTACTCAGGCAATACCAAGATGTATCAGGATATGAAGACCCTATATTGGTGGTCTCATATGAAGATACATCGTCGAATATGTAGCTTGTTGTGATGTATGCCAACGGATTAAAGCCGAGCACCAGAGACTGCAGTTCATCGCAACCACTACAAATTCTTCAGCGGAAGTAGGAAGAAGTTGGAATGGATTTCATCACTGGCTTGCAATGAACTAAGTTTGCATATGATTCCATATGAGTCATAGTAGACAGATTGACAAAGGTCGCCCATTTTATCCCTATAAGGACCACCTACAAGGAGGCAGTTGACCGAAGTTATACATAGCATACATTGTGTGTCTACACAGAATACCAAAGATGGTAGTCTCAGATCGAGGTTCTCAATTCACCTTGCACTTCTGAGCTAGTCTTCATGAAGTACTTGGAACTCACTTAGCCTTCAACACAACTTACCACCCTCAAATTGATGGACAAACAGAAAGGGTAGACCAAATCTTTGAAGACATGCTTTAGGCTTATGCACTAGAGTTTACTATAGATTGGGATAAATGTCTACCTTATACCTTATACATAATTCTCCTACAACAATAGTTATCAGTCCAGTCTAAAGATGACCCTATTTGAAGCTCTTTATGGCAGAAAGTGCAGAACCCTCTACATTGGTCAGAAGCAGGAGAAAGTTATATCTTTAGGCTAGATACACCTAAGCAGGCGAAAGAGAAAGTTCATTTAACCAGAGACCGACCACAAACTACCCAAACCAGATAAAATAGTTGTGTTGAAAATCATCGTAGGGAGTTAACCTTTAAAGTCGAGGACCATGTTTATCTCAAGGTATCCCCTCTTTGAGGGATCAAAAGGCTTAAAGTCAAAGGCAAGCATGTGTCGAGATATATAGGCCCATTTCTAATCAATGCCAAGCATGGAGAAGTAGCCTACAAGCTAGAATTATCTGTAAGTCTGGCAGATGTCCACAATGTGTTCCACGTCTCGCAACTCAAGAAATATCTCAGAGTGCCTGAAGATCAAGCCCCGACGGAGACCATCAAGCTCCAGAAAGACCTGACTTATCTAGAGCATCCGATCAAGATCCTCGATGTCATGGAAAAGCAAACTAGGTGCTTGAACATCTGTACCTGCAAAGTTCAATGGAGCAATCACACGGAGGGAGCAGCCACCTGGGAGCGTGAGGACCAGCTGAAGTTAGACTACCTATTTCTGTTCTCTATGTACCTTGAATTTGTTATAGATCCTACCATGCTTAAACAGAATCTCGAAGTCAAGATTTTGTTTAAGCGGGGGTAGGATCTGTAACATAACATGTTTATTTGCTTTCTGATGCAATCATCTGAGTAGAGTACGAGGACACAGAAAGAGACGCAGTTCAAGACAAGTCAAGATTTTCATGACCAACCCACTTGTAAGCCAGGAAAATCAATGATTTGATCATACCAAACCTATATTTCTATGTAAATTTATATTTATTTAAATTATTAAATTGCATACTTTATTTGTTATGCAAATGTATGTTTGCTTAAGGTTATAGATACATCCCTATTCGACCTTGTATTATTATCACACCATTCTTTGAACATTTGAATCATATATTCCTTGTCACCATAGAAATATGATAGTAACCATACTAGCTATAGGTTGTACTTAAGCGTCATGTTTAGTATTGCTTAAGTACCAGGGCATTGACTTGCTCTGTCATAATCTTTTCACTCATGAAACTAGTTTTGGGCAGCCATTATAGGGAAATGGATACGCATCTGGGCGGATGATAAGAGATGTTGGCGTGGATGTAGCATGATAAATTGTGGTTTATGGTAGCACCACCCAGATAACTCTAAATGCTGAATCCTGTGATGGCCTCCCATGTAAAATAATATAACCATAAGTCTATAATAGGTATGACTTGGCTAAATAATTTGCATTCACAAGTATGTGTTGCACTATTAGAGTGACCCACAGGTCGTGTCGTTGGATTTAAACCACCGTGGACATGGGTCGTGTCGCTAGATTTAAGCTGTCATGTGGCGCAAGAGGGGATTTTGGTGTGTTGGATGTATCCTCACTAAGATGAAACCTTAGTGGGTGTAATCTATACTAGGTGATGCATTGTAAAGGTCTTGTGGTGATCTTCTTGATTCACATGTCCAAGGAAATATGTGAAACATAATAAGTTGATTATCTCTTGTGGGTAAAGTGTACAATATCTGCAGAGTGTAAATTATTTGAACAGTCGTGTCTATAGTCATATGTGGGCATGAGAACTTACTCGAGTTAGTATCTATTTCAAAAACTTATGGGTGGGATGAAAACTCGTCGGGTGGATATAACTCTGAATGTAACTTCCTTGGGTGGATTTAACCCAGTGATGATAATGGGTGGATATAACCCTAGTAACAAAAACTAGCATACGGTGGATGGAACCATGTAACAGGTGGATAGAATCTGCACCGTTATAAATATTGCACACTTTTACTCTCTTTAATATAAATATGGTTTAGTTAAGATGCTAAGTCATATGAATTTCTAATTATTGTAGCTTTCAACTAATACCTTTAGCAAATAAAAGAACCCGACCCAACCTTTATTGAACATTGCATGTATAATATTGCATTATATGTGTTGGCTCATGGAGCATGGTTATTTGTGCTCACTCTCACTCAATAAAAACCTCAAAAACTGTGGATCAAAGTCACTATGCGTACTATGACACTCTATGAGCTAACAAAAAAGAAGATGGAGATTAGGGTAATCTCTAGTAGTCTAGGCTCTTACCCCATTAGTCTCTTGCTTGTGGTGAGATGTGCTCTCCCCTTTTGCTAACACTTTTGCTTTATGTAATGTATCCATTTGCCCTAGTCGGCCTTATTGTAAACTTGATCCGATGCGGTCCATTGCTAGTCTCGGCCAATGATAGAGCCCCAAGCCAAAAGAGCTCCACCATCACCAAAGTCCATGACCACCACAAAGAGGTAGTGAGCAAGAGAGTGCCTAGAGGAGAGAAGCTCAAGGAGATGGGAAGATGACCACGAAGGTGTAGAACCATTGACGATCGTCGGGACCACCCCCAATCGACCAAGACAAGGAAAGGGACCAGAAGCCGACAACAACCGTAAGGACCAGAGGAAGGCGACCAATCCACAAAACATGTGAGAGCAACATCACGGCCACCACGGCCACCGTCGACATCCCATTCCTTTTCTAGCCCGACAAAGCAAGTTGGTCCCCTCCCATTCCATTTTGCTCATGGTCCATGAATAGCACAATACACCACACCATAACACACCACATAGCAAGCTGAACGGCCGAGTAGGACAGCTTGAGGACAAGAAAAGCAACCTATACCTTAGCCGGCAAGGCCGTGATGCCATGGCGGTGAGCCTCAGATGGCCACGGTGTGGTCTTCGTGTATTGCATGCTCCTTGGCGCATGCAAAACTCAAGTACCATCACAAAGAAGACAACCTCCTGTATTCCCATCCATTGCACGCACATGAGTAAATAGAAGCTAAAGATGACAACTAATCACAAAAGAAAGTAAAGAACGAGTCGATCAAACCATCTTGGGGTAGAAAGGGGAAGGAGTCGTGCGGCGGCTGCGCCAACCTGCACCTCACCACACCGGAGTCGGCCGAAGGAGAATAAGGAGTGCGGAAACATCCAATAGTAGCCAAGCTAATGACCACTGGGAGCTAGGAGCCATAGGGGAAAACAAGGGAAACCAGAGAGGGAACCGGGGAAGAAACAACGAGGAGCCCACTGGCGGCGGCGGCGATTGGTGTGCCCATGACACCACCCTACGAGGGACCCAAGACACGAAAGTAGTGGAGCCAGCGGATAGGGAGTGCTGCGCGAGGAGCCAGAGGGACCATGAGCGGAGAGCCCGAGGCGGCACTCCCGAGCCCCCATGGCGGCAGCGATGACGCCTCTAGAGAGAAAGAGGGTTTGATGGGTGCGTGTGGTGGATGGTGTTGTGTGTGTGTGGCTAGGTGGTGTTGGCTGTGCGTGTGTGTGGGTGTGGTGTTCGTGCTTTGTGTGTGTTTGTGTTTGATGTTATGTCGGTGTGTGGCGTCGTGTAAATAGTTTGGGGTTTTGTGCGTATGAGTGTCAAGCCGAGAACGCCACACACGTTAGAAAACCACCTCGATGAGAGCTAACCGATCGGGAGAAAATAACGATGGAGAAAGCTTAGGATTAATTAGCGATGTTAGAGTTAAATCGATGGCGATAAAATTTAAGTTAATAAAACTCACTAAAATCCACCCAAAGGGACCTAACCATATAAAATTAAAAATCCTCCTGTTATTAAGTATTTTAAATTATGCGTTTGCTCTATAATGCATCAAAGAACCGAGATAGGTAGAAGTAGCATAATGCTCTATAATCCACGGTTGACAGAGGCTTTCTACGATTCACGAGGCAAGCTTATTCTTTGATCACTTACCTAGTTATCTTACTTGGTAAAAACTAAATTCTTGTAACATATAATATTTATATGCATCAAAAATGTATTTTAAAACTAACACGGATTAAATGATGAAAGAAAGAGTTAAGAATGAAAGAGTAGTCCAGCTGAGAGGAGCAGCTGGGCTGTATGAGGTAAATACTAGGATGGTAAATGGTGCATTGGTCAGGACAGAGAGGGAAAGGTTGTGGCCTTTACATATGGTTATAACATGAGGACAAAAAAATTTCACTCAGAAAGGGGACAGTACGCAAGTGTCAACCATATTCTTATTTTTGACGGGTGGATAATGCTACCCTGTTACGTTACTATTTCTCTCTATAATAGGTAAGTAGTATAATTTGATAAACTAATTTCCAGAAAGAGATGAATTAGAAAATATGATAATGAGAAAGAGATGAGTCTTATAGTGCATTTGTTGCTATTAATGTTTGCTGAGTATATTAGTACTCACCATTGCTATTACTTCCCTTTGTTAGATCCCAGTCTGACGGAATACCATGAGTGGGACAAGGGATATCCATGAGCCGATGAAGTCACGTGGGACGAGGGTGATCGTGCCGAGGACTAGGCGAGGCCGCGCCTATCTGACAAACGACGGCGGCGACGATAGTGCCGATTCGTCGAGAGATAGGATATCTAATTATCCGTATCTTCTTTTGTATCTAAATATTTGTATATCCGTATCTTCTTTTGTATCTAAATATTTGTACTTAAGACTATAACCCTACGTGGCTAACTATTGTAATAAAGCACATTATCTAATTATTGTTCTGCTGCGTAACTCTGGTAAAACTTATTATTCGTTAGAGCGATATTTTACGAGCAAATGAATAATAATCCATTATCTAAGTATTATTATCCCTTGAAAATAACACGGGACGTCTCATTGGTGCATTCCATTGTCCATTATATTGCTCAATTGGGCTGCATTCTGATTTATCTGACATACATGCAGGAGCCTAGGTTCGTTCAAACTTGTGCAGTGCAAGGGATTTGGAAGATTATTGGTCTGACAGCTCCCTCTTTGGAAGTTGATTGCACGATAACATATCAGAATCGCACAAATATTATTTGTCTATGTCAACACAAGTTTCAACCAAGTCAAATGATTTTTGTGTGACAATAGCCAATCCTCCCAAGAGCCAACCTAAACTTAAAGAGGAATGAGAACCAATGAAACACGGGGGAAACTATATTTATTAAAGCATCTTATTGCCTGCTTTTACACCAATATACATTGAAAAATAGTAAATCCAACACACCACCACCAACTAAACCGAAAACTCACTTTGTTTTGACCCTGACACCGTCTGTTCCAGCAATGATCACTGAACTCGCCATGTCCAAGAACAGCCCATGCTCAACAACTCCTTCCAAAGCTGAGATCTCCTTTCCGGCGGCCAATGCATCCTTGATTGGTGTCTTGAAGTATAAATCAACAATGTAGTTTGAGTTATCAGTAACATAGGGCTTGTCATCGTCATCCAATCTCAGCTTTGCCTCGCATCCTTCTTCGTTAAATAGATCCTGTAATCTTACTTGGTTGTACTTCCAGCAGAACTGCACTACTTCCACTGGCATGGCTAAACCACTGCCTCCCAATCCAGTAACTAGTTTTGTCTCATCAACAACAACAATGAACTTGTCTGATGCAGCCTCGACCATCTTCTCCCGGAGAAGGGCACCACCCCGCCCTTTCACAAGGTTAAGGTCTGGATCAACCTGTTTCCACATGGAAAGTTGTTAGTCACAAAATAGCTGGTTGCAAACATCAGGCAACCACACCAGGGGCAAAAAGTCCCAAATCTCACTATAATACAACATACCACAAAAATGCTTGAATACTCACCATGAAGCTGTTGTATGCAAGCAGATTTTGTCAAGATGAATCTTGTTATTTATCATCACAATTTTGAAGCACTAGATTACTAGTTAGTTAATTAACTCAATGCAACCTATAACAGAGATTAACCTACTAATTGAGTACCATTTAAGGGTCCATTTCAGATATATATCTTTGGAAGTAAAAATGAGAGCAGTGACTAAGGTTGCATGCGAGAAGGCACTACATAAATCTTGGAAGTAAAAAAAGTACCAGTAACAGCTTCTGCAAGGTTGATGAGGGAAAATGAAAAATTACACACCAGGGCTGCGAGCGGCATGCTACTGGACTTCTCTATGAATTACAATTCTGCTCGGAGCATAATCACTATACTAATACACGAGCTAAAACGTCAGTTCCTTCACAACCTCTACGAATGAAGCTAATGCTCCTCGTTCTACGACAGCCGCCATAAAGTCCCACAAGTGAGCTTATGTGCACATCACAGCACCAGCAAATTGAAAAGGCAACAAAATTAAAAGTGTTTCATTTTTTGTCCTACTTTCTTCCCAAAGCTATAACAATCCACAGAATCATCAAAATTTCGTGGTTTCCTTGAGAGAAAAGATAGCTAGATAGACCAAAAGTCTCATCTTTCCTCCATTAACAGTACTAGCAAGACAGCCTAATAGGCTGACTTATCTTTCATGCTAGAACAGCAGCAAAATAAGGTATCAAGTCACACCTTCCATTGGAAAAGCTTGGGACAGCAATTCTAGCTAGGTGGGAGTACTGGCTACCGATAACCACAGAGAATCAATCCACAATAACTGATTTTTCTTTCTAAACTTTCTTCCCCAGAAACAATGGAAGAATTATCTTTTATGCACAAGGAAGCAATGAGGCGAGACGGACCTCATCGGCGCCGTCGATGGCGAGGTCGATGCGGGGGTGGTCGTCGAGCGTGGACAGCGGGATGCCGAGCGACTGCGCCTGCTCGAAGGTGCGCTTGGAGGTGGGCACGCTGACGATGCCGGACAGCTTCCCGGAAGCGAGGAGCGCGCCGATCTCAGCGACGGCGAAGGCGGCCGTGGATCCCGTCCCAAGCCCCAGCACCATCCCGCTCTGCACCTGCTCGACCGCGCGCACCGCCGCGACCCGCTTGAGGTCGTCCTGCGTCAGCGCCGCCGCCGCCGGCGCGGACTGCGCGCGGATGACGGCGGAGCGCCCGTGGCGACGGCGCGCGCTGTGGCGCGCGGCGGCCGGTTGGAAGCGAACGGAGATAGCGGCGGTGGCTACGGCGGCCATGGGGTAGGAGAGTGATGGGAGACTGGGAGTTCGTGGAGGTCGATGAGGGGATGGGGAGTTGGTGGTGGAGGTGGGGATGAAGGAGATGGTGATCAATTCGAAGTGTTGGGCTTGGTGGTGACTTGGAGGGCGATGGGATTTTCGTTCTTTAGTTTTCTTATTCTTGTCAAAATTGTTACGAAACTTTTTAGATTACTTTGTTGGACAAATAATAAAATTATCCTAGAGGGGTTTTTGACTATAAATAAACAAGTCTATATATAAAGAAGGATTGATCTTGAGATTAATAAAGATTTCGTTTTCTTAGTATCCTCTCCTAATTATTCTCTGTTGGTTGGTTACGTGGATGCTATTGGTGATTATTATTTCTTCACACATTATTAACACGAATTGCTCTGCAAGTTACAAGGTATGCAAACCTCAATCAATCTATTACGCATTGTAATCTCATAGATAAATTTAGATTGAAGTTCGATTATTTGCAATGCAATGATTAGATCAATATGCTAGTATCTATATCGGTTTCCTAGATAGATTGAAATTGGAATTAATTTGTATAAAGATGCAATACGATGGATTCGGCACTATGCTGAGTCACCGTCGGCGCCCGGAGCCGCTGTTGCCACTCATGGGCGTCCCGAGACATGTCGGCCGCGCCTCCACGCCGACGTGCTTGATGTCGCCAAGCTGCCGCCCATCTTAAGCGCACCGATGCTGCTATTTGCTTTTCTGCCACCGAGCCGCTGCTCGCCCAAAGCCGGCCCACCGCCACCGCTGACCTCCGCGCCTGGCTGCCGCGCGCCCGAAGCCGTCGGCCACCACCCGAGGTCGCTTCCCGCCTCCGTGCCAGCGCCCGCGCGCCGAGGCCGCTAGTCACCACCTGAGGCCTCGGCGCTGGTTGCCTCCCGCCTCCGCACTTGGCCGCCGCTGACGACTAATCGCCACCCGAGGTGTAACATCCCATTTTTGGGAGGCTTTGTGCTAATGCAAAGGTTTCAAAATCTAATTTTAATTTTAAGAATTTAAATCTAACTGTCAGAATGCAACTCAAAATTGGTTGGGAATTTGAATTTTGCAAAGCTTTTCAAACTTTCCTTGGCCGCAACCCCGTCTTCACCCAACCGTTTCCCCCACCCAACTCCTCCTCTTTTCCATTCTCTCCTCGGCCCAAACACTACTCCTCGTCGACCCATGAACACCCACGATAGCCTCATCTTCAGCGCCTGATTTTCAGTGTGCTGTCATGATAGCTCCTTGGCATCTGCCTCCCTTATGCGTGCACAGCGCTGCCGTGGTCCGGAGCCCCTGCACACTCATGCCAGCCTCGGTAAGCCGCACCCTCTCCCCCGCTCGGCCGAAGGACGGCGACGCTACTCGGACCACTGCGCAACATCGTCTTCTGCTCTACCCTCCTGCGACCGTCGGGCCAAGGAATGCACTGCCATGATAACTCCCCCCGCGTGCAACAATTCATGTGTCAGTGATAATCGGAGGTTATCACAGACGGTTTGTGAGTCATCTGTGATAAAGATAATACAAACGGTTTGTAACTAGAACCGTCTGTGAAGAAAACTATTGCAGACGACTCGAACCAAAAACTATCTGTAATACTCACACATCACAGACGATTCTAATTACCAACCATCTGTGATTGGTAAGTATCACAGACGGTTGGTATATAGAATTGTCTGTGATAGTTCATTTTATACGTAAAATTTTTCTATTTTTTGGCTAGCCTCAAGAAATAATGTTACCTATACCCTTTGAAAACAAGCAAATACAGTGGCAAACACAACAGCACATTCCATTCCATTCCATTAAGATTAGAATCCACCATTATAGCATAACAAGATAACAAACCCAACTCTTTAACACGACAAGAATATATAAGAAGCAGAGATCCTAGCAGACAGTAGAAGCTGGATGCAGCACGCGATGTCCTTGACGCCTGCCATCAAGGAAAAGAGGGGAGGGCATCGGATGGCGGCCGGATATCACCGGCAATGGAGAGGCAGCGGTAGTGCCACCTTTGTGACACGACGGTGAGACTGCACAAGACACTCTTACGACAAAAAGTGTGTTGTGTAGTCGACCGTGGTGTCACAACGGAGGCGTTAGCTCACAGCGGTAGTCGGCGTCGTCGAGGAACAAGCTGGATGTAGCGTGTGATGTCCTTGACGTCTGCCATCAAGGAAGAGAGGGGAGGGTATCGAATGGCGGCCGGATATCACCGACAATGGAGAAGCGGCAGTAGCGCCACCTTTGTGGCACAAAGGTGAGACTGCACAAGACACTCTTACAATACTTATGACAAGAGTGTGTTGTGTAGTCGACCGTGGTGTCGCAACGGAGGCGCTAGCTCACAGTGGTAGTCGGCATCGTTGAGGGGAGGATGCAGGAAGCTAGTGGATGAACTCACATGTGACTGTCGGTGGAAAGGTAGAGAGGGAGTAATTAATAAGGGCTGAGCGGTGGGAGGAACCGGTTCCTGCCATTCGATGTGGACAGAATGGATGAGTGAGATCGAAATCCTGGGGGATACGCCACGGATCGGTGACGTGTTATTATCAGAGACGGTTTGTTATACGAATCGTCTATGATAATGCATATATCAGAGACGGTTTGTTATATGAATCGTCTGTGATAAGTCACATATCAGAGATGGTTTGTCATACGAACCATTTATAATATTAATATCAAAGACGGTTTGGTATACGAACCGTCTGTGATAACGCTTAAATATGCGTGCTCTAATTCAGCTCTTCTAAACTATCCTCTCTCTCATCTTCTTCACTAGATTTCTCAATAATGGCATCTAATATTCTTTTGGTCTCTTTCCTCTCATCTATCCATCATGAGTTATTCGGCCGCAACCTTACACAGGTGGCCAATAATTTACATCTAGAGTAGCTCCTCCGCTGGCACCCTGCTCTCCTTCCTTGACTCGCTTCCATCCGTCAGCTGGACCTCATCATCCGCCGTTGACGGATGTGTCTCGTTGCCGTTTAGGAAAGGGAAACCGCCCTCAGCCTCGTTCTTCTCTGCAATGTGCACAAAGCGGAAGAAACTCTTGCGGCAGTGGAGAGACACATGGATAACATTGCCGATCAAGCAAAAGCGACCGATTCTGCGGAAGGTTATCATGGCATCCTCTTTGAGATTATGAGCCATGCTAATGATTTGCCCAGGCTATAGGAGGAAGTGGAGAGGGCAAGTACAATCTTCACGGCATTCGAGAATTTAGCTGCTGATTCTCCAACTCCAAAAGTCGAAGAAGTATATAAAGCCTAGAACACTAAGATCCGGGAATCTCTTTTTTGAGACTTTTGTAATAAATTTGTCTTGAATTTGTCTCTCGTCTCAGTAGATTCTGTAGTTCATAGACGGTTGTAAATAAAAATTGTCTGTTATAATTTCATAGACGGTTCTAATTAAAAACCGTCTGTGATAATGCGTATATCACATACGGCTTTTAAACCTAACCGTCTGTGATAGTTTCAAAGATTGTTTTAGCCATGAACTGTCTGTAATAATCAAAGCACATATGGCTCCACATGAACCGTCTATGGTGAGACATCCAGTATAGCTTATTTTGTAGTAGTGTCCTCATATTCCTGCATCATAGTTCGGAATTTCTTATTAGATGATCCTGTTAGTGCTTTATGAGGTACATGCATGATAGGTATGTCATGCTTTCGTCCTTGTCATTTCGAACTTGATTATTGCATTACCTTTCCAGATAATTAGCCATCGGCTAAATGCTTATATGCAGGCTCATTGTGCCATGGCATAAGATAAAGAGGACAGTCATTACTACAGACAGTGTTATCATAGACAGTTTAGAACCGTCATCACAGATGGTTCTTGAACTGTCATCACAGACGGTTCTTGAACCATCTGTGTTTATGTATCAGTGATAATAGGTGGTTATCACAGACGGCTCCCACGCCGTTTGTGATAACTTACAATACAAATGGTTTTTTAGAAAAACTATCTGTGATACTCGACTATCATATACGGTTTTTGTTATTAACCGTTTGCGATATGGTTCATATCATAGACGGTTCGGTGTTCCGAACCGTCTGTGATATACACCATATCACGGACGATTAATAACAAAAATCGTCTGTGATATCGTTCATATCACAGACGGTTCAGTGTTTGAAACCGTATGGGATATATATCATAGACGGTTTGGAACGCCGAACCGTCTATGATAGCTATTTCAATAGCGATTTTATTTTGCCCTTTTTCAGCTAGCCTCAGGATATGCTAGCTATGCCCTCTAAAAACAAGCAAGATCACATATATAGCACATGACAATCATTACATAAATCACATAGATGAATAAAACAACACCAGCAGATCTCACACACACACACACACATATATATATATATAGCATGACAATCGTTACACAGATCTCACAAATGAATTAAATTGAATGAATTGTTTGATTAAGCACAATTGAGTGATTTGTACAATTGAATCCAATGTTTCAACATCTAATTATCACCATTGCCGGGGTAGAACTCTCCAGTCTTCTTTAAAACCTCTGCTAGTGTAACATCCCAAAAATTCACTTTATGTAAAACTTAATTTTAAATTAATTATTTTAAAGTATTTGAACTTTATTTGGATTTATCTGAATTTTATTTCAAAATCTAAATCAAGAAAATGTATTTTAAATATTTTATTAAAGTAAAAAAGAGTTCATTTTATTTTGCCCAACCTTCCCTGAATTTGTAAATAATTTTTGAGCATTTTTGGAATTAAAAATCAATTTTTAAAAGTTAAAAAGTATTTTATAAAATTATTAAAGGAAAATCTGAAATTAAAAATATTTTTTCCTAGGTTTAAAATAGCTCCAGGAATATTCTATGAATTTTCTGGAATTTTTAGACATCAATTATTATTTTCTAAGTATTTATAATATTTTTAGTATTTTCTAAAAAGTAATACGAAAATAAAAATCAAATTAATCCTAGGTGGCCACGTGTCACTATCAGATTTAATCCACCTCTTCACTTGATTTAATCTCAGCCATCCAAAGTCACTTACCCCTTCATTTAAATCCAACGACATTGATTCATTCATTTGCCACGTGTCACCAATCCAACGGCCCGTACCCCTTCATTTCTCCTCTCTCTCATCGACACGCAGGACCCACCCGTCATATGTTTCTTCTACCTCTTCTTCTTCCTCCTCTAGCTCTCTCTCTCCTCCTCCATTAGAGCCGAATTAGATCTCTTAAATACGGCCGTTTCTTGCCCTTTAAAACCCGAGCGTTTGCACAATCAATTCCCCTCTTCGTTCTCCACCCATGGCCGGCCACCTCCCCTCTTTATTTCTCCCTAAAACCGCCGGTCGTTTTTCTCATTTCTCCACCTATAAAATCCTCTCCATGCGCCGCTCCTCCCGTTTGGCCTCCTCTCCTCGCCGCCTCCTCCACCCTTTCCGCCGCCCGCCGCCAGTCGCGATCCCCGGCCATTCGTCGCCGCCCGAGCTACTCACCGCCGCCGCTTTTTCCTCACCGCCGCGCCCCTGTCCTCCCGACCACCGCCCGGTGGCATGGCACCCCGCCTCCTCTACCTCGCCGCCGCCACCGGCCGTCGTGCGTCGCCGTGCTCTCGCTCCGCTTTGCGCCGCGTGGCGCCATGTCGTCGGTGTGCCACCTCGGCTAGGCTTGCGATCGTGAACTTGGTCCACGGTGAGCCGGGCCGCATGTCCGAATTTTTAAAATTTAAATTTTCGCCGACGTCATATTTATGATTTTTCAGTACAAAAATAAATCAGAAAAATAACCTTTTTCTTTTTCTCCTATTTAATCTTTAGGAAGCATAACTTTCTCATTTTAACTCCGATTTGACCCGTTCAAATTTCTAAATTTTTCTAAAATCATAAACTATCCAAATATACACTCTTTTTGAATTTTGTTTGTATTTATTTATTTTGTTTGCTCTGTCTTTTCGCGCGTAGATTCCGCCGTTGCCGAAGATTTCTCCGCTCCGCAGGCCCAGAGAGCGTGCAAGAAGGCAAGTCTCCTTTGAACATTTTGTACCTATGTTTGAGAAATGCTTTTTATTATTTTAAATTTAATTGCATTGCTAATTACATAAAAACATTAGTTTCTATCTTATGGTATTAGTTAATTCAACCTTGTTATGTCCTCAATTGAAGTTGAATGCCATGTACTTTGTAACCTTAGGATTTTCTTTGTCTCAATAATGAGATTATTATTACTAAATCTTTGATAAATATTAGAACGGTAGTAAATTGCTTAGTCATGCTATTTAACTTTTGTAACCTTGGAATGGGAAATCATATTTCATTTAACTAGTCTTTGTATTCGGAAATTAGTGGCGATTGGTGTTGCCACTGTTCTTTTAAGAAATAATTAAAATGTGAAAATTATTTTAGACCAGGGCGGATGGTTAGATTTGATTGGTGCGGTTAGCACGAGACTTTGTAAAGTGTATGTTCCGCCCTAGTCGATTAAGGACCGACTCTTGTGATTGTCCAGACTGAGAATTACCGTGCAACCCCAAGTCTATATGGGTACGACCTAGCTGATTAACTTACGAAAGTCTAGTTTAGGTACCACCAGTGGAAAGTGGGTGCCAGGGATTTACTGGTTATTCACAGTGAGGGACAGGGATTTGCTGTACTCATATGGCGCAAGAGAGAGCTTTTGACTGGGTGGATTTAACCCTTCCGCGGTGAAACCTTAGCGGGTGGTGTCTAGCTAGACTAGAGTGAGGTAAAGGCTTTGTGATATTTTATCTGGGTCTCATGCCAAAGGAAGCATGGTGACTATTAGGATAATTTATCTATTGGGGGTAAAGTTGTACATCCTCTGCAGAGTGTCAAACTATTCGAATAGCCGTGCCCACGGTCAAGGGTGGGCAAGGAATGCATTCACATGGTAGATTTTTGGTTTTGGTTTTTAATATTTAAATTTTGGTATTTCGAGAGTGGAGGGAACTCTCGGAAGGTTGTACTGGCGGATGGAGCCAGTGCGGGTGGTTGGAACCCGTAGTTTTAAACTTCATCGGTTAGAGCTGATTATGTAGTGTTGGTGGATAGAACCTTCACTATAAATTGTTTACTAGTTTCAGCTAAAACAATTACTTTGTTCAAATTAATGCCTTCGAAAATATTTACTTTTATTTAAAATAAAACATTGCTTTGTGCAAAAGAGCCATATAGCCTTCCTTTGTTAAGCCTTGCATCTACTGCATTTCTTTCCCAAGACTTGCGGAGTACTTTATGTACTCACATGCTGCACTAAAAATCAACTCAGAGGAATATGAAGCTCAAGAGGGAGACTACGACTACTTCACGTGCGGATTTGACGAAGGATTCCCGGAGTACTAGGTTGCGCTTCCCCAGTCAATTGCCTGTGGTGTATTGATGGGTTTTCGCTGGATTTATCTTCTGCTTTCGCTGTGTTTTATGAGTGTGTGAGGTCTTGAAACCTCATTTGTAATAAAGAGACCTTCCGGTCTGTACTCTTTACTATTGTATTAAACGTTGTTGGTTATGTAAGCATTTCTGTTTGACTGTGTGCAGTAGTTTTGATCTGGGACTAGTGTTGTAATACACAGAGCGTCTGGATTAGGAAATCCAGGGTCCCGACAACTAACAAGAATTCTGAGAGGTTTCCACAAATTTCGATGAGTTTGTCAAGATCATATGCACTTTCGTCGAAGTCCACCTGTTGTCGCTAGGAGCAATGTTAAGTCATTAATTAACATGTGTGTGTATATATATACATATATATAATCAGAAAATAATAATTATTGGAAGGTTGACAAACCCCTAGATCATTCATCTTAGTGTTCGTGATTTCCTTCATATGGCGGAAAATGTAGAATCCACATTCGTTGCCCTGTAGCTGCTGGTGGCACTACAAAATATATAGAATTACATACATAGGTATTATCAATTCTAGAGGCATTATAACAAAGTGTGATATAGGATTGTTGTGTTGTAGCGAGTACCAAAAATCGCGTCCTGTATAGCAGCGTGTAACTGGATTCATTATGTCTCCCTCCTAGGGTAACGTAAGTGGTAAACGACCTATGTGATTCCAAAAAAGTTAGCCTCGGCCATTGCAAACGAAGAAAAGATTACAATAGAGTTATGTATACAGGAAATGAGTTTACATGTTAATTACTTCTTGCACACGATTGAAGTCGTGGTTGTTTCTAAGTAGGGAATTAAGGTATATTATCTTGCTCCACTTTGGTACAATCACAATCAAAATCCAATGAGACCTAGTCATGTGTGTCGCCATAGTGATTAATCGTAAGTTCATGTTGCATATAAAGTACAAATGAAACTTGTGTGACAACTAGTGAAACACTTGCCCTTAGTTGAAAGGTACCATGATGTACTCCTTGTCGCTGTGAGCAATCAATCCCCCTCGTTATGTAATCTTGTACGAAGGATGCATTTCCGTTGATAGATTGCTCCGAGACCAAGTGTGGGTCGAGAAAACTCACCAGTTGTCACCATCGCCGGACTTGTTGGATTATGTATCTATACATAAGGAAAGAGTAATGACATTTATCGGTATGACATGAATGTAGAACTTCATTGTACAGTACACTTATAATGTTCAGCATCGTAGAAGTGAGACATCGAGTTCATCGAGATTGAATAGTAAGAATAAGTCTTCAAATTTCACAACAAAGTAGCCCAAGTCATGGAGGAAATGCGCCTTTGTATATCTCATAGTGAATCCACTGTGCCGGTTTGCTTCATGTTGGATCTCTGCATGTACAAGTATGCAATGTATTGCAAACCAGACCAAGCCGGGGTAATTGTGATTCAGGGACCAACGACACTCCTAGAATGAACTTCCATGGCTCGATACGTGCCTTAATTTTATTCGCTTGAGTCTTAGAGCCTCGCTTATGATACGTTTTCGGCGGCGTCTGCACGAGAGTCGATGCAACAGGCTTCGGAACCAGAGCTGGAGGTGGAGCCATCTGTACTTAACCCAAACCTTATATTCTTCGGTTCCACATCGAAATCTACAAACATCCTATTGATATTCCATCACTGGGCAGAATCAGCAACGTGTCTTATCATTCCGTCTTTCTTACACTGCTCCCAGTGCCAACATATCAATCTAACATCCTTGCGGTTTGCAAATAAATGCTTCAAACGGGGAATTACAGGAAGATACCACAACACCTTAGCAGGAGGTTCTTACTTCACATCGATGCTCTTCCTATCATCGGAGTCATTTTTACGCTTGTATCGGGATGTTTTGCACACCAGACAAACATGTAAGCTAGCATATTCTTTATGGTACAAGATACAATCATTCGAACATGCATGTATTCTTTCTACTTCTATTCCCAATGGACAAAGAATCTTTTTGGCTTGGTAGGTGGTTCTCGGCAATACATTTCCATTTGGAACTATGTCCGCTAGGAGACCTAATAATACCATGAAACTCTTGTCAGACCAACCATTGCTTGCCTTCAATTTTAGAAGTTCTAGAATTGATGACAACCTCGTGTATTGCGGCTTGCATCCCAGGAACAAAGGTTTCTCCGAGTTCTCTATCAAGTCCTCGAATTTACCAAGTTCTCTCTCACTATAGTTCTCTTCTGCATCATGTAGCATCTGATCCAGATTGTCATCTTGCGACCTATCCTCATGATCAAAAGCACAGTCCACAACCGGCATATCGTTGTCTCCCTTGACGATGTCATAACTACTTTATTGTGTACTATTATCTTCACCGTGACTGGTCCAACATTTGTACCCCTTCCTGAAACCACTTCGAATCAAGTGAGTTTTGATCTGCGTTGAGTTGCTAAACATCTTTAGATTATTACAATTAATGTATGGACAATACATATATTGCATCCTCTTCTTCAACATATCCAGCTCGGCCGCTCTTCTAAAAGCAAACACACCATTAATGTACTCTTCACTCACACGGTTCTCAGTGTACATCCAGTTTTGGTCCATCTATGCTACACATGTAACAAATGAGTGTCAAAAATGATTATGAGCGCTATTATATAGCAACTCAGACTAGCTATACTTACACATGACATCTATATATATTATGTAGGTAGCTAGCTAGCCACGTATTCATGACATAATAATGTTAAGTAAGAATATATTGAAGTGAACTACGAGTACTTATCCATTCTGAAATTGAGCAAACTAACATAATCTTTCTAAACCTAGCTAGCTAGATCTAAACAAAAACCTATCTATTATCTCTTTCAATTACAAAAGCATGCATATAAGTTATTAGAAGCAATTGAGTACTAACATCTGATCACTAAGAAGACGGCGATATGTTTTCACCGAACTCCCTAAAGCCAGCCGCCTCGCTTCACCGATGTAGTGCAATGAAGACATATTTGTATCGAGACCACGTACGCCCAATATTTAATAGCGTAGATTATCACAGATGGTTCCAACCACAAACGGTTTGTGATATCAATATATCACAGACGGTTCGTATTAATAATCATCTGTGCTAATTCACAGACGGTTATTAATACGAACTGTCTGTGATGTCCGCAATATCACAGACGGTTTGTTATAGGAACAAATCGTCATATGCGAAATATCACAGATGGTTTTTATATGAACAAATGCAGTGATGTTGCAACTTTCACGAGCGGTTCTTAACACGAACCGTCTGTGATGTCTCACTATCACAGACGGTTATTAACACGAACCGTCTGTGATGTCTCAATTATCACAGACGGTTCGTGTGAATAACAGTCTGTAAAAATATCACAGACGGTTGCTACTATAAACCGTCTGTGATAGTTTAAGCACAGACAGTTCTGGATGAACCGTTTGTGATATAGCCATTCAGTATAGACTCTTTTGTAGTAGTGAGTGTGGCTCACCAGTTTTGTTTTCCTTTTTTACATTCCTTTTTCTCTAGGATCAGAAACTACTTACAGGATCACTCGAGAACGGAACCATGGGTTCCCTGGTGCATTGCATACTCTCTCAATTGTGGGTGAACACAAGCATCTCAATGAAACACAAGGTCGAAACATGAGCCATGCAATATATCCCATCAGATATGGCTTGAATACGGAACACTGTTGTAAGAGCCAAGAGGTATCTCAAATACAATACATGGACCAAATTATGTGGCACAATATCATGGAAAGCAAACTTTTCCGATGTTCTTGTCTGAAATGCACAGCTATATTGGAAAGCAATGCGACAACTACAGCTATTTTTATCGTGCGTATTTCTTCATCGATTGCAAAGCACAAAAACATGCGACTGCATACGTTGACCAACCAGTCAACCACTGCTTATTTCCCGTTATAAATTATTCAGCCCAAATGTGTACATGTTTCATTCCTCAGGTGTCGCACTTCGACATATTTCGTTGTTACAGAAGTTTGGAACCCGCATTCAGCAGAGCAGCACAACATCTGCACATGTACAGTGATCTACGAATCTGAAGAGCTCAGGGCAGTGACAATAGCCATGAAGATGTTGATGGTGTCTAGGTACAACGAGATGGCGGCCGTGACGTATTCGTCGTAGGTGTGCCTCTTGATCAGCTTATCCGTATCATAGATGATGAACCCTGAGAATACCAGCGCCGCGACGCACCCGTACACCGTCGTCGCGACGTTGCCCATCGGCAGCAGCATCTGCAGCAAGCCAGCAGGCACAGAATCATTACCAAATTAACTAGCATCAAGGCATCAGAGACGCAAACAACGCTTTTTTAGATGGTGTTTGGTTGCCTGACCTGTACGAGCCCATAGAGCATTAGGATGAGGGAAGCCGCGACCAAGAACGGGCCGAGGAAGCTGAAATCATGGCCTCTCTTCGCCGCCCAGAATGTGTAGATCGTCAGGCCGGAGACCACCACGAAAGTCAGGGAAGCCGCTTCGATTATAACAATGCCTGCTTGCACAAAACGAGATTTTCATATGTCATTCATATATTCTTGGATTCATTGGAAGATGTTTGGTTGCCTGCATGAGTTCATTTCTAGGTTGGTCGGTGCAGCATCCACGACGGACGGACGGAGAATATTTTAAAGATATCTAGTATGTGTATCATCATCATATCAAGCAAATCTTGATGGTATCGTCTTAAATGGTGCTAATGTAGGATGCAAACGACCAAGCATCCCTTTAATAGATCATCAACGGGTGGTTCTTGTCACCTTTCGCGGAGAGGCAGCCCAACCCGACGGCGAAGCTCATGCAAATGGTGAACAAGGCGAGAAGGATGAGGTTGATCGGATGCCGATGCCGGAGAAACACCATCGGCAGCATCACTGTTCCATGTCAACACAATTGATTACCACCATACGAACAAACATCGACGAGTACTACTGAACAAGGCTATTGATTAATCGAGGACGGCGCTCACCGATGATGGGGCGACGATGATGATCACGAAGGCGGCGAGGGAGGCCGGGGTGCGGGCGAGGAAGAACCGGCGGATGGCCGGCACGAAGTAGACGGTGGCGGCGACGGCGATGGTCGCCAGCAGCTGCAGCGCGACGATCACGTACACCTTACGTATGAACGCCCACCGGAGCTGCGGGCTCTCGATCATGTACGGGCACGCCCCGGCGCCGGCGCCCACCGGGAAGCCGCCGGCCTCCACGTCGTGGTGGTGCTTGCCCATCGTTGCCGCCGCTGCCGTCCGTCTCGCCGGTGGTTCTTGGATTAAATTGGACGGTGGTTCTTTGCACAGTTTGGGCGGTGGAGCGAGGCGGAGCGATGGCGGGAAGGAGAGGATGCCGCGAGATGTTCTATTCCTGGTTGGTTCGAGCGGTTTTCTGATGGTTGGTGTCGAAACAAGCACGTATAATTCGTGTTGAAAACTGTGCTCCTTTCAATGATCGAATTTTAGTCATTTCTAGTCTCTGTACCACGGTAATACTAAATTTAGCATCTAAACCATCGTAATACCAAATCTAGCCCCCCTTCCCGACCGCACAACTCCGAAAGCGTGACACGTGTTAGTCGTACGATCGGGGGCGCACGACTATACTGTTCACAATTTTTTTATTTTTTTTCTGTACCATAAAGCAAATAAAACAGAAAAATAGGGTAACAGTAGTCGTGCGGTCCACTGTTCATAATTTTTTTTAATTTTTTTTTGAAGAAAAAAATCGAGTACTGTTCAAGTTTGGCCAAAAAAAATCCAACTATTTGTAATTAAAAAAATCCGAGACTGTTCAATTGTTGATCTATTTTTTATATATTTTTCAATAAACGGCCCAAAAAATTGGACGACCGTCCTATTTTTTGGGCCTTTCATTCAAAAATATATAAAAAAAATAGGTCAATAAGTAGTTGTGCGGTTGTCCGATTTCAAATGCCGTCGTTTTGAAAAGATCATACAGAAATCATTAGCTATAAACAGTCCCTCAGATGTTGGCGGTCCCTTTCGCATCGAACGCAAGGAGCATCTAGACCGTACGATCCGATCACACACAGCTCTCGTCTAATTCCGCAGGACATAGCAAAAGTCACAGAGAAATCACGCAATAAATTTGCACACGGCCGGGGCCTACACACGTTTCCTAGCCAGCCGTACGTACGTACGGATGTGAATGCTTTGATGTTGCCGCTGCAGACACATAAAGTGTGATGACTGATGAACAATATATGATTGATAATTCTAAAGAAGTGATTGATTGAAAGCAATGAATAACAACAGACAGTTGTTGATAGAGAACAGAAAATTTATAAACCTTTGGGTATTACAACCAATGTGCTTCCATTGGTTGCTCCAGCTATTGCTGTTATGTAAAAAAATTTTCCCCCACTGCTCTATAATCCAATCCTACATATAAACAAGATGGAGTCGGGATTCCGGATACATCACACACATAGAGAGAAAGAGCATAGTGCACCTTGCGCAAAAACACTTGTGAAAGCTCATAAACTTGAGAACAAAAGTCGATCCCGGCATCCATGATGAGAGATATGGACAAAACGCACGTTGGAGCATCTGGTGCACGTTGCGGGCGATGCGGTTAGGAGGGGCACACAGCTAGATGATGCACGGTATGTGCTGATTAGTAGGCAGAGTGGCATAGTTTATACTAACAGTTGTTAGAGAATACAAATAAATTTTTATTGTATACTGTACTTTGGTAGTTGGTACTTTTGACGTGCGTAATGTTGTACTAAATGTATTGTACATTGCATGTACCATTTGTACAATTGTTATGATACTTCTCCCTTGTCAATAATGAAGTTGGTGTTGTGTTGGTAGCCTAGTATTGTTTTGTTTATTTACTTACAAGTTCTATTTACTGTTGCTTTAAATGTGATGTTTTTGGTTCCGTATAAATGATAACTTGAATTCATTTTACAGGTATGGCTCGTGATCTTCGCGGATCGTCTGCGGCCTTACGGCCTGTTGGATGACCATGTTGACCGGTTGCATCGCGTTTCCCGCCGTGTCCCGCCTACAGGGAGAACGAAGGAGCCAGCTGACTTGGGAGTGGTCCGAACATGCACACCTCGAGTTGCCTGGAAACTAGACCCCCGCTAGACAGTCAGGTGTGCACTACTTTAGCATTGTACTGTTGTCGTTAGTAGGTTCCGTGCTGATCTTTACTTGTCTCGCAGGCTGCGGGATGCCGGGCTACTCCCTCTCGCCCGGATGGTGCAGGCCACCGATGAGGATGGACCGGCCTTGCCCACTAGCGGGGACGACGGTGCAGAGCGATCGTGACACTTCCCGTTCGACTGTTCTCTGCTGACAGCTTTGGTGGACTGTTGGTGGCCAGAGAAGCACACTTTTCACCTCCTATTCGGGGAGATGCCGCCTACTCTACAAGATGTGTCCCTACTGCTTGGCCTTCTGATTGGGGGAGCCGCTGCCTTCCTACCAGAGGCCCCGGCTGGGTGGCGAGTGGACTTGCTCGTCAGATTTGAGGAGGTCCTTTCACCTGGTGCCGTGGAGGAGTACTACTTATTCCCACCGAGTCAGACACACGGGCCGTCGCTGAGGTGGCTCTTACAGTTCTGGGTACGTGCTCTTTTTGATCGATCATGTATGCTCTCATTTCCACTATTACATACTAATAACATCTTGGGTTGCATTCATGTGGAGCGGATAGATCGGATGTGAACGAGCAGCAGGTCTCGCGGTACTTGGAGGCATACTTGCTATGGCTGTTTGGTTCGGTGCTCTTCACCACCACCACGACAACTCCGTCGACTTGCGCCTCATCGCTCATGCTAGGGCCATCACCAACGGCAAGGCCCCGGGTTAGCCGGGTTCGACCGCACTTGCCACGACCTATCGCGGCTTGTGCGGCGCGTGCGCTAGGACCAAGGCGAACTCGGTCCTCGCGGGGTGTCCGCTGCTACTGCAGCTGTGGTCGTTTGAGCACTTCAGCCCAACTGAGGGTACGCTTCGCTTCTTGTCGATTTTATCCCAATGCTTTATCTCACGTACTAACGATATTTGTATTGCAGGTCTTGTTTTCCTTGACCAGGGATGAGGGTCCGCCGGCCGGGACGGCCGGACCAAAGACTTTCGGGCCCGACCGCCAGCGTCGGGCTTTGCATCTCGGGCCACACCACCGGAGGTTCTCTCCGGGAGTGCCCTCACCGGTGCACTGGTAACCACACAAGCAGTGGTGTAGTCCACTCCACTAGCTCAGGGGCATGTGCGACGGTCTCCTGATCATCTTACGTTATCAAGGCGTTGTCACCCGGTGCAGAGGAGGACGACCAAGCGGGGCCGTATGGGAGGATGCGAACGTGGAGACGGAGGGGGCCAGGGTGGTGACGGAGGGGGGCTGCGGATACTGTTGGGGGTCGTTAGTACTGACTGTACACTTTTTGTTCATGTACTGCTTATATTTCTTGTTTACGTAGTGATGTTTACAATACTGTGGTGAGCTTAGTTGTACTTCTCCTTACCTTGTAGACGCTCGCACCAAACGAATAGTGAACTGCATTGATGGCAACCACAGCAACATACGAACCATTCAATTACATGCTTAACGACATTGAAAAATATTTTGAACAACAGGCTAGAGTACAACGGTACAACCATACATATCATTGCCTAAAGGTGGAAGGAGTCTTGTGGTACCCACATTGAATGTTGTTGAGGGAGCCACCTCGGACGTGGCTAGCCGTTGTTGTAGTGGCAAGCACATATACAACTAGAGTTCGCACAGCAGCATGTTGGGTCGTATGAACTCCCTATGTTGATGACCTACTCGTTGCCCCTCTCGCGCTCCATCTGCTAACGGAGGTCATCGTTCTGCTCTTCAGGACTTTCAATTCGTGCCTCCAAATCAACGATTCGTTCCCACAACGTATCTATGTACCTCGCAACATACTGTTCATGGGGAGGATCAATCCATCGCACGAAGTCGCATTTATCCGTCTGCTACAAAGTAATGTTAACATCGAAACTCTATTAGTAGTATTACAAAATAGACAAGTGCCTACTTGTATCCTGGAGTATGGACATCGAAAGAAAGGTCGCACGCCATCCGTATGGCCTTCTGCCACCTGCACCACCGCATCCTGCATGTATTTGCATTTCAGCCATATTGGCTGAGCACGCTGTTTGGCAACAAGCGGTATGTAATGCCGAAGTCTTCCTTCCATTCGAGCGGAAGGTCCCCCTTTGGTGATCCATATTCGACTGGCCCCTCGGCGTCTGTCATGGTGGCTTAGTCTACAACGGAGAAGATAGTTGTTTCTACCACCAGTGCCTCGTCTATTCATTTTATAGCGTAATTGCGGTGTTGCGGCGTCATTCATAACACAGGGTAGCTTTGAGCAGCGACAGGACTACACATGCCAGCTTTGCGCAGCGACATGATCACATGGGCCACCTTTGCTCATTGATATGACATGACGGCCCAGTTTTTCGCAGTGACATGACAGTACGGACTAGTTTTGAGCAGTTAGAAGACCACACACGCCAGCTTCAAGTAGTGAGGACTGCATGTGCTAGCTTTAAGCAGTGACATGACCACACGGGCCAGCTTTGTGCAGTGAGAAGACCAGACGAGACACCTTTGCATAGCAACAAGACCACATGGCCCAGCTTTGCGCAGCGACAAAACTAAATGGTGCAGCTTTTCACAGTCCGAAGACCTGACTGGGCAGTTTCGTGTGCCCAGAATACCACACTCGGTAGCTTTGCGTAGTGACGCAACCACACGGGCATCTTCATGTACCGAGAAGGTCACAGGGGGCCCTATAAAAGGAGGTCAAAGAGATTTCTGAGAAAACACTACACAAGCAAACCACACAATACACTAGCGCTTCCTTCACCACACCGGGATGAACTAAAGGCATAAAAAGTAACGGGAGGAGACCCGTGACCTAGCACGGTCAGCTGTTGCCCGTGATGAGAAAGTAATGGCTACTGCGGCCTGGGTAGAACAAGCCCAGCGTGCTACAAGGTCAGCTCCCCACTATGATGCGACCCGTAGCAACAACCCCATCCCAATGTTCCTATCGAGCATTCGCTGCAACACCCACTAGAGGGGGAGACGCCCCCTTTGTTGGTGCCAGGATTCATGCAAGTTCTTCAAGTCTAAGCACCGTCTCAACCTAGATATGCGTTACTGGGGTTGCGCAAACTGCTCCAGTGACTATCCCGACCGCCGTCTAGACACCGCAACTTATCGACAGCCGGTAAGGACCAGGTGCACCGTTTTCTTCCAACTTTTTCTCCTTGAAAGTACGCACTAACACAACCTCTCCCCTGTATTCACAGTCCCCGGAACCCTTATGTGGCTACCGCAAATGGATCAATCTTAAGATCTACCCAGAGGACCAGTGGGCCCTCGACTTTGAGGAGTGGAACGACACAAGATCATCCGCGATCCGGGAGGAGCACCGCAAGGACGAGCAAACCCTGCGTATACAACGCGAGACAAAAGCTCATCTCGAGGCGTGCACGTGTAAGGAGCGGGAGGCTCACGAGAGGGAGCGCGAGAAAAAGAGGGAAATGACGACCAAGGCAAAAGAGGCCGTCGAGGAGTTCAATACCGAGCTTGCAAGGAAGGAAAAATAGCACCGGTCCACGCAGTAGGTCGTACGAGCAGTTCGGTTGGTTAGTAGCACATGATGTTCTATGTTATGCATGTAATCAAAACGTACGCGACATATTACTCCCAACTGTATTATGAAGTCTAATTAAATTTATACAAGCTTATATCCTCGTCTTTTCGCATTCAATTATTCTCATAGCAAGTCATCCAATAATATTAACATACCAGTTTTCCTCTGTATACAAATTTCCGATAACATCACAATGTCACTTATCATCGTACTTACCGATTGTTCAACAACATACAACGATGATAAACTTTTATTACAAATCCAATAGATTAATTACAAATCCAACAGATTATCTTCTAGTTATAATATACAAAATTCATAAAATCTACAAAATTCATGAAGCGAAGTAGCATCTTGTTTGCAGTCGCCCTAAAGCTGGCCGACTCTACATACTGTTGCCCTGTGGCTGGGCGACAGGTCCAGTCACCCAACGGTCGGACAATTAGAACTTATCACCCAACAGCTTACAGACAACTTTGTTGAAGCATTTCCGTTGGACGATAAACTCCAGTCGTCCGACGGTTAGACGACTAGTGCCAATTTCTATAAAAAAAATATTGCCGCTGATATACTTCTAATATTTTAAATAAAAAATAGATTATTCGTAAAAAAAATTCGGAGAGTGAGAGCGTCCCCCGGGACCCGCGACCGTTGCTACCACCAGTTTGACCATACAAGTACAATAGCAATGCAACCACAGGCATCAGATAAAGCCCCGTTTAATTCAACTGCGGCTAATGGCTTTTACAGACAATGCAAAAAAAAAAAAAAGACATATTAAGAAGCCCACACGTTCAAAACAACAGCGCCTCAATGGCATACCGAAAATTTACCTGTCTCCGTGTTCTTAACGTTATATGAAAAATGTTAGAAACAAACTTCATGCTACAAATCATCCCCTTTATGCTGGTTAATAAAATAAGAAATCATGAACAATTGCGCGTCAAGATATTAACATCCTAAACTACTGGCCCGAAGGTACATATCACAGTCAATGCACTGCCAAATACAGAACTAGGCCATCCAACTAGTTAGAATTAATTACTACAGACGAGATACAACATAGCTCGAGTTTCGAAGCAGCAAGGAACTAGTCTGTAACGAAGATCAGGGTGAGCCAACTTCTAAGCCCAAGTCACAATCATATAACCCCACCAGCAAGGCAACCTGCAGGAGAGAGGAATCGAGTAAGCATGCTAATCTGAAAGTAAGTGTTTTGAGTTCAAAATGCAAAAAATAATGAACATAAATCCATCGCAACTTACAAGTCCGGGCGTCCAGAAATGATATTTTTTAGTTTTATTATTAATGACTCATGAACAAACAAATGACACAGTTTAGTGGTACTGAACCATAAGAAACCATCCACACATGCGGTTTATATTTTACTAACATCCTCAACAATGCATCCTTGTAACACCCTAGCCCAACATCTGCTCAAAGCCCAGCCCACTGTGGGGTAAGCTCACCCATGCTTTTGAAGTTGGACCCAACAATCATTTTTCGCTATTACAATTCAATTTAGACAAGCAATATGAGACTAATCCCACCACCACTCCACATAGGACACCACACTAACAAGTCCGGGTATCACAATCCTAAAAATTCATTTTCGTTTCCTTCATAGAGATGATAGCCTCATGATAAAGTAACGTAGAATTTGTGGTGTATCTATGGGAAACAAGGCATACTTGTATTTCGGTGCTTCAGCAAGTAGAGCATCATGATTTTGAAATCTCAAACGGCGCACGGACAAATAGCTGCCCATGGAGAGTGACAACTGCAGAGGTTTGGTGAGGATCAATGCGGGAGGGCAAACTAATGACCTGTAGAGTGTACCGTTCAATACCAACAAATATACTGTAAAAAACAAAAAACATCAAGATACAAATCATATGGTTAACAGACCTTCTTGAATGGAGTAACACCCCAAGGATTGTCTAGTTGCTCAGGCTCTCCAGTAACTATCAGACGGCCAGCAGGATCTGACTGAACATGCACCTGCACCAAAAGATGCTTCAGGAGATATCTATACGCAAATTCATCATTCTGACTTTTGCAGCATGTATGGGAAAAAATTATGACAAAAGGATGCTTAATAACTAAACCACTAAGGCATAACTACATCCTTGTGAATTGAAAGATCAAATTTATTTACCTCTTCACGCAGCAGGCCAGGAACCAGCGCATAGACTTCATAGCAATCTTTCTGCAATAAAACAGAAAATTTGTTTTACAAACTGCCCATGAGAAATAGTAATTCACGGATTTCTAGTTAAACCATGCTGTTTATGAACTTCCACAATAACCAGAAGACCTAACTTAGATCTACACATTTCAGATAGAATAAGCAGTTCACTGGCACAACTTTTGAAGTTTCAGAAATTTCAATGAGACCTACTGGAACTGAGAACTGTGGGGAAATGGAAAAAAATGTACCAAAAGAACATGAAGCAATAAAATTTGACTACTTATAAAGATGTGATACTCACAGTTCTCCGAACGTTTATCTTCACCCAATCAGCAGGGGGGCCCATGTCAATAACCATCGAGTCATTTCTGCCAAAAAGCAAACATTTTCATCCAATCACACCCATGAAAGTCCAAGGAGCAAGGAGGAAAGAGGGAAAGATCTATTCTACTGGCATGTCAAACCTAAGTAGTTAAACAGATATCAGCCCTGTAATTCCATTGTGACATGCACAAGAACAGAATGAAGCCTATGTATTGGTAGCAATATTGCAGAGTTCTTATTAATTCTCGACAGCAACGGAAAGGAAACTTTTCAAGATTTATGTGCGATGATTATATAGAGAAGTTCAAAAGAAGGCCAGTACGGTAGCTTATCAGATTTATATGGTATCACCCTGTCATCTTCCAAGGTTGGTGTCCTTTTCCTCTTGGCCGAACCTATATAGATCCAGTGAACAGTACATAATCACATAATCTTCAAAAAAAGTAAATAATCACATAAATGGATGTCTAATAAATAAAATTCAGAAAAAGGTACCACTGCTTTTAGGAGTTTTATCCTTCTTTAAGACAGAAATAGTCCCTTTATCCTAAAAAAATAAAAAGTTATGTATACAACACAATGCAGATCACTAATGACATTTGACTTGAAAGGAACAGATACCTTAATTATTGGATCAGAAATTTCACCATTGCCTAGCAAGCGCTGAGAATGCCAGCCTTGCATGGCACGAGTTGCAGATTCTCTTCTAGCTCTTCCAGAGCCTGATGCATGGCTTCCACCCACCTGTAGAAAAATTACAAACTCAGCTTTCAAAGTTTCAAGATCCTTACTTCCCAATCTCAAAAACATATCTTCAAGCTGTTTTAGCATAACTACACGAACATCATGTTGCACTAAAAGAGTTTATAGAATGATCACAGGGTTAGATGCAAAATGAATTTTCATTGCATTTGGAACTAGTTCTTGTTAAATTAGCCACAAACAGGACTCCTTTCTATTTGATTTCCATACAGAACAACTTGCTTTAGCTTTCATAAATCATAAAACTGTACCTGACTTTCTGAAGCAATTCGCTCTGTTAAAGTAGATGCAGCCACTTGGAACTCGCCTGTTTCGATTTTGTGTTTCTCATATTCAAGGAGTGCCTGCAGGAGACAAAGCGATAAAGAGGTCTGTAGGAACAGGGAAACATCAATGCTCATTAAACAATATTCAAACATTCTTGGCAAAATTGGCATTATGGTTTACAAATAAATTGTACTATCAGTTTCTACCCAGCTGAGAACAGGAGCTCTTTTGCAGTCGTGCCACTCAAAAGGAAAACCTAATCGGACAAACCAGCAGGTGTTCTAACCCCAACAAAAAAACCAGAAAAATAGAAATGCAGAACATGTAACCGATAATGGAGATTGGATTTAGCACATTGTCCTATGCTAACAGATTGGCAAAGAGTTGCATCATTTGAACTCGTAATACTCATTTTACAAGAATCATGTAGAATATGAGTAAATGAAAAAGGTTTCATTCAACCAACTACCATGGTAGACATAGCACATCACAGGATTCAACCACAAAAGCACTGCAACTAGAGAACTATAAAGAATGACATGGTCATCCCAGGTTTGAGAATCTAGAAAGTACCTTCTCATAGAAGTTCCGGAAGGTCCATGAAACAGTTGTGCATGTCCTGCAGAAAACATATAGGTCATTCATATACAAAAACAAATTTCAATTGAGATTCATCAAATGAGAAGGCCTAGATAGAATGATTGCAGAAAAGATTGAATTAATACTGGAGGTTTGAACGACTCTCCCACTTGACGCCACAGTTTGCACGACGTCACCTGTTGATGCAACTAGTAAGCAAGAATGCAATGCGCATTGGCTAGAGATTATACAATAAAGTTACACAATCACAATATGTAGTTACAAAATCACAAATGAACACATACATATTTCTGTAGTCGTACAAAGAAATATAAAATAGCTTAAATATCACATTTTGTGGGAAAGAAAGAATACCTTACATCTATTCTAGAGAGAAGCAACATGGATTCATGGAACAACAAATCATTTTTTTTAAAGCAACCCACTGTTTGCTAGCTGTATGCCTATATGCTTGTGGTAAATTTCATCATTATAAATTACGATTAGTATCGTTTTTCCTCTGCAAATCATGGAGCTATTAATGTTGGTTAGTTTGAACTCTTTATTCCTAACTTACTTGATACTTAACTGTTTGCCCCCAGTTGTGATTCTTATCATTGATATCATTCGCAATCACCTTACTGAATACACAAAACAGTGCCAGGAAGGATCATGGGAGGAGGGATGGAGAACAAAGCATTTCAATTACAAAAAAAAAACTGAATAAAACCTAAAGTAGTCGTATAGTATGAAAGAATATCTGACCTTACTTCTTTTATACTGGTGATAGAATTAGAGTCACTGTTCACGGGAAAACATTCTTGCGTATTCAGTTGAAGATTTGAACACAGATTATAAGTTTATAACCAATAACAGGGGGAACAGAGATTAAACACCACACCAAAACAAAACTGAATGATCGGTAAATTAGGTGGTTGTGCGTATAATTCTGGCAGAAAAAAAGAGGGAAACCAGATAAAAAAATAGTGGCTTATGCTTTGCATATGATGTATCGAATTAAGAGGATTTGATGGTAAGAAAAGGCAAAGATACACAACATTGGACAAGTGCAAAATTCACAGTTACTACTTTATATAGAGGTATGGAATTAAATGAGTATGATATGATAACAAAAGAAACATATCCAAAGGCACATAGGGACTAAAAAATTTTGGGCTTAACTCTCAGTTAAAAGCTCTATGTTGGAAACATTTTCCAAACATAATGTATTCATTCCTAGCAGAGCAGAAAGACTAACAACTGGATAAGCATATTGCCAAATAAAACTAAACTCAGCCAATCCCATATGAAACAAAAATCCATGGATTTTTCGTTTTCTTCAAAGAATAATACTAAAAGGCATAAATTAAAAGGCAATACTGTAGTCTTATCAGCTTCATGTTCCTACTTCCTAGATCATATTGTTATGCAACAGCACCAAAATAAATCTAAAAACATAACAAGATGCCCCATATTCTGTCACCAAGGTCACCAAGGCATGAACATGAGTACTGATCATAGCCACCCAATCCAGTAACTTGTCTCCACAACCTGCAAAAGGATAATCAAGCTAAAATTAATTCATACAGCATAGTCACAAAACCTTATACATCATACACACACAAAAAATTGCCCTTGTGGTACTTACTTGAGGCAATTCAACCCTTCACCATAAAATTTTGGGGGCTTGAATTCCATTAACTTCTCCCTATAGAACCGCTTGAGCTCCTTCATGAAAGCGGCCTGCTCCTCCTCCGTCCCCGAGTCATCACCACCACTGGTGTAATCGAACATGAAGGAGTTGTTTGAGATCTTGGACAACACCTGGTCCTCCCCATCTTCCCCAACTGGTGCCAACGGAAGCTGATTCTCGCCATCAATATCCTTTTTGTTATCGCCATTGCTCTCGCCTTCCTCTTCCGGCGAGCTGGCCTTCTCACCACCGTCCACCCTCACGTGCCCATCTCCATTTCCTAACTTATCGACCTCCATCTCAGCCCCCTCATTTCCCTGGGCCTCACTCTTGACCTGATCAGCCACAGACACATCCACCACCAGGGCATCGCCCTTGTGCTCCTCCCCCTCTTCCCCCACATCCGCGCCTTCGGGCTTCACCGAATCCCTCACGAAACCACCGGTGTCGGCCGCTGCATCCACCAGGGCGTTGTCCTTGTGCTCCTCCTCCTCGTCCTCCGTATCCGCCTCCGCGCCCTCGGGCTCTGCCGAACCCTTCGCAGAATCGACGGTGTCGGCCGCTGCATCCACCAGGGCATCGTCCTCCCTCTCTTCCTCCACCTCCGGCTCCGCGCCTTCGGGCTTCGCCGAATCCTTCACGGAATCGACGGTATCGGTGGCCTCAGCCTGGCCACCCTCAACAGGGACGGGCTTGACGTGGGGCATGGCCCGGCAACCGCGGGACGCGGAGGCCCTGATCTGGACGGCCCTTCTGCGCCTCCGCGGCGTCACTGGGTGCCGCAGCACCGCTTCGGACGACGCTTCCCGGGGACCAGCACGGCGGATGGGCGGTGGCGACGCGCCGTAGGACGAGGTAGGGTTTGGGGTGAGGCCGGGAGGGAAGGGAACGAGTGGCTTGAGTCCGACTGAAGCGGTCGAGAGGTCTCGAGTGGCGGGGTTTTCTATTTTTTTTCATGGGAGGTTGAGTGGTTGTCAACCAATGGAATATGAATCGAAAATTTCGGATATATTGCATTAAATATAGATTGAATAATTTGGATATGGATGTGGGACACTCTTTAAGTTTTATTATATCGAATACAAATTAAATAGTTTGGATATGTATACCAGATAAAACAGATAATCTGAATCTTATTGATACCCCTAGGTGGGTTCGCTAGGGCTCCGTAGCAATCTGAACCATCATATCTCAGCCCCATAGCCCAAGCAGCAACGACCACCGGCCTTGCCTAAGCAGTAGGCAATACGAATCACAGTGGACCGATCCATACAGCTAGGGGTGGATATCAGCTAGGGGTGGATATCGAGCCAAATCCTCATCTTATGGAGCTTTTTCTGAAATTGGTACAGTTTGATTTAATATCATTTTATGTATAGTTTGAAAGTATTTTTAGAAGTGAGCTAATGAGCAGAGTCGAGCTAGAGCAAAATCCAAATTCATTTGAAATTAACGCATTTCAATGTTTAACCTATTAACAAGTATAATTAAAGTAATTTTGAGTCGAGCCAATGAACCCCACTAATGAGCTTTTTTTCAACCCCTACATATAGCCACCAGACCTAGATCATTGTGTGGGCCGTTTGGAACTCGACCAAGGGCTTATGCTTATCAATAATCCCATCTGCACCCCTAGACGTACCCCTAACAAGCTAGCAAAGAAACCAAATACAAATACTACTCCAAATATACTCAATGCTATTGCAAATACGAGCCACGACCGCGTGGAGAGGAGGAGGCTACAACAGTGCGTAGAAGGCATGGAATGAGAGGGAGGGGGAGAGAAATTGGGAAAGTGAGAAGGAAAAGAGCCGTGAGAACCGGATCGAAAGGATGAGGAAAGGCTGGAGAAGCATTGGACGTTTTTGCAAAGGGCCTGGTTGATATTTTGCCTTGGTGGAGGACGTTTACTAGGGGTGCAATTGGAGTAGATGCGGTTAGAAATCACTTATTCTGTATCCTACTCCATATTTTTTCTTTGATTCGGAGTCTGACGTGAATAGTGTCTGATACGAATACGAATGCGGATAGTATTGGCCATGAATACAGAGCGAATACATATTAGATTCGATTCGATAACTATATTTGTCGGATAACGCGTGAAAATAGAGATCATACATAGCACACATATAGCATTGGTCTACCAACTGGAAATGTCCAAACAGAAACCATATGGTAGCCGCTTAACAAGTGTCCAACAAGTTCTAGAAGTGCATTGAACGATACATAGATACTTGTCCCTAAGCATTACATAGAAGAAATGGCAGCAGCTATTTGAGAATTCAGTACAAGCGGTCAGCAACAGACAACAACTCTCAATCACTCTCAGTGTCAACCATTGTATTGTCCTACAAATATTTTTTTTTAAAAAAAGACATAGTTAGCTACCGACAACAATCATTAATCAATATCAATTAGCAAACAATTGGCTCTATAGCCTTAGCCTCGATCTCCATGTCCAACTCGTCTATGAGTGATGCAACCTTCTTCTCCTTGGAACCTTAATTTTTACAAAGACAGATCAAAATTAGTAAGCAAACAAAAATGGAAATTGTATACAAATATGAACTGAATGAATCATTATTACCTCTTTTTGAAGTAGTTGTCCATTCCTTGGTACAAATTAGTACTTCAACCATTTCAGGCTCTAGTTGACTATGGAATATATCAACAATATGCCCACCAGCACTAAATGCCGACTCGAAAGCAACTGCTGACACTTGCATAGATAACACATTATGAGTTAGTCGTGAGAGAATAGAAAAATCCCCATGTTTAGTTCTCCACCATCCCAATACATCAAATTTCACCTCAGTAGTATCAATCCATCATAATGGTGGTTCTTTCATACATATCTCCAATTCAGCTTTCTCACACTGACTTGTCGCACTTGTATCATACAAGAAGTCTTCAATCTCTTGATCAACATCACATGGTTGAGAATCACCACTTGGTTCTATAGTGTTAGCCTTTGCCTCAAGTATGCTTGACTTATAATCTTGGAATAATTTGTTAACCACATCCATGAATGCGCTAAGTTCCATCACATATCTCTCACTATGAATCTTCTTCATAAAAAAAAGCTCCATCAACTTTTGCTTATATCTTGGATCAAGAAAGCATGCCAAGGCAAGAGCTATGTTGAACTTTTCTCGATACTTCTCATATTTAGCTTCCATTACCTTTGCCATAGTAGAAATGGTTTCATCACAACCATGACCCCATTCTGCAGTTTCTATCTTTACATCACAAATTTTTCACCAAAAGAAATTAGCTATCAGATATAAATGTCCAAATAAGATATTAGTAGTATCACAAAATTTTTGCAAACACTTAGTTAGACTCTGTTATAGGATCAAGGATAGCCGACTAGAGGGGGGTGAATATGAGGTTTTTTAAACTTTTTTAGCTAAAACACAATTTTAGAGCAAGTATGAATTAATAAAATTATTTTTCACAATTCAAGACCTAAATATTTATGTCTTGCTATGGCATCACAAACTTATGTCTAGGCAAGATATAATTCTAAGATTTGGACAAATTTGGCACTGTTCCTCATGTTAATACCAAATATAGCTTTGTACTCACCGCAATGCCATATGTAGCCCCCTCCCTAACCGCACGAGTACCGGAGCACGACACGTTGCAGTCGTGTGGTCCCAGGCCACACGATTATGCACTACAGTAGTTGTGCGGTCGGAGACCGTACGATTTGCATAATCGTCTGGTCCCACACAATTAAGTTAGCTACAGTGCTATTTTTCCCTACTCTGTGTTTGTTCTACAGTGTTAAATACAAATTTTATATTTATTTATAGAAATATATTTAAAATATAATAATTTTTGAATATACAAAATGAGGTTTAAAAAATATAATTTTTATGTAGAGTCTTGTTTAGTTATTTGTGTAACTTTTTGTTAATTATAAACATTAAGAATTTTCTTATGTAATTTTTTGTGTACAGTATGCACGAATTTTGTAATATGAAAATGAGGTGCAAAATATTTTGGAATGTATTTTGAAAACTCGTTACACAATGTAGATAATACATGTAGGAAATCTTTTTTTAGATTATTTTCGAAATAAAAGGGTAGATAATGTAGGTAGGTTGGTCCGTTTGTGACTTTTGTAAATTTTCAATGGTATGAAATATGTTAGACTAGCAGTAATATATTGTGATCATCGTATGTTGTCGTAGTGCAAAAAAATTTTAAAAGAATTTTGTACGAGTCGTTGAGGCCTCAATGACTCGTACTTACAGAGGTAAGTTACAGTGTGACGTAATGATTGATCCATTTGTGATTTTTGCATATTGTGAATGGTAAAAAAAATATGTTCAATTCGCAATAACATTTTGCGATCATCTTTTGTTTTTGTAGTGGAAGAAATTTCATGAAAATTTTGTGAGGACGACTGGGATAGGAACAATTGGACCAAAGGAAGGAAAGCGATATTGAGCAAACGAAGAATTGAATGCGAAAAGACGGCGATATTTTATGTTGTTAATTAAAATAGACTTCATAATAAACATGAAAATAACACGGCGCACAGGATTTGGTTACATGCATAAGAAACAGCATCATGCACGATGCAACAAACTGAAGTAGTTGTATGATACATATGCGCCTTCTTGGCATGGAAATAAATTAGACATTTAGGGGAGTAGTGTAGAACGGCCCAACCTACTACGTAGACCGGGGCCATTTTCCCTTCCTTGCGAGCTCGGTGTTGAAATCTTGGATGCCTCTTTGGCCTTGACCGCCATTTCCCTTTTTTCTCGTGCTCCCTGCACGTGCACGCCTCGATATGAGCTTTTGTCTCCCGACATATAGGCTCAGTTTGCTCATCGTTGCGGTGCTCCTCCTCGCAGATCTTGCATGCCCTTTTGTCATTCCACTCGTAGTCAAGAGTCCACTGATCATGTGGGTAGATCTCTAGGTCTATCCACCTGCGGTAGCCACATAGTGGTTCTGGGGACTGCAGGTAGATGAGAGGGGTTGTTATTGCATGTTTTGAATGAGAAATAGTAGGGGGAACACATTGTAACTAGTCCTTACCGGCTACCGATAGCTGGTCGTGTCAAAACGGCGGTCAGGGTAGTCACAGGAGTAGTTCGCACAACCCTAGTAATGCATGCCCAAGCTGAGCCACTGCTTAGACTTGAGGAATTTGCATGAGTCTCTGCACCAACAGAGGGGCAGCGTCTTGCCCTCCGGCGGGTGTTGTGGCGAACATTCGCTTGATACGTTTAGTACAGACATGTCCCTACAGGGGGCGTCGTTAGGGGGTGTGACCTCCTGGCACGCTCCGCTTGTTCGGCCTGAGCCGTAGTAGCCCTTGCTTGTTCATCGCGGGCTGCATCAGACCTTGTTAGGTTGCGGGTCTCCTCCCATTGCTTCATCATCTTGTCCCATTGCTTCTTCTACCTCTTGTCCATTCCCGATGTGGTGAAGAAAGGTATGGTATAGTGTTCGGTTGTGTAGTGTTATATCACAGATCGACTCATTTTATAAGTCAAAGGGTAGGCATGATGTGATTTATTTCATGTCACTATGTAAAGCTATCCCTTTGGCTTTATCACTGCGTAAAGCAGCCCTTTTTGGTCTTGTCATTGCGCAAAGCTGCCCCTTTGGTCTTGTCATTATGCAAAGCTGTCTCCTTTGGTCTTGTCATTACACAAAGCTGTCCTCTTCGTTCTTATCACTGCACAAAGCTGCTCCCTTTGGTCTTGTCACTATGCAAAGCTGCCCTCTTCGGTCTTGTCACTGTGCAAAGCTGCCCTCTTCGGTCTTATCACTACGCAAAGCTTCCCCTTTTGGTCTTGTTACTATGCAAAACTGCCCTCTTTGGTCTTATCACTGTGCAAAGCTGCCTTCTTTTGTGTTGTCACTGCGCAAAGCTGCCCCTTTGGTCTGATCACTGTGCAAAGCTGCCCTCTTTTGTTATGTCACTACGTAAAGCTAGCCTCTTTTGTCATGTCACTGCACAAAACTACCCTCTTTTGTTATGTCACTATGTAAAGCTACCCTCTTTTGTCATGTCACTACGCAAAACTACCCTCTTTTGTCATGTCACTACACAAAGCTGCCCTCTTTTATCATGTCACTGCACAAAGCTGCCCTCATTTGTCATGTCACTACACAAAGCTGCCGCCTTTTGTCATGTCACTGTGCAAAGCTGCACTCTTTTGTCATGTCACTATGCAAAGCTGCCCTCTTTTGTCATGTCACTACGTAAAATTGCCCTCTTTTGTCTGGTGTGGTCACTGCACTAAGTTGTCTCATTTGATATAAAAAGCACGATTGGGGTCCCATGAAAGTAGGACCAGTGAACCCTATAAATCGAATGAAAAAGTACCTTTTCCGTCACGCAGTAACATACCATGGCGGACGCCGAGGGGCCAGTCGGAGCTGGGTCACTAAAGAAAGACCTTCTCATGGAAAGGAGGGAGGACTTCTGTCCTAACTATCGCTTAATGCCAAGTAGGCATGTCCAATAAGTATGGCCAAAATGGAGACATAAGGAGGATGCAGTTGTGCAGGTCGTAAAAGGCCATTACAATGGCGGGGGACGTTTTTTCTGATGCCCACACTCTGAGGTACAAATTGGTAATAGTACATTTCTCGTTACTGCTAATAGAGCCTCCATGTTTACCGTCCTTTCCCACAGATGGCGAAATGTGACTTTGTCCGCTGGATCGATCCTCCTCATGAACGCTATATTGCGAGGTACATGGATACGTTATGGGAGCGAATCTTAGAGTTGGAGGCGCAAATTGACACTCTCAACAAGGAGAACAATGACATCCGCCAACAGATGCAGTGCAAGAAGGGCAATGAGGATGTCGTCAATATAGAAAGCTCGTATGATTCCACATGTTACTGCGCAAACCTTAGCTGCATATGTGCGTGCCACTACAATGATGGCCAGCCATGTTCGAGGCGGCCCCCTGCAGAGCAATCCATGTGGGTAGCGCGAGGCACCTTCTACCAGTAGGCACGCTTTGTATGATATAGACTGGAGAGAATGATTAACATAATATTGTGTGGTATTTTCTTTTTTGTGTTAGTTGTTGTGTTGATGGTGTGGTCTTTGGGATGTTGTTTTCTTTCATTTTGTTACCTGTAGTACTTTCTATGATTTACGTATGTGCAATGCATATATTGTTTGGTGTTGTTAGTGCATGACGCATTCTCATTTAGTGTTCTCAGTATGTTAGGCTACCCCCCACTGAGCCTATAAGAGGGAGTCATTCCTCACCTACTCCCCTGTATTATTCTCCCTCACCTCGTGAATTATTTGTTCCCAATCTGTGTATCTTTGTTTGGTGCTCACTCCCTCAGACGTCGATATGAGTTAATTCAGTGCCTCTTCATCGGCACCCGCGGTGATTTGCCCAAAATGCAACACACTTGTCAAACGTAAGAACGCACAGATGGCCGCAAATCCCAGGCAGCACTACTACAAGTGCCCCTTTCACTTGGTGAGTAAGCTTGTTTCGGGTTCTTTCAAATCGTGCAGGTATGTTACAAAATCTTCTTCTCATGAAATTGTAGGAAGGCCCAGGTGATTGCCGATTCTGGGTGTGGGAGGATGAAATGGGCACTAGGACTGACATTATTCCGCATGAGAGAGTTGTCGTGCGGGGTAGTAACCCCTTGGAGATGCGGCATCGTTTCGATAGACTGGAGTGGAAGACTAATTTAATGTTATGTGCTATTTTCTTTCTTGTGTTTATTATCATCATCAAGTTGTAGTGATGGAGGGTTGTTATCATTCGTGTTGGTAATGTTATGTGCTATTTTCTTTCTTGTGTTTATTGTTATCAGCAGTTGTAGTGCTGGAGGGTTGATCTATGTATGTGTAATGCAAGTTGTTACCTACAGTGGCCACATACGTACGTACTCGTCATATCAGAATGATGCCTTTTTTATTGGTAAAAAAATTTGGAAGCACATTACAATGGGAAGATTATTATTTGCACAAGCTGGTGTGGATATGTATTACACATACGTACATCGTACAATTGATTATGAGTAACAATGTGGATTATCATCTGTGATCTGTGATGCATGTGTTCAGTGGATTGTGATTATGCTCTGTTAGTTTGTTTCAGATTTGCTTTATGCTCATGTTTATTGCACTGTGGAATATTTTCTGAGAATTGTGATGTATGCATGTGCTCACTGAGATGATGAATTGTGCTTAGTTAATTTGGTCCAGAATTGCTCTAAGTTCCTGAGTAGTGTATAATCAATGCCTACAATTTGTGTTATCTGCTCAGAAAATTGTGATCTTGGTGCAGCAGTAGTGCTCTCTGTTAGTGTGTCAATTCAGTGTCTAAGCGAATTGTTCAGCTCTCATGATTTTTGCTATGTTATTCACTTGTTAGTACTTGTGGGTTAGTTTATTTGTCTGTTCAGTATTCTTGTTGTGTGCTTGTGAAAACGTTAGTGTTGATATCTGTTAGTTTCTGTGATGTCCAGTTGCGCGAATTAGCTATTCAGCGACCGTCCCCCTTCCCATTGCTGTCTAGACTCCCGCCTTGTGCTTCTCAACCCCCCTTTGCTTCTCTCAGCGGTCGTTCGATCGTTAAGTCGTGCGAGCGTTCGTATGCTACGTTTTGTTCGTGTGCCGTCGTCGTCTAGTTAGCCGTCGACCATTTTCTCCCTCATTCTCTCCCGACTCCCTCCGTGCTTCTAAACTCCCCCAGTGCTTCTCGGCTCTCTCCTCCTCATTCTGTCTAGCGGTCGGTAGCTACTTAGATCGTCGGTCGGTAGTGGTGTTTGTTCGTGAAGTCGTTAGAGTCGTTTGTGCGTCGTTTGTTTAGTGTCTTGTTGTGTCGTTCGTTCTTGTGCGTCGTTGTCGTTCTTTTAGTTAGTCGTCATTTTGTTCGTTCGATCGTACGACTTCAATTCGTACGGTCGTTCTTTCCGTCGTTATTGGTTTGTTTGGTAGTTTGTTAGTTCGTTCGATCGTTTTAGTCGTTTTAGTTTAGTTATCCCCTGTTTTGTTTGACCTAGCTTTAGATGAGCACCGGTAGCCTCAGTCTAGTCCCTGTGGAGAACACGAAACTCGCCGCTATTTCAGTGGCAACCCGTGCACTTGCGGGTGTGCTATTTCCGCACGATCAAGTCATTTTGGCGCCGTTGCCGGGGATTAGCTTAGAGCGACAGTGTTAGGCTATAGACTAGGTCGTTTGTTTTCTGTAGCTTGTTTTGTGTTTGTGCTGACTTGTCTTTCTTTTCGTCATTGTTCATATTTGTGATATATCGCTAACCCCTAACCCTTCCCTAGCTATCTCTATTTCTTTTTGTGGTTTTCCTCATCTTATCCCGTAGGTTGATCGTTAGAGATATATATTGAGGATATGGCATTAGTTCATGATCTTTGGGCTCCGAGTAGTCAGAGTGCTATGTCAGGGCCAGTTTTGCCAGTAGTTGAGGCTGATGACTTTGAGTTGAGACCTGGTCTGATTGCTTTGGTTCAGGAGACCCGTTTTGGAGGATTACCCACTGAGGACCCTTATGAGCACATTCGCATATTCTTGGAGTATTGTGATACAGTCAAATACCATGGGGTTTCTCAGAACACTATCAGATGCAGATTATTCATATTCTCTCATTGAGGATGAGTGCACTGCTGCAGATACCCATCATGTGGCTCTCATTGATGCTCCTGTAGAGCCTTCTCAAATCCCAGACCTTAGGCAGCCCACAGCCCCAAAGGTAGAGTTGAAACCACTTCCTAATCATCTTAGATATGAATTTCTGGGACCAGATCAGACCTGTCCTGTTATTGTGAGTGCCCATTTGACACCTTTAGAGACTGACCAACTTCTTGAGATCCTTCGTAAATATCGAGCTGTCATTGGATACTCGATAGATGATATGAAGGGCATTGATCCAGCTACCTGCATGCATCGCATTCACCTTGAGGATGATGCTAAGCCAACACGTGAGCATCAGCGAAGGCTTAATCCTCATTTGCAGGAGGTTGTCAAGAAAGAAATTCTTAAGCTTCTTGGTGCTAACATCATCTATCCTATTTCAGATAGTCGATGGGTCACCCCATTCATGTTGTGCCTAAGAAAGGAGGCATGACAGTGGTTGCCAATGAAAAAGGTGATTTGATTCCCACAAGAACAACCACGGGCTGGCGCATGTGTACTGACTATAGGAAACTCAAGAAAGCCACACGCAAGGACCATTTTCCATTGCCTTTCATTGACCAAATGCTAGAGAGACTGGCCCGTCATTCTTATTTCTGTTATCCGGATGGATATTCGTGTTTTCTGCAGATTCCAATACATCCATCGATCGGAAAAGACCACTTTCACCGCCCTATGGTACCTTTGCATACCGTAGGCTGCCATTTGGGCTTTATAACGCCCAGTACCTTCCAGCGCTGTGTCATGTCCATTTTCACCGATCTTATTGAGAAAATCATGGAGGTTTTCATGGATGATTTCACTTGTTTATGGACAGACCTTTGAGAGCTGTTTGGCCAACCTTGAAACTGTCTTCAACATTGTCTTGAGGCCAATTTGGTCCTCAATTGGGAGAAATGTCATTTTCTAGTTAGAGAGGGGATAGTCCTTGGTCATTTAGTGTCTTCTAGAGGATTGAGGTGGATAGAGCAAAGTTGAGGTGATTGAGCGCTGCCACCTCCTTTAAATGTGAAGGGTGTTCGCAGTTTTCAGGGCATGCAGTTTTTACCGTAGATTCATTAAGGACTTTTCTAAAATTGCTCGTCCTCTCACTCATCTTTTGGGCTTGGATGTTCCTTTTGTATTTGATGAGTCTTGCATGAATGCATTTAGTAAGATCAAGGATGCTCTCATTTCTGCACCCATTGTGCAATCTCGATTGGGATCTTCCTTTTGAGCTTATGTGTGATGCTAGTGATTTTCTTTGTGGGGGCTGTTTTGGGGCGCGGCATGACAAGGCTTTGCATGTCATTTACTATGCTAGCGGGACTTTAGATGACACGGATCAATTACACAACCACTGAAAAGAATCGCTAGTTGTAGTATTTGCCTTTGACAAATTCAGATCTTACCTAGTTGGCTCAAAATGCATAGTGTACACAGATCATGCAGCCATTAGGTATCTTTTGAGTAAAAGGATGCAAAACCTCGTCTCATTCGTTGGATTCTTTTCTTTGCAAGAATTTGATGTGGAAATTAGGGATAAATAGGGGTGAGAACTTGGTAGTGACCATCTTTCTAGATTACCCCATTCGGTCCAGTCTCTAGTCTTCCAATTGAAGATTCTCTTCTGGAGACCAACTTTGGAAGTTTCTCTTATTCAATCTAAAACTCCTTGGTATGCGGACATTGTGAACTATTTGGTGCTGCAATGCTATACCTCCGATCTCTCCTATCGCAGCGTGAGGAAATTCACTCATGAGGCACGAAAATTCTTTTGGGATGACCCATATCGTATAGACATTGTGCGGATGGGGTTATTAGACGTTGCCTACCTCATGGGAGGTTCAAAATGTGATTTTTCACCATCATTCTGCACCTTTTGGTGGGCACGTAGGAACCGCTAAGACCCAAGCTAAGGTTCTTCAAGCTGGATTTTATTGGCCTACCATGTTCAAGGATATTCATGCTTATATTCAGTCTTGTGATCCATGTCGGCATGCGGGGAACATGTCAAGACGACATGAAATGCCTCAAAGATGGTATTCTTGAGGTAGAACTCTTTGATGTTTGGGAATAGATTACATAGGACCATTGCCCTCCTCTCAAGGGTACAAACACATTACAGTTGCGATTGATTATGTGTCCAAATGGGTTGAGGCTATACCCACATCCATCTTGATTCAAAATCTATTTGTAGGTCATTTAGGCAAGTCATCTTTCCTAGGTTTGGGATTCCTAGAGTTGTGATAAGTGATGGTGGGTCTCACTTTAATCACAAACAGTTTGAAGCTCTTTTATCCAAATATGGGGTCCATAATCATAGGGTAACCACTCCTTATCATCCTCAAGCTAATGGGCAAGTTGAAGTTTCCAATAGAGAGATAAAGCAAATTCTTGAAAAGGTTGTGTCCAAATCCAGGACAAATTGGTCTCTTAAGCTTTATGATGCATTATGGGCTTATAGGACAGCATTCAAAACTCCTATTGGAATGTCCCCATTTAGGTTGGTTTATGGAAAAGCATATCATCTTCCTGTTGAGCTTGAGCATAGAGCTCACTGGGCAATTAGAAGGCTCAACATGGATATGGGTCTAGCTGGGAAACATAGGAAGTTGCAGTTGTGTGAACTTGATGAATTGAGGCTTGATGCTTATGAAAGCTCAAGAATTTACAAAGAGAGAGCTAAAAGATTCATGACCGCCACATTTTGAGGCGTGACTTCCAACTGGACAGACTTGTCTTGGTTTTGACTCTAGATTCCATTTATTCCTGGAAAATTCAAATCTAGATGGTTTGGGCCTTGTGTAGTCAAGAAAGTGCTAGGGAGTGGAGCTTTTGAGGTTGAGAGTCAATCTGGGGGCGTTTTTAAGGTTAATGGGCAAAGATTGAAACATTACTTTGTTGGTGAACCTTTTCCTGAACTCAATGATGAGGATATTGCTGGAGATCAAGTCAGATCTGACCCTGATCCTCCAATTTCTTTTGAGATTACTTGATTATCATTTGTTGGTCAAGCTAAAGACCCAAAACAAGCGCTTCTCAGGAGGCAACCTGAGCTGTTTATTGTTTCTGTTTTACTTTAGTTTTTCTCTGTCATTTTACCTTTGTGTCGGTTTATCTTTTCTTTTTTTGTTTCTTCCAATTTCAGGCACCTGCAGAACCATCAATCAAGACTGGCAGGTAGCTTAAGGACTGATGTGAGACTGCCTATTTCAGCTTTTGCACCAGGTGAACTGCTTCCAACACTAAATGTCTATTTTTTTTAGTGTATGCTTAATTCAAGCTTGGGGGAGAGATCTGTCTATTGTTAAGGAATGCTTTTGGGTACTGAAATTGATGCTGTGTAGTTGATGAATTATGGCCATTACAAATCTCATGATAGATTACTGCTGAAATATGTGACTGTCCTGATAGTTATTGTGTGCTGATATAATTCTGCTGATTGAAATCTGTTTGAAACAGGGCATAAAAGGGATTCTTTAGCATATTTTTCTTGTCATACTAATGAACTCTGTTGTGGATGGTTGGGGAGTTGATATAACAATATTTTTCAGTTCTCATACCAAAAGTTTGATGATTTATGTGCCTTCCCTGATCTGTAATATGAGCTGTTCATTCTGCTGCATGAACATCTTGGCTGTATTGTATGACTGTCATGGTATAATCCAGAGTTATCATCATGAAAATTGCTTAAGTAATCTGGGATTTGTATAAATTCTGCCCTCTCATTCAGATGGCCTATTCTGGTATACATAGAATCTTGTTTTGGCTTAGAAATCTTGTGATCCTTTAGTTTATGATTCATTGCAAGTTACACATGTATCTTAACCTTTTGCGAATTGTATCGATTCTAGTTATCACTTCTAGAATAACAATATCCTAGGATTCATGCTTGGGCATAATACTTCATTTTAGACATAGATACTTTTGCTTGAATGAAAGGGTTGTGAAAGTGGTAGTCCTATCTTGAGCCTATAATTTGGTTGATTTACCTAAGTCCATGCCACATGGTACTTAGAGATAATGAAAACCGGTTAATGATGCTTAAAAAGAAAATATCTTTATCTCTGTTTTGTGCTGCAAGGTGTGAGTTGAATAAGTGACTTTGTCACATGCAAAATGAAAAAAAAATGTCTGAATAAGTGGCAAGAATGCCCAAGAGTTGGAATAAGTGGCACTTGTGCCCATGTGTTTGAAGCTTGTTTAAAATCAGCAAAAGTAAAGTATCATGGCTCAAGTGTGGACTTTTTCATAAATTTCAAGCAAGCATTAGTCTCTTTATCTAGAATAGTAAATGCCTGAATATGACTCTAGGATATGCTTATTCTTGACTGTGATATCTGGTTTTGATACTTTTCAATTCTGGTGGGATCCATGCAAACATTTAGTGCAATTTGGCACTTTTGGGTAACTTGATCTGGTCAAAAACTTTAGTATCACTTGGATATCTTTGCTGTAATTCGGTTCTAAATCTGAATATCCAAAAAAATCAAGTCGAGCATCTTATTTGAATTATTGAGTGCTAATTTACTAGCGGAAAGTAAATTCACTTAGATCATTTCACCTTTCTTGTTCCTGGTTCGATATTGCCATATCATTTGCTTGAGGACAATCAAATGTTTAAGCTTGGGGGTATATGATGTGCATCATATTTGCAGTATATTTTATGACATTATCCTGTTGCTAGTAGCTTGAATTGACCTTAATTTCATCAATTATACATAAATTTGCCCTCATTTTGCTACAGTTTACAGTGTTCGCACTTTCCTTGCAGATCGGCGCGAAATAGGCGCAAAAACTTCAAAGATATCAGCATGGGATGAGCTAGAGGTGCAATACAGCAGAAGGGGAGGGACCTAAATGCAAAACACAGCAAACCCTAGCCAGCAGCAAAGGGGGCGCCGCAACTATTTAAGCCAGCAGCAAGGGGGGAGAGCCGGTCATTCCCACACCCGCAAACCCTAGCCGCAATTGCCATTTTCGCCGAACCCATCACCCTGCCGTTCCATCTCCCTCACCACACCCAGCCGCCACCCAGCTTCACTACTCCATCTCCTCCACGATCTCCACATCTCCACCGAGCTCCATCACCACCGCAACCATCGCCCATACACGACGGCCCCTTCAGATCCTCTGCTACCCATCCTCCTTCACGAACCAACACCCTGCCGCCGCCTCCATCTCCACAGCCGGCCACCACCCATCCTCCTGCCGACCACACTCCCAAAGCCCTCCATCTCCATCGATTCACCACCAAGCTCCAAGATCCGAGAACCCTAGCCGACCCACTCCATCGCCACTCCACCAGCACCACCGAGCCACCCTCCTCACCGAGCAGCCACCATCTTCTTCAGAGCCTCCACCAGATCTCCACCTCTCCACTGGCTGAAACCCTCCTCTTCCATCTCCCGGAACCAGCAGCCGCCCTAGCCCTCTCCCGCACTAAACCCCCTTGCTTCCGGCCAGATCTGCTCCCCCAACGGTCTGACCTGAACCCCTAGCTCCGGATCTGGTTCATCTCCGACAAATCCGCATCATCTTCGGCCAGATCTGAAACTTCTCCGAGTGAAGTTCTTGGATCTGCTCCCTCTACGGCGTCTGTACACGGATCTGCTTCCTCTACGGCGAGATCTGCTTCCTCTACACCAACCTGCTTCGTCTACGCGACCAGATCTGCCACTCCTACGCCCAGATCTGCTACATCAATCGCGGGAGCAGCTACCTCTACACGGCGCCGGCTTGCTGCTCTTCTCCCACACCGCTGGATCTGCTTCCCTGCCGCATCCTCTACGGCTTCTTCACCAAGATCGGCTTCCTACTACTGCGTCCCCTACTGATCGTCTTCCACAACAGATCTGCGTATTTTACAGTTGCATCATCTTCGATCCGTTATTTAGCACCGAGATGTTTATTCTGAGATGCTTACATGGTAGATCCGTGATGTTCATGTGTTTCTGTGTGGATCTGGATGCGTGAATGTGCTTGTCTTGTGCTTGCTTATCTGAGGTGTTTATGTGATGAATGGGATATGTGCATGTGCTCTAATTTCAGATATGGACATAAAGTGCTATTCATTGATTTTGCTCACGTGAGTGATTATGTTGAATATATCTTCATGCTAGGTTTTATATCTCATCTTGATAGTCACTAGTTATTCATAAGTTGATGCATTTGCTTATAGGTTTCTTTCATATTGTGATATTGATATCGGTTTTCATGCTAGTGTAGATCTTTCAATTAGATTTAATGCTATGCATGCTGCCTCATTAATTCTGATTAGATTAGATTTCATACTTTTTAATGTCATTCTTATGTTAGGTTTACTTCCTTATTCTCTGAGTAGCATAGTTTGCATAGTGATTGCTTGTCTTTATCTTTATCTGGTAGTAGTCTATTTGTGGCTTGTGGTGAAGGGTCGGGTTAGTGGTATAGCTAGAGCTTTCCTTTGGTAGTCCCCGAGATTCCTCTCTGCGATTCCTCCCCTCTTTCTCTCCGCCTATCTTCCCTTATTTCTGCGCCTATTTAGCTCTGCGTTCTTCCTCTGTAGTTGCTTCATTTTCCTCTAGCCATCCCCTTCTTTCTCATTTCCTTTCCTCTTTACATGCAGAGTGCTTTATTAGTCTTGTTCTCTTCTTGTCCTGGTTCTCGCTTTTCTTATTCCCCTCTTTTCTCACTTCTCTTCCCAGTGTGCTTTACCCTTCTTATCTAGTTCGATCTTAGTCCTATATAGGTCTTACTGTCTTGTTAGTCTCTTGAGTTCTCTTCTTACCTCAATCTTATTTTCCTTCCCTTAGCTCTTTTCTTTTTTTATCTCAGTAGATTTAGTTCTCTGTTCCTCTCTTCTTTCCCTCTCTCCCTTTCTAATTCTCGGTATTCTCATCTTTAAATCTTTCTTACTTCTCTTCTCTAGTCTCTTTTCTCACCTCAAGGCTTCTCTAGCAGTCAATCTCTCCTCTTGTCTTCTAGTTCTAGAACTCTCTTCTTATCTTTGCTCTCTTTATTTTCCCTTCTCGCTCATCTGCTAGTTCCAGCCTACTCTTTGCCTTACTCTCTTCTGCTCTCTCTCTCTCTCTATCTCTCTTTCCCCTTAGCTATCCTTCTTTTCTTTCTGGCTAACCTTCTTTCTTCTTTCTCTCTCTCTTACTAGAGTTAGATTTTCAGGTTCATCTCTTTTCTCTTCTTGATCCGGATAGTCTTTTCCTAACCCCTTAGCTCTTCCTTTCTCTTCCTTTCTCTCTTTGCGTTCTTTTACGCCTTTAGTTGTTTAGGATCTGCAGTTAGTGTCCATCCCCCTGTTCTTGCGATTTAGCTTTGGTTAAGTGTCGTACCACCGGTACTCTAGTCCCTGTGGAGAACACGACACTCGCCGCTATCTTAGCGGTAGCCCGTTCACTTGCGGGTGTGCATTTTTGTTACGATCAAGAAATTTGGTTCCGTTGCCGGGACTCGAACCCGGGTCTCTCGGGTGAGAGCCGAGTATCCTAACCAGCTAGACTACAACGGAGAAAATGACTTGATCGTGCGGAAATAGCACACCCGCAAGTGCACGGGTTGCCACTGAAATAGCGGCGAGTGTCGTGTTCTCCACAGGGACTAGACTGAGGCTACCGGTGCTCATCTAAAGCTAGGTCAAACAAAACAGGGGATAACTAAACTAAAACGACTAAAACGATCGAACGGACTAACGAACTACCAAACAAACCAATAACGACGGAAAGAACGACCGTACGAATTGAAGTCGTACGATCGAACGAACAAAATGACGACTAACTAAAAGAACGACAACGACGCACAAGAACGAACGACACAACAAGACACTAAACAAACAACCCACACACGACTCTAACGACTTCACGAACAAACACCACTACCGACCGACGATCTAAGTAGCTACCGACCGCTAGACAGAATGAGGAGGAGAGAGCCGAGAAGCACTGGGGGAGTTTAGAAGCACGGAGGGAGTCGGGAGAGAATGAGGGAGAAAATGGTCGACGGCTAACTAGACGACGACGGCACACGAACAAAACGTAGCATACGAACGCTCGCACGACTTAACGATCGAACGATCACGAGAAGAAGCAAAGGGGTTGAGAAACACAAGGCGGAGTCTAGACAAAGAATGGGAAGGGGACGGTCATTGAATAGCTAATTCGCGCAACTGGACATCACAGAAACTAACAGATATCAACACTAACGTTTTCACAAGCACACAACAAGAATACTGAATAGACAAATAAACTAACCCACAAGTACTAACAAGTGAATAACATAGCAAAAATCATGAGAGCTGAACAATTCGCTTAGACACTGAATTGACACACTAACAGAGAGCACTCTGCTGCACCAAGATCACAATTTTACGAGCGGATAACACAAATTGTAGGCATTGATTATACACTACTCAGGAACTTAGAGCAATTCTGGACCAAATTAACCAAGCACAATTCATCATCTCAGTGAGCACATGCATACATCACAATTCTCAGAAAATATTCCACAGTGCAATAAACATGAGCATAAAGCAAATCTGAAACAAACTAACGAGCATAATCACAATCCACTGAACACATGCATCACAGATCACAGATGATAATCCACATTGTTACTCATAATCAATTGTACGATGTACGTATGTGTAATACATATCCACACCAGCTTGTGCAAATAATAATCTTCCCATTGTAATGTGCTTCCAAATTTTTTTACCAATAAAAAAGGCATCATTCTGATATGACGAGTACGTACGTATGTGGCCACTGTAGGTAACAACTTGCATTACACATACATAGATCAACCCTCCAGCACTACAACTGCTGATAACAATAAACACAAGAAAGAAAATAGCACATAACATTACCAACACGAATGATAACAACCCTCCATCACTACAACTTGATGATGATAATAAACACAAGAAAGAAAATAGCACATAACATTAAATTAGTCTTCCACTCGGTCTATCAAACGATGCCGCATCTCCAGGGTTACTACCCCGCACGACAACTCTCTCATGCGGAATAATGTCACCCTAGTGCCCATTTCATCCTCCCACACCCAGAATCGGCAATCACCTGGGCCTTCCTACAATTTCATGAGAAGAAGATTTTGTAACATACCTGCACGATTTGAAAGAACCCGAAACAAGCTTACTCACCAAGTGAAAGGGGCACTTGTAGTAGTCTTTGCTCGGATTTGCGCCATCATGCGTTCTTCACGTTTGACAAGTGTGTTGCATTTTGGGCAAATCACGGGTGCCGATGAAGAGGCACCGAATTAACTCATATCGACGTGCGAGGAGTGAGCACCAAACAAAGATACACATTGGGAACAAATAATTCACGAGGTGAGGAGAATAATACAGGGGAGTAGGTGAGGAATGACTCCCTCTTATAGGCTCAGTGGGGGTAGCCTAACATACTGAGAACACTAAATGAGAATGCGTCATGCACTAACAACACCAAACAATATATGCATTGCACATACGTAAATCATAGAAAGTACTACAGGTAACAAAATGAAAGAAAACAACAGTCCCAGCACCACACCATCAACACAACAACTAACACAAAAAAGAAAATACCACACAATATTATGTTAATCATTCTCTCCAGTCTATATCATACAAAGCGTGCCTACTGGTAGAAGGTGCCTCGCGCTACCCACATGGATTGCTCTGCAGGGGGCCGCCTCGAACATGGCTGGCCATCATTGTAGTGGCACGCACATATGCAGCTAAGGTTTGCGCAGTAACATGTGGAATCATACGAGCTTTCTATATTGACGACATCCTCATTGCCCTTCTTGCACTGCATCTGTTGGCGGATGTCATTGTTCTCCTTGTTGAGAGTGTCAATTTGCGCCTCCAACTCTAAGATTCGCTCCCATAACGTATCCATGTACCTCGCAATATAGCGTTCATGAGGAGGATCGATCCAGCGGACAAAGTCACATTTCGCCATCTGTGGGAAAGGACGGTAAACATGGAGGCTCTATTAGCAGTAACGAGAAATGTACTATTACCAATTTGTACCTCAGAGTGTGGGCATCAGAAAAAACATCCCCCGCCATTGTAATGGCCTTTTACGACCTGCACAACTGCATCCTCCTTATGTCTCCATTTTGGCCATACTTATTGGACATGCCTACTTGGCATTAAGCGATAGTTAGGACAGAAGTCGAGCTCGGTGGAGATGTTGCCGGAGTGGTGGCGGTGAAGTGAATGCAGTCGGTGGAGATGCAGCCGGGTGGAGGAAGTTGAGGAAGTGATGTCGGCCGGCGGTGAAGCGCAGAGAAGACGTCGAGAGGTCGCCGTCGGTGGATGCAGATGAGAGCCGCGTCGGCGATGGTGAAGAAAAGGCCGTCGGTGTCGGTGGAGTGGAGGCGATGGAGATGTCGATGAAGCGAGGCGGCCGGTGAGCCGAGAAGGGAGAGGTTAGGTAGAGGCGGCGGTGAAGAAAGAGGGGAGAAGGAAGGGCGGTGGATGCGCTGATGTGGGGCGCACGGAGGTTTGGCGGCCGCGAGGCGCACCGAGAAGGCGCGCGGAGCGCGAGAGGAGGCGCGATAGAGGGGAGAGCAGAGGCGGCCGGTGAAGGGAGATGAGCAGGAGTAGATCGACGGAGCAGCAAAGAAGGAGGAGAAGGACGGCGCGCACGGAGTAGCGGCGGTGGAGGAAAGCGCGGTGGAGGTGAGGTGAGACGATGCGCGGTGGAGGAGGAGAGGGGCGACGGCTCTAATGGAGGACACGCCGCGAGCAAAGGAAGAGGAGAAGGTGGCGACCTGCACGGGTGAAGAGGAGAGCGGGAAGAGGCGGCGCGGTGATGTGGTGGCGAGCAAGGAGAAGAAGCGGCGCGGCGGTGAGGAGCGGTGGTGAGGATGGCACGCCGGTGAGTCGGCCGGCCTCGCCGGCCACCGGAGGTGGAGAAGAACCGGGGAAGAGAAGAAGGCCGGAGGAGACAGAGGAAAGCGGGCTCGTGGATTCCCGCAGTGGCGGCGGCTTAAGGGGTTGGGGATTTTGCATCTTTGCGATTTAGTCCTCAAAGAATTTAGGGTTTGCAAACAAGTCCCTCTCGAATGTAATTTCTTCTGTTTTGGCCCCTCCGGAGCTCCGTTTTCAGCGCGGTTTGATCCTACGCCTCCGTGACGACGCGTACATCTGTACGGAGCAGTCCCAAAATGCCGAATTTGTCGTTTATGCGCCTCAATCGCGCTGGCCTGTAGAAAAATATAAAAAATGTAAAATGGTCCAATTTGAGCAATTAATTTTAGAAAAACGTGTAAATGATGATAAATAGTCACAAAATATGAAAAATATGAGGGTAAAATGACAGTAAAAAATATGTAAAAATGATGCATGTCATACCCCCAAGCTTTAAATGTTTACTTGTCCTCAAGTAAATGGCATGATATTATCGAACCCGGACAATAAGTCATGATGGTAAAAGACTAGTTACATGCATGTGATAAGCCAAGAAGCATACACAATGTAAAATGAGATCATCTAACTTGAGTTTTATGGACCATCCAAGATGAGAATGAATATTCAAGCAAAGATGCCAAAGTGATAACTACAACATTTGACCAAATCAAGCTATACACACAAGTGTCGAAATGCACTAAGTGATCACATGTATCCAACCAAAATTGTAAGGCATCGGAACTAGGTATAACATCAAGAATGAGCATATCAAAGGGTCATGCTAAGGCATATTCTATTTGAGACAAAGAGACTAATACTTGCATGATATTTATGAAGAAGCCCACACTTGAGCCATGATACCTAATTTTTGTTGATTTTTAGCAAATTTAAAACACAATGGGCACTTGTGCCACTTATTCACTCGGGCAAAAATGCCACTTATTCACACGTTCAAACTTCAATTGGGCAAAAATGCCACTTATTCAGACGTTTGCAAACCAATGTGACAAAGTCACTTATTCAACTCACTCACTCCTTGCATCACAATTTTTCTTTACTTTTTTTTAGTTTTGATTAAGCATCTTTAACCGGTTTTCATTAATGCTAAGTAACACGTGTCTCGAGACATAGTTACCTAGATAAATCAACCAAGTTATTGGCTCAAAATAGGACTACCCCTTTCACAAATTTACCATTCAAGCAAAGTATCAATATCTAAAATAACATATGCCAAAGCATGAAACTAAGATATAATCATTCAAGAGGCTATGACTAGAACCAATTCAATCCGCAAATGGTTAAATACATGTGTAACTCGCAATGAATCAAATGCTATAGGATCACAAGGTTTGTAAGCACATCAAGGATAATAAACAAAACTTAAGCTCTAATATGATGCCACGTGACTTAAGACATACAAGGAACTAGTGACAATATAGCTCAATTAAGAAAATTTCGACATGACCTTTCTAGATTTATCAAAGCATGGGCTCACATGGCAAATATATTCAGTCAAGCATAACATGAGGGTAATAGTAAAGGCCATATATCATCAACACAAGCATAAAAATGACCATATATCATCAACTACACAACAATAAGCTCAAATGCTCACAAATATAATACAAACATGCTAGAACATCATCCATGCACATACAAGTCCTCCCCCAAGCTTAAATTGAGCAATGAATCAAGAATGCGCATAAAGGGGTAAGAAACAGCTCACCGGGTATATATGATGTAGTGGAAGTAGACTAATCATCCCATGACTTCTCGCACGTACAAGGATGAAGATCTAGCACGGGACCTGAAATAAAAAGAAAGAAAAGAAAAGAGGAGAAACTAACAAACAAAATGGAAATAAAAGGAAAAAAGAGAAGCTCATTTGGATGTAGCGGGAGGAGGGCCAAGGACGGGACATGGAAAGGCACATGTCCGCCCTCCACATGAAGCAGCATGCCTCGAAATCCACCTGGATCCCAAGGGATGTCGACTCGAACCATGTCCGCTCGTAGTCGATGGTACACAAGCGTAACCCTACAAGTAAACTCAAAGACATGGCAAGTATGTGTGATAGGGTCGACGCCCTCTAAGTCATCAATAGAATATCCAATCATGTAGGTATATCGATAAAGTACATCATGAGGATTGTAAGTAATATGAGCACAATCAATAGAGGATGTCTCGTCAAAGCCAAAGAAGTCAAACCTGAGATAATCGGAGGAGAGTTTCCAAACTACCTGAAGTGTAGGTGAAGCAGAATGTACGGTAGTAGAAACCTCCAGAGGGGTGATGTCGACCAAGAGAGTAGCTGGTGGTGGATCAATAGAAATATGCTCCTCCTCAACATCAGAAGTAGCCCCCTCGTAATCAATCATAAATATCTCTATCTCAGGCTCAAAGATCAAAGAATCATCTAAGTGTCCTACATCATCAAATGTGAATCTCTCCATATCAAGCTCAAGAAGTACATGATCAGTGTCAAAGCAATGAGAGTCCTCCAAATCAAAGCTAACAATCTCTAACTTAGGCTCATCCATGAAAAAATCATCAATCTGAAGTACTGAGTCTGGAAGGATGGCGTCGGTGTAAGCTACCATATGCACCATAGGAATGGTATCATCGTCATCAAAGATAATCCGCTGAAGCTCAACCATGTCACACATAGAATCCGACTCAAAGAGGTGTGTATCAATGGTACTCAGAGATGTCTCTAGCACAAACTCATCAACCTCATCTATCTGTAGCAATCGACTAGAGACCGAGTAGATGGCTTCTTATGGTGATGACATGAAGGATGTCTAGAAGTCAGAGGTCGATCGTGCTGGCACTCGTGGAGTAGGTGGAGTAGGCTCAACCAAAGTCGTAACACTCTCAGTGGTGACAGAATGGTACTGAGCTAGAGAGCTCGGGTAAGACTGTGAGGATGCCAAACTGTCACAACGGGAAGTCAAAGTGCGCATAGCCTCTCTAAGATCATGCAATTGGGTCATCAAAGTCTTCACACCACATAATCGTGACTCGGATAAGATGTATGCAAAGCAGACATTTCGGGACTATAAATCGATCATGATGAAGAGTAGGTAATCGCCACGAGGTGTAGGAGTGGAATGAAACTATGCAGTGTGATGATAGAGAAGGCTGTGGTGACTAGAGCTCAAATCAGATCGATCCATATGATGCTCATGCGCATGCACTCTGGTCGTCAAAGAATACGAACAAGGCTTCTCATTGTACCACTGGAATTGATGGAAAGCCATGTTCTCAATAAGAGTGAATGCGTCATCAAGTGTCTTGTTTGTGATTGCTCCACCACTACTACATCAACTAAAGATCGTGTGGCACATGTCAAGCCTCTGTAGAAGATCTGCAGAACAAGCCATCTCTCTAGACCATGGTGCGGACATCTCCTGGGCAAAGCCTTGTATCGCACTCAAAGAATCATACAAACTCTCTCCATCAAGCCGAGCAAAATGAAGATCGATCACGGATCTCAAACCGCTCGATAGCGGAAAATATCTCTCCAAGAAAGCACATAACAACTGATCCCAAGTGAATGACCTCGATGGCAAAGAGTAAAACCAGTCGAGCACCATCTCGAAGAGAGAATATGAATAATCTGCATCGATAGTGTCCCGAGAAACCCCATGGTATTTGATCAGATCACAATACTCCAAGAATATGCGAATGTGCTCATAAGGGTCCTCGTGGTAATCCTCCAAAACGGGTCTCTGAACCAAAGCAATCGGACAGTCTCAACTCAAAGTCATCGGCCTCAACTATCGGCAAAACTGGCCCTGACATAGCACTGACTACTCGGAGCCCAAAGATCATGAACTAATGCCATATCCTCAATATATATCTCTAACGATCAACCTACGGGATAAGATGAGGAAAACCACAAAAAGAAATAGAGATAGCTAGGGAAGGGTTAGGGGTTAGCGATATATCACAAATATGAACAATGACGAAAAGAAAGACAAGTCAGCACAAACACAAAACAAGCTACAGAAAACAAACGACCTAGTCTATAGCCTAACACTGTCGCTCTAAGCTAATCCCCGGCAACGGCGCCAAAATGACTTGATCGTGCGGAAATAGCACACCCGCAAGTGCACGGGTTGCCACTGAAATAGCGGCGAGTGTCGTGTTCTCCACAGGGACTAGACTGAGGCTACCGGTGCTCATCTAAAGCAAGGTCAAACAAAACAGGGGATAACTAAACTAAAACGACTAAAACGATCGAACGGACTAACGAACTACCAAACAAACCAATAACGACGGAAAGAACGATCAGATTGCAATTGAAGTCGACGATCGAACGAACAAAATGACGACTAACTAAAAGAACGACAACGACGCACAAGAACGAACGACACAACAAGACACTAAACAAACAACGCACAAACGACTCTAACGACTTCACGAACAAACACCACTACCGACCGACGATCTAAGTAGCTACCAACCGCTAGACAGAATGAGGAGGAGAGAGCCGAGAAGCACTGGGGGAGTTTAGAAGCACGGAGGGAGTCGGGAGAGAATGAGGGAGAAAATGGTCGACGGCTAACTAGACGACGACGGCACACGAACAAAACGTAGCATACGAACGCTCGCACGACTTAACGATCGAACGACCGCTGAGAGAAGCAAAGGGGGGTTGAGAAGCACAAGGCGGGAGTCTAGACAGCAATGGGAAGGGGGACGGTCGCTGAATAGCTAATTCGCGCAACTGGACATCACAGAAACTAACAGATATCAACACTAACGTTTTCACAAGCACACAACAAGAATACTGAACACAGACAAATAAACTAACCCACAAGTACTAACAAGTGAATAACATAGCAAAAATCATGAGAGCTGAACATTTCGCTTAGACACTGAATTGACACACTAACAGAGAGCACTACTGCTGCACCAAGATCACAATTTTCTGAGCAGATAACACAAATTGTAGGCATTGATTATACACTACTCAGGAACTTAGAGCAATTCTGGACCAAATTAACCAAGCACAATTCATCATCTCAGTGAGCACATGCATACATCACAATTCTCAGAAAATATTCCACAGTGCAATAAACATGAGCATAAAGCAAATCTGAAACAAACTAACAGAGCATAATCACAATCCACTGAACACATGCATCACAGATCACAGATGATAATCCACAATTCATCACACATTGCAAATGGTAATTGTCAATTAACAGTGCGACCAGTAATTAAAAGAAAATGAAGAAATAAAGGGGGAGGAGATTAGACCACCGAGGAGGGGTTGAAGAAGCAGACGGGAGGCCGAGCTCGGTGGAGATGTTGCCGGAGTGGTGGCGGTGAAGTGAATGCAGTCGGTGGAGATGCAGCCGGGTGGAGGAAGTTGAGGAAGTGATGTCGGCCGGCAGGTGAAGCAGAGGAAGACGTCAGAGAGGTCACCGTCGGTGGATGCAGTAGAGGAGCCGCGTCGGCGATGGTGAAGAAAAGGCCGTCGGTGTCGGTGGAGTGGAGGCAGTGGAGATGTCGATGAAGCCGAGGCGGCGGCCGGTGAGCCGAGAAGGGGAGAGGTTAGGTAGAGGCGGCGGTGAAGAAAGAGGGGGGGAGAAGGAAGGGCAGCTGGATGCGCTGATGTGGGGGCGCACGGGAGGTTTGGCGACTGGCGGAGGCGCACCGGAGAAGGCGGCGCGGAGCGGCGAGAGGAGGCGCGATAGAGGGGGAGAGCAGAGGGGCGGCCGGTGAAGGGAGATGAGCAGGGAGTAGATCGACGGAGCAGCAAAGAAGGAGGAGAAGGACGGCGGCGTACGGAGTAGCCGCGGTGGAGGAAAGGCGCGGTGGAGGTGAGGTGAGACGATGCGCGGTGGAGGAGGAGAGGGGCGACGGCTCTAATGGAGGACACGCCGGCCGGAGCAAAGGAAGAGGAGAAGGTGGCGACGCACGGGTGAAGAGGAGAGCCGGGAAGAGGCGGCGCGGTGATGTGGTGGCAGAGCAAGGAGAAGAAGCGGCGCGGGCGGTGAGGAGCGGTGGTGAGGGGATGGCACGCCGGTGAGTCGGCCCGGCCTCGCCGGCGGCCGGAGGTGGAGAAGAACCGGGGGAAGAGAAGAAGGCCAGGAGGAGACAGAAGAGGAAAGCCGGGCTCCAGGGATTCCCGCAGGTGGCGGCGGCGGCTTAAGGGGTTGGGGGATTTTGCATCTTTGCGATTTAGTCCTCAAAGAATTTAGGGTTTGCAAACAAGTCCCTCTCGAATGTAATTTCTTCGCTTGGCCCCTCCGAGTCCGTTTTCAGCGCTGTTTGATCCTACGCCTCCGTGACGACGCGCACATCATGCACGAGCAGTCCCAAAATGCCGAATTTGTCGTTTATGTGCCTCAATCGCGCTGGCCTGTAGAAAAATATAAAAAATGTAAAATGGTCCAATTTGAGCAATTAATTTTAGAAAAACCTGTAAATGATGATAAATAGTCACAAAATATGAAAAATATGAGGGTAAAATGACAGTAAAAAATATGTAAAAATGACGCATGTCACAATGCGACGTTACCAAAGTTGAAATACGTGAACTCATTGTGCATCTGGCCGCCGCTTCCTCTGACGGAGTATGTGATCCTCAAAGAAGGTGAACCTACGAGGGGAATATGGTGCATCTCGAAGGTCGTACTGCAAGTTCTATGTCTGAGGCGGTGCTACAGAGAACTCCATGGAGAGTTGCGACGGATGGCCGAAAATAGAGCTCAGCCATTTAGTCGAAGAGGAATCTACATCCTATTCAGATGGTACAAAATTTTATTTTTATTTTAAATTACTTTTACTATTATTATTTTTTTATAAAAACCTAGGCTGTTACACACCTCCTGAGGTCTCCATCACCCACTTCCTCGCTGACATGTTCTCCCGCACCACCGTCTTCATGAGCTGCAATCCAAACGATGCAGAATGGGACATGGCCCCCCTTCTAGTGGAATGACATGAAGAATCGGTGGTACATGGGGCATCTTGCGGTGAACTTCCACAGAAGGTTCCATAGCAAGGACCTAATGAAGATGTTCAAAAAGCTTTGTATGCAGAACCAGAAGAGGAAGTTCGAGGCCTTGTGGAGGCGGCTTGATCAGGAGACCAGCAAGCATGTACGGCGTCTCGAGCAGGCTGAAGCTGGGGCCGTCGAGGGAGGCTCCACGAGAGTTGGTGAGTTCACATAATGGGTTCAGTCCAATGCACCTGACTTGGAGATGTGGTCTCTACTACATGACACTGGCGGAGCAAGGTATGGAATCGTGACGACAAACATGTCTGAGGTGTACAATGATGTTCTAAAGGGCGTGAGATCCCTACCTATCACGGCAATCGTGGAAGAGAGTTGGAACCGTTCAGTTAGATACTTTGTCAATAGAGCCATGATGGCGAAGAAGCATCTGGACGAAGGCAAAGATTTCTCTGAGGTAGCGCAGGCCTACATGGAGAAGAAGATGGAGAAGGCTCGTTCGCATATTGCTCATACCATGGATGGCTTACGGAGGAAGTTCGAGGTCCGCTTCAGACAGAAGTACATGATGGGTCAGACTAGATGGGATCGTAAGTAGGTATGCACGATTGATGAGAGAGTATCTTGCACCTGCAACAAGCCACAACTTCTACACAAGCCATGCTCTCATGTGTACGCGACATGCGCGGTATGGCACCAGGTGTCCACAGAGGACAGCAGGCAGCACCACTCCCATCAGCACGTTAATTGCAGTCCGGCAGTCGTCCCAGCTGTGCTCGCTCGTCCTCTATGCGCTTTGGACTAGCGGTACGATATTTTGGTAATAGTTTGTTCATCCACTCGATTGCCAGTTATCTCTAACCACAGTTTTTCCTGCAGCACTTACGACAGGATAGCACGTTGCTACAGCTACCATCATCACGGAGGGCGGCGGAGGACCGAACATTCTTCGCAGCAGCAACCGGAGGTGACGTTGCCCACATTCGCGCATGGCACTCAGTCCACCCTGCAGGTGCGGGACGAGTGGTTCGGGCAGACCTACCATGGTTACACAGCGCAGGAGTACATACGTGATTTCCCTACGTCATCGTCATTCGGAGAGCCACATGCACCGGTATGTACTAACGTAGTAAACAAAACATGTGTATTTCAATGCCATCTAATGGCATCGCAAAAAATATACAGAGAGTCACGGAGCAACAGGGCCACGAAGTTCACGGTGGGTCATTGTAACATCCTGATTTTCAGAGTCTTTTTGAAGCTTTTAAAATAAAATTCACCATTTGAATTTTTCTGGAATTAATTAAAGCTCAAATGGAATTTTTATGAATTAAAAGGATTTAATATGATTAAATTAAACATTAACATTTGCCAATGTTATTTTATTTGAGTTCCTTGTGTCTTAGGGAATTTATTGGTATTTTTTCTAGTTTTTTCTGGATTTATTTGCTATTTTTCTAGAGCTCAAAATAGTTTATTTGAATTTCGGAAAAGAAAAGAAAAGAAAATCACAACCGCCGGTGGGCGAAACCCACCACCGCCCAATTCAACCAGCCTTTCCGCAATGGCCCACCGCCTCGCCTCACCCACGCTGCACATCGGTGCCGCGCCCGCTCCGCTTGCCCTGCCGATTGCGCCGCGTCGCCCATCCAGAGCGCTGCCTCGCCCACGCGCCATCTCGCCGCCGCCGTCGAGCCAGCGGCAGTGGGGCCCACTGCCAGCGCGCTGCTCCCGGCCTGGACTCTTCCCGCTCTCGCTCCGGACCGCCACACCGCTGCCTCTCGCCGCGGACTCTACGCCGCATTCGACCCGCCGCCTCGGCGTCCGCAGATAAAAGCGTGCCGCCCGCCGCTTCCCTCGCCCCTCGAGCCGCCGCCGCCGCCGCCACCGCCGCCGATGCCGTCGTTCGCCGCCGACGTCCGTCGTGCTCGTCGTTCACCGCTCGTCGCCGAACTCGTCGCCGTGAGCCGCCGCCGCCGCCGCCGGTGAGTCTCGCCGCCACCTCGGTAGCCGCCGCCGCACCCGCCACCCGAGCCTCGTCGCCGGCTAGGTCCGCCGCAGCCCCGCCGCCGCGCTCGCGCGCCAGCCGAACCACGCCGCGCTCGTGACACCTCGGTTCCGCGCTCGCGTCGCCGGGCCACGACGCCAGCCGACGCCGCCTCCCGTGGACGCCGCCCACCGCACTGCCTTTCGCCGGTGGGGCCCACTTGTCACCGTACCACCGTGGACCAAGCCGAAGCCGCCGCCCGGCGGCCAAGCCACGCCACCCTAAGCCGACGTGTCACGCCACGCCATGCCAACGCGTCACGCCACGCCATGCCAACGTGTCGCCCACATCACCATCGAGGCCGCCCAATGCCACGCCAAGATGCCACGCCACCTGCCTGGTCGGCCTGTGTCGGCCGCCACGCCGGCCTCGCCGCACGTGTCCCGCCACGTGGTCGCCACGCCAAGACCGTCGTCTGCGTCAAGACCGCGCCGCTCGCATGCGTTTCATGCGCCGAGCCCACCGTAGACCCATTCACCGTGCGCCCATCCACAAAGACAAAGGCAATTTTCTATTTTCCCCGATTTTCTTTAGATCCAATTTTCCAAGAGCCCGTTTCTCCTCGCCCTAGCTCCGATTGACCCGATTCTTTTTCCTAAATTCATCTAAAATTGAGCTCTACCTTTTGGTTCAGGTTTGAAAGTTTTTGGAGTTTATTTGAATTTTATTTGAATTTATTTTGTCTTTTCGTCTCGTTTTCTCTCTCGTTAGATCGCGTGTTCGAGGGAGCGGAAGTTGGATTTGAAGATCAAGAGCCCTCAGCTGAGCAAGGCCAAGGCAAGTCGTATTCTTTGATCATGTTGAACCTAGATTTCAAGCTATTATGTATTATTTTGATTCAAATTTATCGTGCATGGCTATTTATTATTAAAACCTTGTATTGGTAGTTATACTCCTAATTGGTTATTTCCTCCATGATAATTTGACTACCATGATTCCATTGACACCTTAGGATTGGGAATTATTTAGTGATACAATAATAGTTGTCACATGGGGTACGTCTCACCGCTTAGCCATGCTTATTATTAGTTCGATCTATCATCACATGTGGTTAATTAATTTGATTTAATGATATACTTGAACGTGGTGGTTAACCACGCTTATAAAATTTGTATGTCATGACATGGGTAGTGTCATTGACATTGGTTATACAAACTCGGCTTTCACTTGGGCGAATGATCGTGCAGTAAAGGGGGTGCTGGTCGCACATTGGGATGTGGATGTCTCGCCTGGGTAACTCTTAAGGACTTAACTTTGTGCGCCATTGATCTGAGTGTAACCGTGCAAACCACATGTCTAGTATGGGATAGACCTGGCATAATAATTTGTGAAGTCTCCACTTTGGTTTTACTACTGATGTTGTGTGGCGCAAGAGGGGGCAATTATCGACTAGGGGGTTACCCTACTCGACGGCGAATCCTTAGCGAGTGGGATCGGGTGGAGATGGATCATTGTAAAAGCCTTGTTGTGATTATATTTAACGTGAGGATTATCACATCGTGTGGGTACAGTTGTGCAACCTCTGCAGAGTGTAAAACTATTCGAATAGCCGTGTCCTCGGTCATGGACAATGCTCGGTGATTTCACACGAGGGGTAGAGTCTTTATGAAACTTGGTTGGTTTGAGTTGGGAAGTGAATGGTTAGTTCACTTGTGGTTATATTCAATTCCTTTGATTATTTATTTAGTGTCTTTTGTTAAATTGCTTTTTCAAACTATTTATTGTATTTACTTTAAATTGTCGCTTTATGCAAAGCTAACCTTTCAGCCATCCATTGTTAAGCCTTGCATATTATACTGCATTTATTTGTTACAAACGACTTGCTGAGTACCAATGTACTCACGGCTTTATGCCCTGTTGCTCAGTTGAGGAGGAAGGACCAGATCAGCAGGAGTTGCTAGATGGAGGCTACTACGAGGACTTCACGGATTAGGACTTCGCTCCCCAGTCGATTGCCTGTGGGCATGTCGAATGGCTACTACGTTTAATTTTGGTTTTCCACGTTAGTTTCTTTAAAGCCCTTCAAAGCAAATAATTGTAAGCTTGGCCATAAGGTCGTACTCTGATGGTTATTAATATAATTTGGATTTTCTTTAGAATATCGTGATATGGATGATATTTGTCTTTGTTTACGCTGTGTGCACTAGTGTGATCCTGGACTAGTGCAGAATACACAGTAGAGTCCGGGTTTGTATATTCGGGTCTCGACAGAGATGGTATCAGAGCCATATCGACTGTAGGACGAAACCCTAGTCAGTGTAGTCGCTATCTCAAAAATTCAAAAACCTATTTTCTAAAGATAAAACAACTAAACTTGATATTTAGCAAATTCTTTACTCTCTTACCTCATTCTTAGGGATTCTTGCCTCTCACCTAAGAATTTCTGCAAAAATGAACTTTTTAAACTGACTCTTATCTTGTGCCGTGCTGTAGATGTCGCAAAGCAACTATAGCAGGTCAGGAGGATGGAAAAGACTTCTTCGAGTGCTGCTACGAAGTCTTGGTTTCAAAAGGACACCAATTTACAGTTCCATGGACGATGAAGTGAGAGGATACCACCTCACCAGGTTGTACTTCACTACCAGCTTGGAGGTCACGTTGTACACCATAGCTTCAAAGGTTCAAATGCACAAGCAGCTGCACGCAAGGCCGTTACTCACCTTTGTCAACGGTACAAGATCAGCATGACCAAGCTCATTCGGGAGTACAAAAGGAAGTATGAACCGGAGGAGTACACTCCGCGGACGCCAACACCCCCGCCTTCACCTACGCCGCCCAGCCCGGAGGAAAGGCAACGCATGACAGACGATCGCCGAGAGTACCTTCGACTCGTCATCCCAGCAGCCATACACCTCGTTGCCTATATGCCAAACGAGCCTCGTGGCACCCACATGGAGTATTGTTGAGGGGGGCACCTCGGACGTGGCTGGCGGTCGTTGTAGTGGCACACACATATGCAGCTAGAGTTTGCGTAGCAACATGTGGGATCATATGAGCTTCCTATGTTCATGACCTCCTCGTTGCCCCTCTCGCATTGCATCTGTTGGCGGAGGTCGTTGTTCTCCTCATTGAGAGTCTCAATTTGCTCCTCTAACTCAAATATTCGATCCCATAATGTATCCATGTAGTTGACAATATACGGTTGATGAGGAGGGTCGATCCAGCAGGAGAAGTCGCATTTCGCCATTTGCGGGAAAGGACGGTTAACATGGAGGCTCTATAAATAGTAACAAAAAATATACTATTAGCAATTTGTACCCTGGAGCGTGGGCATCAGAAGAAACGTCGCCCGCCATCGAAATGGCCTTCCAGGACCTGCACGACCGCGTCCTCATTGTGTCTGCATTTCGGCCTCGTTGGTTGACCACGCCGGCTTAGTATCAAGCGATAGTGTGGACCGAAGATCTCCCTCCTTTCCAAGGGAAGATCTTCCTTCGGTGACCCATATCCAACTGGCCCCTTGGCTTCCGACATGGTATGTTTCTGCACGACAGAGAAGGTACTTCTTCGTACACTTACAGGGTTCTTTAGTCCTACTATCATGAGACCCCAACCATGCTTTTTATATCAAACGAGAGAACTTAGTGTAGTTACCACATGACAAAAAAGGCCAGTTTTGTGCAGTGACTTGACAAAAGAGGGCAACTTTGTACATAGACATGGCAAAAGAGGGCAGCTTTGTGCAGTGACATGACAAAAGAGGGATGCTTTGCGCAGAGACATGACAAAAGCAGGAAGTTTTGCGCAGAGACATGACAAAAGAGGTCAGCTTTGCGCAGTGACATGACAAAAGAGAGCAGCTTTGCCCAGAGACATGACAAAAGAGCCTAGCTTTACGCAGAGAAATGAAAAAGCAGGCAGCTTTGCTTAGTGACATAACAAAAGAGGCCAGTTTTGCCCAGAAACATGACAAAAGAGGCCAGCTTTGCACAGAGACATGACAATAGCGGTCAGCTTTGCGTAGTGACATAACAAAAGAGGCTAGCTTTGCTAGAGACATGACAAAAGTGGGCAGCTGTGCATAGTGACATGACAAAAGAGGGCAGCTTTGCGCAGTGACATGACAAAAGAGGACATCTTTGTGTAGAGACATGACAAAAGAGGGTAGCTTTGCAAGGTGACATGACAAAAGAAGGCAGCCAGCGACCAAAAATAAATCACATGCCTACCCTTTGGCTTATGAAATGAGGTGGAATGCATCTACGAGAGAATACTACACAATCTAACACTACATCATACCTTCCTTCTCCACGTCAGGATGGACAAGAAGCAGAACAAGCTATGGGAGAAATTGATGAAGCAATGGGAGGAGACCCGCAAGATCGCAAAATGGGAGGAGACCCACAAGATAGCAAGGTCTGCTGCGGCTCACGAGGAACAAGCAAGGGCTACTGCGGCCAGGGCCAAACAAGCGGAGCGTGCCACGAGGTCACAGCCCCCTTACGATGCCCCCGTAGTAGCATATTCATACTGAACGTTCCAACTGAATGTTCACCACAACACCCCCTGAGGGCAAGACGCCGCCCTTCTGCTGGTGCAGAGACCCATGCAAATTCTTCAAGTCTATGCAGTGCCTCAGCCTGGGCATGCATTATTGGGGTTGTGTAAACTACTCCTCTGACTATCTTGACCGTCGTTTCGACACGATCAGCTATCGGCAACCAGGTAAGGACTACTTACAATGTGTTCCCACAATATTTCTAACTAACAGTACGTAATAACAAACTCTCTCATCTGCCCACAGTCCCCAGAGCCGCTATGCGCCTACTGCAAGTGGATCGACCTAGAGATCCATCCACATGACCAGTGGATTCTGGACTATCAGGAGTGGAACGACAAAAGGGTATGCGAGATCCGCGAGGAGGAGCGTCGCCAAGATGAGCAAACCAAACGTATACGTCGAGAGACACAAGCTCATCTCGAGGCGTGCACGCGCAGGCAGCGCGAGGTTCGTGACAGGGAGCGCGAGAAAAAAAAAGAGAAATGGCGGCCAAGGCCAAATAGGAATATGAGGATTACAACGCCGAGCTTGCAAGGAAGGGCAAATGGCCCCGGTCTACGCAGTAGGTTGAGCCATTCCACACTACTTGTCTAAATGTCTCATTTATTTCAATTCCAAGAAGGCGCATATGTATCGTACGACTACTTCAGTTTGTTGTAACCAAATCCTATGCGTTGTGTTATTCCCAAGTTTATTATGAAATCTATCTTAACTACCAACATAAATGTCGTAGTCCTTTTGCGTTCAATTCTTCGCGTGCTCCATATCACTTTCCTTCCTACAGACCAGGCGTTCCTATCCTAGTCATGCACAGAAAAGTTTTCATGTAATATCTTGCACTACAACAACGTACCATGATCGCCAAATGTTTTGGCGAATCGAACATATTTTTACTGTTCACAATGTGCAAAAAATAAGAACGCATCAACCATTACACCGCATTACAAATTACCTCTGTATGTATGAGTTATTTTGGGCTCAATCGTCGCTACAAAATTCTTCCGAAATTAACCGCACTATAACAAGGCACGACGATCGTACCGTTAAGAACGTATGAAAATATTTCTAAAAATAACAATCTACAAAAAATATTTCCTACATGTATCATCTACAATACATAACGAATTTTCAAAATATATTTCATATTTTTTTTGCATCTCCTCTTCTATATTATAAAATTGCTGCATATTCCAAAAAAATATATTACATGTAAATATGCGTAATATTTATAATTACAAAAAATTTGCGTAACAGTCTAACCAAAACAAAAAAACAAAACTTATAACTCATTTTGCACAAACAGCAGCTAATCGGTAAAACCCTAACACTGTACACATCCGAATCATGCGGTCGGGCACCGCACCACTCGATTGCTAGAGTGGTTGTGCGGTCCCCGACCGCACAACCACGCTTGCTATAGTAGTCGTGCGGTCGGGGACCGCACGATTGCTAGGTGTTGGCTTTGCAGAAATCATGCGATCGGCAGGGGGCTAGAACGGGAATTGCGCGGCGTTGGGGGCCATTTCTGGTATTGTCGGGAGCAACAGTGCTAATTCCATCCAAAATTCGCACGTGCATAGGTCTTGCTTCCACGCTCTCTGCCTCATGTGGCTATACTGGTTTTGTTACTAGGGTTACATCTACTCATATTATCACTGGATTATATCCACCTAGAGAAAGACAAATTCAGGGTTATATTCACTCGATGAGTTTCCATCACACTCACAAAGTTTTAGAAATATATACTAACTCGAGTAAAGTCTCATGCCTACCCTTGACCGTGGGTACAGCTATTCGAATAATTTACACTTTACAGAGATTGTACACTTTATCCATAAAAGATAATCAACTTGTTATATTTCATACTTTTTCTTGGATATATGAAACAAGAAGATTGCCACAAGACCTTTACAATGCATTACCTAGTGTAAGTTACATCCGCTAAGGTTTCATCTTAGTGATGTTACTTCCACCGCACTAAGACTCCATCTTGCACTACATAATGGTTTACACCAGCGACACGATCTGTGTCCACGACGGCTTATAACCAGCAACATGATTCGTGAGTCACTCCAATGGTGCAACCCGCACTAGTGGATGCAAATTATTTAGCCAGACCATACCCATTATAGACTTTTGGTTGTACTATTTTACATTGTGAGGTCATCACATGATTCAGTCCTTAAAGTTATCTAGACGGTGCTTCCACAAGCCAAACATTCTCATGATACATCCGCACCAAGCTTCAAACCATCTACCAAGATATGGTAACAACATGTTTTAGGATTCTGAGAGGAATAAAACTAAGTTATCTCAACATACCACTTACTTCCCTCCAATGACTGCTACTTATTTCCCTCCAATGACTGCCCAATATTAGTTCCATGATTAAGACATGATGACAATGTAATTTAATACCCTGATACTTAAACAAGACTAAGCATGATGCTTAATTACAACTTATAGCTAGTAAGGTTACCATTAAATTTCTAGGGCGATAACGATTATATAGTTCAAGTTTCCAAAGGATGGTGTAATAATAATACAATGGCAAGTAGGCATGTACCTAACATTAAGTTGAATATACATTTGCATAATAAATAAAACATGCAATTTGATAATTTAAACAAATATAATTTGCATAGAATGTAAATTCAATATGATCAAAGCATTGATTCACCTGGTTCACAACTAGGTTGGTCTTGAAAATCTTGAGTTATCTCAAACGATGGCTCTTTCATGTCCTCGTACTCTACTCGGATGATTGCATTGGAAAGCAAATAAACATTCGAACAAAAGATATAAATTGAAAGAAAAAATTCAAATGAACTCTAAATTGAAGGATTTCACTATCATTACATAGATCTTGAATTTAGAAACAAGTTTCATTAAATTTAGAGTTAAAATGAGTGCGAACGGGCTCTCCAAAGTTTTAATTTGGATTAAATCCAAAATAACCAGAGGAGAGAGTATACCCTCTCACTGACAGGTGGGGTCTACCAGAATTAAATTTATTTTTGAATTATTTTCTACTAAAACAGAACACAGAGAGTAACAGGTGGGACCCTCGGGTTTTAATTTAATTTCAAATTATTTTCATAAAGAAAAAGGCTTGAGGGGATGACAAGTGGGACCGGCACTATTTAGCATAGTGAACCAAGCCCGCTTGTTAGTGGCTATTACTTAACTGTTTAGACAGGGTTTTCTAACTTGGTAGGGCCCACATGTCATAGAGTTAAAGGGTTAATGAGTGGGGCCCACTGGTCATCGAGGATTAACAAATACTAATCATGGTCATTAACTAATTTAATTACATGCCTTAATCCTAATCTTCATGCTATAATGTTGTCGTCTTCCCACTAAGAGGAGCAAAGCTCAGTGTCAGCGAGAGGGACCACATCGGCCAACAAGAAGGGCAAAAATGAAAAGGCACGATCGAACTGCACCTAGAGGTGAGGTGGCGTGGCTCGATTTGGCACACAAGGTGACTAACAGTGAGCTTATGCGGCGGCGAGGCATGGCGCATGGCACCACGATGGTTGGTGGCAACAAACCCAAATTACACGCTATGGGAGCATCTAGGGGCTAGGAGGAACTCATCGGAGGCAAGGATAGGGCTCAGGGAAGAGATGAACGAGCTGGCAACATGGACCCAGTCGGTGGTGAGGAGGTCACCACAGACAACTTGTCGGAGATGATGAAGAGGGTCGGCGAGGGTTGGGTTGGTGCCATGGAGTACTCCTTGTGGTGTTCCTGGCGTACCAAATTGGATGGTGGTATGGCAAATCGAGCTCGGCGCCGACAACGGGGTTTTGGTCGGAGCTGAGGAAGAAAGGGGTGTGGGATCTCTCGGTGGTAGGGGACGTGACAGAGAGTTGATTGGGAGCTAGGTGGAGCTGTCTAGGAGGTTTTATAGCTAAGAGAGAGGGGTTAGCCGTTGAAGTGACATTAAGGCAGTGTGGTGGGAGGGCGGTGACATTGGCGTGGCACAGTAAGGGGAGGACAGAGCCAATGCGTGACACGAGAAGTAATTGTTGAGGTGTCTCTCAGGACAACAGTCATTAACTAATTTAATTATGTGCCTAAATCCTAATCTTAGTGCTACAGTGTCGTTGTCTTCTAGCCGAGAGGAGCGAAGCTCATCGCCGGAGAGAGGGACTATGGCAGCTGGTGAGAAGGGCAAAAATGGAAAGCCATGGTCAAATCACACCTAGAGGTGAGGCGGTGTGGCTTGATTTGGTGCACAGGACGACCGATGATGAGCTTATGCAATGGAGAGGCATGGCACATGGTAGCATGGTGGCCAATGGAACCAAACCCAAATTACACGCTATTGGAGCATCTAGGGGTTAGGAGGGACTCACCAGAGGTAAGGACAGGGCTTGAGGAAGAGAGGAGCAAGCTGGCAGTGTGGACTTAGTTGGAGGTGAGGAGGTCGACACGGATGGCCCACTGGAGATGATGAAGATGGTCGATGAGGGTTGGGTGGTGCCGTGGACTCCTTGCATTGCTACTGGTGCACCGAATCGGACGGTGGTATGGCAAATCAAGCTCAGTGTCTGTAAGATCGAGGAGGCTAACTAGAGGGGGGCGAATAGTCATTTCTTAAAAATGTTTCAATTAAATTAGTTCTATTTAAGCTATTTGGCTAAAACCAAGAATACAATACAAAAGCTTAGATCAAATTGATATTAGCACAAACAAAGCTTAAATCAACTAGATTCACCTAAGTGCACCAATACCCTAAGAATATATCAAGGGTTTGCAATTCTAGGATAACAAGCAATCAATTTAATTCTATGAATGTAAATTGCTTGAAAGTAAATTGAGCACAAGAAAACAAACTACAAAGACATTGTATCTTTTTACCATGGTGTTCGGAGACTTGCTGGTCTCCCCTAGTCCATGTTAATGTTAGCCCAAAGGAATTAGACCGGCTCCACGAATTAAGCTGAAACACCTCAATCCACTAGTGGTAACTCTTTCCCGCTCCGGGTAGGTGAGCTCAAACCTTTACAACTTTGCCAGGTCTTCTAACAACCTACATTGAGAAGATCACCATGTACAATACCTCCAACGTTGTCTAGGAGTCGGCAAACTCCAAGAGTAATAAGTCAATCCACTCACATGACTCTCACCACGTGCAATGATGCACAAGCTCAAATGGACATTAAGTCCAACTCTAGATGCAACACATGCACTCTATATCACTCTTCTTGCTCACAAGGTACAACACATGCACAATTGAGAGGAGGATGTCACACTAGCTCAATGAAATAGAAATGGGTCGAGCAACAACATTTCCAACCGGCCATAAGGGGGTATTTATACCCCACACAAGAAAACTAGCCGTTGGAACCAATTCCCTACAAAATCAGGATTATTGAAAGTACCAGCGGCAAAACTATAGTACTTCCACTCTCCTCACAACGGTCAAAAAACTAGTCCTTAGAAGCAAAGGACCAGTCAAATCCGGTAGTTCCGCTATACAATTTTTGGTAATTTCGATCATCGAAAGTATCGCTCCCACATGCGGAACTACCGTTCTCGCGGGGAGGAGAAGATCACCACATAAGTGCCTCTCTAAAAAAATGTACCGCTACACAAGCCAGACGTTTCGCATATTGGAAGTACCGCACACAGAGCCAGTTGTTCCCCTCACTGATCAGACTACTCACACAGAGCTGATCGGACCGCTCACACAGAACAAGCCAAAATTTTCGATCGTCGACTACACTGGTCTCTGACCACATTGTTCAATCGACCACACAGGTCTCCAACTTCACTGGTTTACAACCACACTGGTCTCTAACCATGTAGTCCGGATCAACCACACAGGTCTATGACCATATTGGTTTCGACCACTCAGGTCTCTACCACGTTGACCATATTAATATTCGACCACGTTGGTCTCTAATCACACAGATCTCCGACCACTACGTCGATCTTTGACCACGTTGTCTTAATCATATCAGTTTGACCATGTCAATTTTGACCACATAGGTCTCGACTACGTCGGTTTCAACCACACATATTCAACCACGCTAGTTTTGATCATACAAATCTTGACTACGTTGGTTTCGATTACACAGATATCGACTACATCAGTTCCGGCCACGCTGGTTTGACCGTGCTTGTTGCGATCACACATATCTCGGTCACGTCGGTTTTGACCGCGTTGGTTCAATCATGCTGGTTTTGATCACACAGATCTCGACCTTGTCGGTTTCAATAGCACTAGTTCGACCACGCTGGACTTGATTACATAGATCTTGACAACGTCAGTTCCGACCATGCTGGTTTGACCATCCTGGTTTTCAATCACACAGATCTCGACCATGTCGTATTTGACCATATTGGTTCTTTTCATATAGATCTTGACCACGTTGGTTTTGACCACTATGATCTTCGACCACACAGGTCATCGACCACGTCGATCTTCAATAACATTGGTTCTCGACCACATATGTCTTTTGATCACCAACAGATGCAGTAGTTCCGTGATTACAATGCCGGCAGTTCCGATCAGCGGTAGTACCACAGACTACACTACGGTATTTCCAATTTCCCTGAGAAATGCATATACTTCAACAAATTTTACAAAACACATTTGCAAACTATAATATCATGCACACAAGGATTATCCATGATTTCCAACAAATTGCAAAACACATTTGCACACTTTTAGAATCATGGCACAAGGATTATATACATGAGATTCAACCATTTGCAAAATAAATTTGCAAATATAAGCCTCATACTAAAGAGAGCTAGAGCAAGTGAGGTTGAGATATCAATATATGATGAGACTCAAGCTACTAGACATGACCCCTCTTAATAGTACGACAACCTATACTACCAATCCGGTCAACCAAACACCTAGTCCGGTAAAAGACTAGGAACACATCATTAGCACTACCTAGCCATACCTTTGCCTTGAGTCATAGTCTTGACATGCATCAACTTATGATGTATGCATCTTCTTCTTAATGGCCTTCAACACATGAAACCATCTTTCATCTAGACTTGATGATTTTCAACACATGAAGTCATTCCAAGTCATCCTCATTTGTGGAACCTAACCTATTCATCTAACTCATGAAAAATGTTAGTCCACAAATCAATTGTCATCAATTACCAAGCTTCACTATTAACATGTCGGACCCCGGAGCAATAACTCCTGGATCCTCTGTGTAAATCACACTAGTCCAGGATCAGTTAGTGCACACTGTGGACAACAAAGATAAATATCAACCATAATGACATTTATTAACTAAATATGGGCATGATTGCCAAAGTTTACATCCATGGCCAATAAGCCAAATTTTAAATATAAGCAGTGGAAGATAAACACCAAAGTAGAAGAAGCCCAACAAGCCTGCCCACAGGCAAACGACAGTAAGACGCGGCCTACTCGTCCAGGTATTCACCATAGTCAAAGTCGTCCTCCTCTAAGATAAGATAGCAAGGTAAGTACAAACTTGTACTCTGCAAGTCACACAGAAAATGCAACATAATGATAAAGGCAATAAAGGAAGGCATATAAGGTTATTTGATCATAAAACAACATTTAAAAAATACAGTAAATAGATTGAAAATTGCTGAATTTAATATAGTAAGTAAAAACAATAATTGTAAATAAAATTAATACCGTTAGTGCAGGTTGCGACCAAACACTAACCTAACCACGGGCAACCCACCCAAACCATCTTTTCCAAAAGATCTCATATGGATTCCATCCATCCACACACATCCAATCAATCCATCCACAAGCTTTCAATCTCTCATGGATTCCATCCATCCATAAGATTTTCATAAGCCATTTTGAAAAAAAAGGTCTAATTCGTGAGAAACTTTTACTCAGCATACCCATGACCATGGGCACGGCTATCTAGGATAGATTATACACTCTATAGAGATTGTACAGCTTTACCCACAAGATATAATTATCTCATACTGTCGGTCATTACACGCTTCTGTAAACGTGCGATTGAGTAATCATAACAAGGCCTTTACAATGCTAAGCCTTCATAACAAAGCCTTTACAATGCTTAGCCTTCAATCTGGCCATGCCAAATCTAAGGTTTCACCCCAGTAAGGAATCCACCAGACCAGGACCCCCTCTTAAGCCGAGTAAGACTTCTCATGGCCCACACCACGCTCACTTTCAACCTACGACATGATTCAGGCTGGGACCCAAAAATTAGTCAATCAGGACTGTCTCATACTATCCTTGTGATAGTACGATAGGGCTTTGCAATAGTATCTCACAGACTAGTTCTTAATTTGACCTAGGTTCAACCACATACCCCCTGTACCCGACAATCAACACTGTGTCTCCGAACAACAGTGTCTGCCTGCACCCACCACCTAACCATTAGGCTAAGTCTAAACCAAAATTATATTTTATTCCAAAATATTTCATAATCCTTCTTAACTCACCGAAGTCAAGAATACATTTGAAAAGCTTATCATTTTATGTGAACATGTTATTCCAAAACAAAGATTATGTATAAGCAGGTCTAAGTATTTGACATAAAATTCCCTAGTCCATACTAGTGTACTAACTAGAGTTTTATTCTAGGGTGACAAGGTATCGGGGAAATTCAATGTCAATCGAGGTGTTAACAAATAGGCAACAATTAAATTTAAAACTGAATTGAAATACGTTGAATAAAAATATGCATGCAGAATAATTTAAACCAACATAGTTTTATTTCACAATCTGGGATCAACATGATCTAGGAGTGTGACTTGCCTCACTCTTCAGTTGGGTGCAAATCGTCGTTGAAGAATTCTTCCGAAGCGTCATAGTCTACACGTGAAAATAACCCACAAAACTCAAATAAAATCCAAATAAATTCAAATAAACTACAAATAAATAAAATGAGAGTAGAAAGGGATAGATTAGAATTTTTAATAAATTTAGGAATTTGAACGGGTTCAATCGGAGCTAGGATGAAGGAGATCGGACTCTCAGAAGTTTGAAAAGAGAGAAAAAGAATAAACTGGAATTTCTGGAATTATTTTTGTAAAGGAAATTGGAACTATGATGTCAGCAGAGAATTTTATTTTTGGTTGAATTATTTTTCTACTGAAAAATCAGATTTATGACGTCAGCATGACGTCAGCCCTGTTGACTGAGACTGACCAGTGGGCCCAGCTCACGTGGACTAAGTCCATGGACCACAAGAATGGCTAAGGTGGCAGGGGTGGGGCGTGGTGCTGATGTGGCCGAGGTGGCGCACACGCGGTGCATGGTGTCGGCCACGTCACCTGCCACGTTGGCTCGGCCGCTGACGTGGCCATGCCGGACGGAGGCGGTGCTCGGCTCCCGATGGTCGTCGGTGAATGGGGGTGCGACAGCAACCGGCATGGGGTGCTCCGATGCGGTGGCACTCCAGTGATGTTCGAGCCCTGAGGAGTGGCGCTTGAGGATGGCGATGGCTCAAGAAAGACGATGGTGCCAACGGGGAGGTCCGAGCAGGTGGCTATTGCTCGCCGGAGGTAGAGGCGTGCGGTGCAGGGGCGGTGTGTAGATTAGGAGAGGGAGTGCAGGTGGGGGCGGGGTGGTGCAGAGGGAGGGGATGCTGAGGGGGGTTTAAATAGGGCCGAGGAGGAGCACGACGTGAGGGATTTCTCGTCGGTCAACGGCCTAGCGGCGGCACAAGGAAGGAGGGGAGGTTAGGTATGACGGGTAGGACCCACCTGTCGGTGAGAGAGGGGGGAAGGAGTGGGTGGCGGGGAGATCTGGGCCAGCCACTTGTCGGCCCAGGAGGGAGAGGGGGAGTTTTAAATTTTATTTTTGATTTTGGACTTTTAGAAAACCCGAGAAAGGAAAATAATGCTCAAAAAATTATCAAATAAATTCTAAAAATTCCAGAAAAATTCATAGAAGTTCCTGGAGATGTTTTGGACTTAGATAAAATATCCCCAACTTAATTTCGTATTATATCTTTTTGACTTAAAATACTTTGTAATTTCAAAATAGATTTTAATACTACAGAAAACCAAAAAAATTAGATAAAAGCTAAATAAATCCAAATAATTAATTTGAATTAGGATTTATACAGAAAAATCAAAATATCCTTTTATTTAATAATATTTTTAGGTTTTTACTTAAATTACTTGTCAAATCCAGCCTTTTTACAAACAAAAAATCAGGGCAATTAAAATTTAGGCACCAAAACACTTATTTTTATTTTAAATCAAAACTAATTTAATTTAATAATTTTTTCCTTAAAATGAAATAAACGTCTGGGCTATTATATAACACATAATGGAGGGACTAGATTCTATAATATTCTTGAGAGACCATGTGGAGGTGTCCCCATGTTTGTGATGAGTTATTGACACTTGGTTTGGAAAGATTGAGTTTGTTTTGAGCGTTTCCTGCTAAGTCGTAGCCTTAAATTTGTTCGGAATCGCTTTCTGTGCAAAGTCGTAGCTTCTGGCCATGGTCGTAGGCTCGTTCGACCACTTTGGTCGTGGTCGGAAGCCTGCCGGGCAGGTTACGACCACGTGGTCGTCAATTGGGAGCCAGGCGAGTCATTTACGACCACACAGTCGAAGGTCGGAAGTCTCCCGACTCCTTTACGACCACGTTGGCCATGGTCGAAGGCCAGTACGACCATGTTGGTCGTGGTCGAAGCAGGTTACGACCACGTTTGGCCGTGGTTTGTAGTTGAGAGTCGTGCTATGATCACGGTGAGGAGTCGGCAAGTTACGACCATGGTACCGCGAGAGGTAGTCGGAAGTCGAAGCGACTTCAACCATCGTGGTCGATGAGTCGGCAAATCGACTTCACCACGTGGAAGTCGGCGGACCGACCACATTGTGAAGCGGTCGGCCGCGGGCGAGGGACGTTGGCCATGGTCTGATGTGCTCTCAAGCGCCCGTGTGGTCGGAAGGGTCTCGACCATCAGAAACTCGTTGTACGTGGTCAGAAGGTGTTTCGATCATGCGCTAAACGGTTGGAAGTCCCCGGGAGGGTTGAACGTGGTCGTAGACCTCTAGTAACCGGTCGTATGACCTCCAGGATCGGTCATTTCACCTGAGAATCGGTCGTATCAACTCTTGGGCTAGTCGTCTGGACTTAGAGAGCGGTCGTAGGTCACGTGCATGAATGTTTAAGTGTTTTTGTCTGGTCGAAATGGGTGTACGACTTTGTGGAACATGGTTTTAGTCCTGTTTTTCTTATGCAAATGTTTATACACAATGTGTTGGGCGGTGCTATGAATGTCTGCTTGTCTATGATGGTTTGCAGGACTTTGAGACTAGTCGTGGTGACGCATGGATGGTCGAGACTAGGCACGGGGGTGCTGAGGTCATGAGCGGCCGGGAGATGCTAAAGACGATGAGGTCTGTGAGGTGGTTGCAAGCATGATCGGCAAGGCAGGAGGAAGCTTCTGGGAAGGCAGTGGAGTGGCATTTTGGAGAAATGCGGAAAGCTGCAAAAGGAAGCTGTCTCTACCAATGCACAGGAGTTGTTGGCGCTAACGGGCAAAGCAGTGGAGCCGTTGGGTTTAACGGGTAAAGCACTAGAAGCTCGTGGGTAAAGTGAGTTGAAAAACCCAGTGTTAGGTGGGGGTTTACGGGTTCCCCTCCGGTAGCAGAAGGCTATAAATAGAGATGGTAAAGCTTGGGTGCTCGGTGAGGTTGTTCCCGAGTCACTCTGAATTTTTCGTCTCTATTTGTGTGAGTTGTCTCTGGGTAGAGCACGGTTGCTCTTGTACCTCCGATGGAGTGGCTGTAGAAACCTCCATGATCAATCATTCATCTCTCTTCCTCAAGTTGATTTATGTCGTTATGAGATGCTGTGATTGTTTTGTTTGCTATCTGCTTTGAGAGCTTGTTCTTCGTGCTATCCTCTTCTCTCTTCTCTTCTTCGTGAGTCTGCTTTCGTTTGGTGTGTTTCGACTTGCTCGTAATCGAATCTGCCTCAAGGCCACTTGGCCGTTCATTTCGAGAGCAAGAGTCTATTCAGAGAAGTTCTCTTTACTGAATGGTCGTACGCCTCAAGTCCTCTGTTTCGAGTTCGACCTTGTCGCTCTAGCTGACCGTAACTAAGACTTTGAGTTTTCTTGGTAATTTCTCTTCCAGAGGTTGGATTCCTTCAATGCCTCAAGTTTGAGGACCAAAAGACCAGAGAGTCTTAGTTACTCAGAATCTGGCTTTGCGAGTCCTCCCTCTGTCAACCTCTCAGTATTCACTATTCTCTTTCTTTTGTCGGTTCGGGTAAGCTCTTGACTGGGGTCGGTCTCCCAGTAAGCTTGTCAACTCGAGACTTCATAGCTCAGTGGCTATTGGAGAAGTAGGGTTGTCTGAATTCTTGGGAAATTTTCAAAGGGCTCCTTCCCCCCTTCTGTCGCCATTTCTGATCCAACAATTCTATTTTTTGGTAATTTGTGACAATCTCCACAAATAATGAGATAAAGATTGTATTTGCGAGTATACAATATATACACAACACTTATATACTCTAAGATAAGCTTTTAAAGCATAGTTTACTTATCCGGTTGTCATTCATCATCTAACTATTAACACATAATGGAGAGGTTAGATGACAATCTGATTGCGAATAAGTATATTTAAACTACACAAGCTATATATACTCAAAGGATGTGCCTCAAGTAAAGATCTTAAATATGTGTATTAAAGGAAACATAGATCAATACTTATAAAACCCCAAAATGTAGAGTGAACTCCCCCTAAATATTTGCATACAAGTATATATAATGAAGACATATGCATATATTCATTTTGTACTATTTGTGTAGTTCAATCTATATTTTGGATTCAAGGAATGCACTAATATATAAGAATGTGATTTCGAATGCATACCTCTTTAATTTCATCTTTTCATCTAAATGAGACTAAGTAATCTCATAATCAATGAATATGGTTAGTCTCATAAATGCATTTGTCACTATCACCAAAACCTCACAATTGTATTTGTCATTATCACCAAAACCAACGTAGCGGAGCTTGATCTTTCAATCTCCCCCTTTTGGTGATTGATGATAAATACATTAATAATAATAGCATTTGGATGAAAAAGAACATATGACAGGAAATTAAATTATTCATGCATGTCGCAAAGCAAATGCATGAGAGAAGGTGAAAGCATTATTCAAGTTTAACTTCCATTTTTTCATTATGAGTTAAGCTATTATCACTCTAATTTCCCCCATTATCCAATATCTCCCATATTATCCAAAACTATTATCACAAATTTCTCCCCCATTTGGCATTATGCAACAAAAAGAGACATTGATCACTAAGTAGCATTGATTACCACAAAAACAAGGGAAGAAGACAAGTTAAGTCAAAAATAGAGATTTTTCATTATTTTGAGCTTGATACCAATTAATTTAACTTAATATGGTCATGAAGAGTATGAAGATAGATATAAATGACCAATATGATACTAAATGGATTAATATAAGATATTTAAAACTCATTCAAGTAATCTTACTCTTGGGAGCTCCTTGAAGGCTTTTGAATTTTCATATTAAAGTTGCAGTTTGAAGTTCTTCCTTATTCGGCATTTGAACAACACTCCAATTGAAGTTTCCAAATTTCAGACTTTCACATTTCAATAGAGCATCAAGAGCTAGCTGAAAAAATGAGTTAGATATATCCAATAAATCTGAGAGCATTTGTCAATATAGATTAGCAATAGAGGATCAAAAGTCATTATTGTGCCTTCCTCAGATTATGAGCCCACTTAAAGATACAAAAATCACAAATCAGCTCAAAACCATGAAAACTCTGAATTTTCAGCATTTTGACGAAGTGAGAAAAGTACGCAACTTTCTAAAAAAATTTTGAAATGCTTTGAAAATTTGCAAAAAATAAATGTTGAACTCCTAAAAAACTTTTCCAATAAGAAATTTTTTTGAAAAAGGAGACTCATTTTAAAAGTTATGCTAAAATGCACTTTGAAAGTATAAGAGAGAATGATTTTGCAACTAAAGCTCAAAAACCAATTTTCACTTCATGAAAGCCAAAAGAAGTAAATGAGAATGAAACACATTCATTAAAAAGATCCATAAAATATTTTGGATAAATTAGGTAAAATAGTTTTCCCAATAATAATACTTTACCCCTTTTAAGATTAAGCCCAAAAGTATTATATAGGTTTTTCACAAAGAAAAACTCCCCCATACACAAAGGATCTTTTCTTGGCATATTCTTTTCCTTTGACATACAAAGTATTCTCCTCTTTCTTGTTCTTTAGCCACCTCTCCCCATTTAAACTTTCCCTTTCTCTTTGTCATCCAATTCCAAGAGATTTGACATTTACCACTTGTGATGGCAATAGATACCTCTTGTGAAAAATACCACTTGTAAACATAAATGATACCAAGTATACTTAATTTCAATTATAGAAACTTGATACCACTTATGAGCTTAAAGAATATCAAGTATGATTAAATCTATTTTGTAAGTACTTGATACCACTTGCACCATTTGTGAGCATACATAACACCAAGTGAGATTGATTCCTTTTGTAAAACTTGATGCTACTTGTATGTCAACTAATACCCCATTTGAATTAATCTTGAGAGATCTTCAATTATTTCCACTTGAAATTTTGAAGGGCATACAACTTCTAGAAAGATGTCACTCGAAATACTACATGTAGGGAGAGAATGATATCATTAGAGGACATACCACTTGTAAGAGTGCATACCATAAAAGAAGGATATCATATAGGTGAGAGAGCTTAGTTAAGAAAATATTTACTCAGCAAGAGAGAAAAAAGATATCCCTTTGAAATATTCCAATTGGAGGAATAGCGATACCATTTATTTTCCACTTGTAAGAGATACCACTTGAAAGAAAGAGATGATATCACTTGTAAAGATAAGGATAAAACTTATGCCGAGGTCAAGGTAATCAAAAGTCCACCTATGAAAAGGATGCCATTTTATTAAAAAGTCAAATTGAGAGCAGAATGGCATATTAAGTCAAGAAATACTTGAGGGTAGCTAGTAAGCATTAACAAGGATCAACTTAATTTTGAAGAACAAAGGGAATAGTTGAGAAAAAATTGGAAATCAAATTTTGAAACAAATCAGCCATTTGTCAAAAATTTTGAAAGCACCGCCGTTATAACTGCGGTAGTACCATTTAGCGGTAGTACCGCTTATTGCACTGTGATAGTTCCGGAATCTGACTAAATTAAAGCACAAATAAGATCTGAATTTTGAGGAGATGTTTGATATAGTGTTGTAATATGCTCCAAAGTTTTTCATAAAGAAACATAAACCACTTGTGGAGCATTTCTAACTATATGCCAAGATCAAATCTTGTTTCAATATAATTTTTAACAAATTAAGCTTAATTTTCAAAAGCAAGCTCATTTTCAATAAAATCTTTAAGATTGCAAAAATGATCATTTAAGGGTTATTTTAGCATCCAATTACATGTATGAGTTGTAAATACCTTTGTGAGCCAATATATGTCCTTGTGACTACTTAGGTCAACTCAAGATTTTGGATGAATTTTAAAACCAAATAACTTTTAATTGGTTGACTTTTTGGAAACTTTTGAATACCTATAATATTTGAAATAGCCAAATCTAGGTTTTTGGTATTGAACACTTTTTCAAATTCCTTTTAGAATTGACTTTGGCCAAATTTTGAGTTTAAAACCAAAACAAGATATTATATTGCTAGTTTTGGGTTGGAAACTCAATTTTACTTGAAATAAGTTTTTCTAAAGCCAAAAACTTTGGAAAAAATTTGAAATACATTTATATATATATATATATATATATATTCCAACTAGTTTTTCAAAGATATACTAATAATTTCACAATTTTGACTTTTGGGCTAAATGGCTCAATTTTCAAAAATAATACTAGCACTTAATAAATTTGGGCACACTTAGAGATGTGATATACATGAATATGATTTAACACTCTCCCTTAATGTGCCACATAACATCTTGCTCATGATTTGCAATAATGGAATTTTAGAACAAGAGCAAGAACACCCCTTTTAAAAGATATCCGTCCAATGCAACCTACACAAGGTTAGGGGCTAAATATATCAAACGTAGATATTTATTATTGAGATGGCATTGGTTCATAATGTGGCATGATCATTCTCAAACTTAGCTCCCATTATGCATATGGTGGAATTTACCTCTTCATGTTTAAACCAAGTCTCCAATGTCTCTCTAAGTACCTATTAAGTTTTTAAGTGCATTTTAGTACTCAAAACTTGGTTGAGTCCAAGAATGTTAGTCACAATAGATTTGGACACCCAAATGGCTCTAACATTAGTTTTATGTAAACTAAGCAAATAATGTTCATTAAATAGAGATGGCTTAGAAGTGATACCTTTGGGACAATCCTTACTTACATATCTCTTTTCCTGGCAATTATAGCAAGTTTAACAATTGCTACCTCTTCTTATCTTCTTTTCTTGCTCATTGCCAATTTGCCTCTCTATTGATGATTTCTTCTTGTCACCCACCTTGTTGGGGCACTTAGAGGCGAAGTGATCCTTCTTGTGGCATCCACGGTACTTGACATATTTCTTCGTGTATCTTGCATTGTGTCTTGTCTTACTATTCTCTTTCTTGGAGATGAAGCCAACACCTCTCTTGTCATTTGACATTCTTTGATTGCTCAATAGTTTGTCAAGAGAGACCTTCCCTTTATACCACTTCTCCAAGTCATGATTCAATCTTGTGACTTGGGCCTTTAGCTCTTTGTTTTCCTCTACAATGTTAGGCTCAACAAATATAGAGGAAGTAGAAGCATCTAATTTAGATCAACAAAGTATATCTATCAAACCATCACAAAGAGGTGGATTTGTTAACCTTAGATGAAATGCAAGAATTAAGAGCTACACATGGCATATCATCTAATAAATTTCAAGTGATTCTTATATCCACCTTAAGACTAGAGTATTCCTTGAGATGGAGAATTTCATGTTCTTCTTTTAGCTTATTATAATCATTTTGAAGAGAGATGTGTTCATTTTTCAAAATCTTATATTTAGATTTCTCTTTCCCAAAAAATTCATTAAGCTCTTCTAACATATCCATCAACTCATCATAAGAAGGTACATCATTGTCATCATCATTATGTACCTTCTTATTACCTTTAGCCATAAAGCATTGAGTTGATGTGGAAGGAATGGTGGATTCTTCATCGTCAAAGCTAGAAGTTGAGCATTCATCTCCCGACGTCCACTCTTGTATGCAATTCTCATTGGATGAGGTGGACACTTTATATTTATCTTGAATTTTTGTCCACATATCATGAGCGCTCTCAAGATTGTATATTTTGTTGAACACCTCTACACTCAAAGCACTAAATAAAGTGTTAGTTGCTTGAGCGTTGAGATGTGAGCATTTCTCATTCCCAATTGTTGAAGCAAGAGGATCCTTAGGAGGCAAAAAGCCTTAAAATAGCATATCATGCGGATTGTCCAATTTGCATAATTTGTGCCTCCAAATAGAGGTGTGTCATCTAGGTGCATCATTTTACTAGTCGCCATCCTTTACTCACTAGGCGGTGAAGCTTAATAAATAAGAGACCAAGCTCTGGTACCACTTGTTAGATTGAGGAGACCGACTAGAGGGGGGTAAATAGTCGTTTCTCAAAAATGTTTCAATTAAATTAATTCTATTTAAGCTATTTAGCTAAAACCAAGAATATAATGCGAAAGCTCAAATGGATACTAAGTCTAGCTTTAGATGCAACATATGCACTCTAGATCACTCTCCTTGCTCACAAGATACAACACATGCACAATTCAGAGGAGGATCTCACACTAGCTCAAGGGAATAGAAATGAGTCGAGCAACAACATCTTCAACCGGCCACAAGGGGGTATTTATATCCACACACAACAACATCTTCGAGCGACCATATTGATATTCAACCACGTTCGTCTCTGATCACATAGATCGCCGACCACTATGTCGATCTTCGACCATGTTGTCTTAATCACGTCAGTTCAACCACGTTGATTTCGACCACATAGGTCTCGACCATGTCGATTTCGACCGCTCTTGTTCGACCACGCTGGTTTCGATCACACAGATCTCGGTCATGTCTGTTTTGACCACACTGATTTTGATCACACAGATCTCAACCATGTCAGTTCTGACCATGCTGGCCTGACCACGCTGGTTTCGATCACACAGATCTCGACCGTGTCGGTTTTGACCGCACTGGTTCAACCACGTTGGTCTTCAATCACACAGATCTCGACCATGTCAGTTCCGACTGTGCTGGTTTGACCACACTGATCTTCGATCACACAGATCTCGTCCACGTCGGATTCGACCACACTAGTCTTCGATCACACAGATCTCGCCCACGTCGGATTCGACCACACTGGTTTCGATCACACAGATCTCGACCATGTTGGTTTTGACCACTATGATCTTCAACCACTACGATCTTCGATCATACAAGTCATCAACCATGTTGATCTTCAATCACGTTGGTTCTCAACTACACAGGTCTATCGATCACCAACAGATGTGGTAGTTTGATGATTACAACGCCAGTAGTTCCAGTCAACGGTAGTACCATAGACTACACTGCGATAGTTCTAATTTCCCTGAGAAATGCATATACTTCAATAGATTTTGCAAAACACATTTGCGAACTACAGTATCATGTACACAAGTATTATCCATGATTTTCAACAAGTTACAAAACACATTTGCACACTTTTAGAATCATAACACGAGAATTATATATATGAGCTTTAACCATTTGCAAAACACATTTGCAAATATAAGCCTCATACTAAAGAGAGCTACAACAAGTGAGGTTGAGCTATCAACACATGATGAAACTCAAGCTACTAGACATGACCCCTCTTAATAGTATAGCAACCTATACTAGCAATCCGGTCTTCCAACCAAACACCAAGACCGGTAAAAGACTAAGAACATTCATTAGCCCTAGCTAGCCATACCATTGCCTTGAGTCATATTCTTGACATGTATCAACTCATGATACATCTACTTCTTGAACTCCATCAACATATGATGGGTCTTCACTTGACTTAATGATCAACACATGATCATCTCCTCTTGGACATGCATCAACTTATGATGCATCTTCTTCTTGATTGCCTTCAACACATGAAGCCATCTTCCATTTAGACTTGATGATGTTCAACACATGAAGTCATCCCAAATCATCCTTATTTGTGGAACCTAACCTATTTATCCAACTTATGAAAAATGTTACTCTAGAAATCAATTGCCATCAATTACCAAACTTCACCATTAACATATAATAGAGGGACTAGATTCTATAATCTTCCATTTTTGGTAATTCATGACAATCTCAACAAATAATGAGATAAACATTATATTTGTGAGTATACAATAAGTACATAACACTTATATACTCTAAGATAAGCTTTTGAAGCAAAGCTTTATTCGGTTGTTATTAATCATCCAACCATTAACACAGAATGGAGAGGTTAAAAGAAACATGAATCAATACTTATGAAACCTCAAAACATAAAGTGAAATCCCCCTAAATATATGCATACAAGTATGTGTAATGAAGACATATGCACATATTCATTTTGTACTATTTGTGCAGTTTAATCTATATTTTGAATTCAAGGAATGCACTAATATATATAAGAATGTGATTTCAAAAGCACACCTCTTTGATTTCACCTTTTCATCCAAATGAGACTAAGTAAAATCATGATCAATGAATATGGTTAGTCTCACAAATGCATTTATCATTACCACCAAAACCTCATAATTGTATTTGTTATTATTACCAAAACCAACTTAATGGAGCTTGATTTTTCTACGTTGGTGACGGAGTTTCGTCCAGAGCCAAGGAAGAAAGGGTCGCGGGAGCTCTCTGTGGCAGGAGAGGTGACAAGGAGTCGATTAGGAGCTAGGCGGAGCTATCTGGGGGGTTTTATAGCCAAGGGAGAGGGGTTAGCCGTTGGAGCAACATTAAGGTGGTGTAGAGGCCGACGGCGGCAACATCGACGCACAACGTGACATAGTGAGGGGAGGGCGGAGCCGGCCTGTGGTGTAGGAAGTAATTGTAGAGGTGACAGGTCAGGGCAACGGTCGAGAATGCGAATTGCGGGCATGCAGCCCCGACATGGAGCAGAAGTGACGAGCACGACATGGTGTGGAGGAAGGAGACGAGGGGTTCAGGCATGGGTGAAGTCAGCATCGAGCTAGGCTAGCATGGGGGCACACATTGGGAGGCGGTGGTGCACTATCACTGTAACACCCCAGCCAAACAATGACCTGGAATGCTACTCAACTAGAAGTAAAGCAATGTTAACTAATTGCGTTATACAAAATTTCGGCAGAGTCTCCTTTGTTTATCTTTCTAAATCAGAGATTTCACAAGAAGTATCAATTATAATAGACAATCCTCAAGTAATAAGTTCAATGCTAAGCAATTAGATTAAAGATTACCAAACCATTCATGGATATAATACCTAGAGAAAGACCATGAGCATCATAAATATTCTAAACTCTTATTACAATTAAAATCCAAGGGTAATAATCAAATGGTACTTACATAGTCCTTGCGTCTTATATTTAATTTTTCTTCCTTTATTTCCATTATGGGTGGAACGTGCAAGTGCAACAAGACTAATCCTTCTTTTTCCCCATGCATGCCGACCTCATAACGGTACCTAAAAAACAACAACAAGAGTGAGTCCAACGACTCAGCAAATATAATAGATAGTAACAAGAACATTCATGAACATCACTTCACACATTCATCCATCAATCATATAAATAAGCCATGCTATGCAAGATGATCAAAAGTCTCTTTGTCTCTTTCTCTTTTGCATTTTACCGGTAATGCAAAGTGTGCATCCGTCGATGCACACCCATGCCTATACCATCTGGTACAGGGACCAATTGCCCATACTCCACAGGTATGGGGATCTTTAGCACGGGGACCTCGGCGCTTAGTCATCTCGTGACGAAGACTTCAATAGATTAACATGATGCATATGCGTGAATGTCTCAATAAAATAAATCTTGCATTCACATTAACCATGCACCAGAAATATTCATGAACACTGTAAATTGCAATCACCCATAAACAGCACCAATACATCCTTACCACAACCATGAACACATATAATCATATTATAGATCAAACATCGACATTCCACACTATCAATTTTTAAACCATCATTATACTTGCCTTAACCGCGAGAAAACGGGGGACGTGCAGAAGGTGCCGCCTCTGGGATCCGTCCTCCACCTGAATAATAATTATAATATTTGCTAAGATAACAGTAGCAGACCTTTGCCCAAATAAAAACAATCACGAACTAGTAAATTCGTCTAACTTGGTTCCAATTCCCAAATCCTACAGGTCATCCCGCCCCCCTCTGTGGACAGTTAACTTCAAAAATTCATATCTATTGGTACAGGAGTCCGAATAGGGTATTCTTAGACTTTCTGAAAATATAATTAAATTATCTAACTAAACCTAGTTGGTGAGTCTCCCTGATTCGGCCATATTCTACCCGCACCATCCAATTTTCTAAAACATCAATTTCACTCGGGTTCTCTGGACAGAGCACTAAAAATGCCATAACTTCCAGCCCGTGTGTTCGAATCATGATTTCTTGTCCTTCCTGGAAAGCTAAGACAATTATCTACAACTTTCATAATATGAAGATCCTCTGATTCTCCCTTTTTCTAATCGCCCAATCCAATCTACCAAAATCTGACAGAAATCTCCCGATCTGCAGAACAGTCTTACAAGAAAAATTATAACTTCTGCTACAAAGGTCCGATCAATGCATTCTAGCACTTCATGGAAAGATAACAACGTCCTCTACAACTCTCTACGAGAAGTCCAGATCTGAATCCCCACAAAACTACCCCAAAACAGCCGTCAAACGAAATCTGTCCTAGCAGTCCAGAATACCGACCTTGCAACAACTAGTAAAAAAATGCATCTAATTGGTGAACAACGGGGATTACCCTTGACGAACCGATGTAGATTACGATGAACGCCCCCCGAACTCCTTCTCTTCTCCTTTTCCCCTTCTTCCCTTCCTCCGGATCCAATTGCCTCGTTGTGATTGATCTCCCTTCTCCGTTCGACCGGCAGCCAAAGGAAGATTTTTCCCACCGGTAGAAGGGCTTCAATGGGGGAGGGAAAGGGGGAGGAGCTGCTGGAGGGGGCGCACAAGGGGCAGGGAGGAAGGGGTGCGGCTAGGGTTGGAGGGGCGCAAGGGGCAGGGAGGGAAGGGTGCGGCTAGGGTTGGAGGGGGTGGGCGCCTCCCCCCCTCTTGGCTGGTTTTCCACGGCCGGGCCTGTGCCCAGTTGCCAGGAAAATTCAGAAAACCCTCAAAACTCGTTATTTCATTCTTTCCTTTAAGGTCCCTCTCTCTAATTAAACAATTATTCCTCGACAGATTTTTGGGATATTACAATCACTGCACATGAGGAAGGCAGCGCTAGCATGGACATGGTGGAAGCGGGCCAGGGATGCGCATAGCGCGATGCGCACGGTGTGGGGCACGCACAGCAAGAGGGGGTGGCATGGGCTGATTGGGCTGGGCCGAAGGCCAACTGGCAGGGTCAGAGGCTAGATGGGCCGAGACGAAGGTGGAATGAGCTGGGCTTAGCCCAAGGGAGGGTTTAGGGTTTTGGAAAATTTTGATATTCAATTGAATTTGATTTTGAACTATGATTTGAAATTCAAACTCAAATTTTATTCAAGCAAAAGTTAAACTTCCCAAAAATGTGATGTGACATCAGGGCTATCTTGTGTTTTACGATGCTGTTGAAAATTTTAAGGGTGTGGAAATTAACTCCTTTTTGCAACATTCCCATAAGGTACACATTACCAACAAGCAATAGTAGCTGCAAGTACTGTTACAACTCCATGCTCCCCATTAGTCTTCACATAGTAAGTTCGGCAGGTTGCTTCTTCACAACAACCTCTAGAGGATACAAAGCTTGGGGCATCCTTTAGATGAAGTGAAAAACCAATCCGGTCAGCTGGTCCAACAAGCGAGATCCATCTGGTGTATGCAAACTACAAGGTTGATGCAGAGGTAAACTGTCATTTATTCCAAGAGTTGATAGTTTCAGCATGACTCTGCTATTCTGTTGGTCATCTTAACAAACCCATGACACACTTTAGAATCTTTAGCATTTTTCACTTTGAGAGATTAATTGTAGGAAGTCAACAACTCAGCATTACATGTGGCCCGGCCTTGTGATCAATCATATGTTCATTCTGTAGATGAGCATGTCTTACGTTTCTGTAGTTGTATTGCAAGTTGTTAAATAAATGTTTACCATAAACCAATAGTTTAGCTAACTAATATTTTTTGAAAGAGGGTTCTTTTATGTCCTGCTTGTCTCAATATTTTAATCCCTTCAAGCGCTTAGGGTTCCCAAATGTCTCCACCACCTGCACACATCGTATGGTTTTCGCCAATCAATGTGATCTATGACTTATATGTAAATATACTTGCTTGTCCTCATAAAAATTAACTTGTCCTTGTTGCTACAGTGGGCGTAACCGAGGATTTGTTACGCTACGGATGAACTCTAATAACCTAAAACTAACACCAATTTATACCCTTACCACGTCATAACAAAAGTACATCATAATTACATTATTGATATGGAACTTGAGTTCAATGCTAAAACATAAAGCACAATAAGGAAAATATAGCATGATGTCAAAATATAAACAATGTGACATAATAAAGATATAATTTGAGTACCTAAATTATGAAGATTTGCTCTTTATCCTATCCCGCCATTTCTTCATTGATAGTTGGATATGAACTAGAACCTGTAAAGACAACATATGAGAGTAAATCAAATAAGCGTATGAATAAATATGAATAACACAAAGTTTATATTTATAAGAAGCTAACTTACCACTAGCATGAGATAGTTGCTCTTATATGGCCTCGTCCCTTGAAAATGCTCCAAAATCTTATCATTATTAATATTTGCAAATATGTCTGGTTCAATATAGCATATCATGGTATGATTCATCCACTCATCATTCATCTTATTCCGCAAATCAGTCTTAATAATCTTCATAACCAAAAAGGCTCTTTCTATGGTTGTTGTTGCCACTAACAAAATCAAGGCCAATTCAATGAAACGATGTACCAATGGAAAAACTGTGTGTCTATCAGTCTGAACTATCTTCACAGCAAGATTTTCAAGGTTAGTACAATTTGCAAAATCTAGATCACCTCTCACAACAGCAATAAATGTACCAAGTTGGTTCTTAAGGAGTACACAATCATATTCGGAGAGGTCATCACCATACATTTTAGCAAGTTTAATTAATTTGCCTTCATCAAATTTGGCAAAATAATTTTTTGGATCGAGACAAGCAATGCACATCAATAACTGGGTCGATCTTTCTGTAAAATGGTTATTCATCTCAACAATAATTTAATCATGTACCACAATAAATATATCATGATGAAAATGATCATAGTAAGTTACCATCTGGCCACTATGACCCCTTGAACAACCCCTAACCGTTATTGTATCATTCATATTTGGCAAAATGACTTTATGTTGGAGATAAAAAGGCATTTGCCTCTACGAAAAGCTCATCCCAACCATCATTTCTTATTACCTCAATTGTCTTCAATGTGGTCCTAATCAGCTCTATAGCATGAATGATGTTTTGATCTTTCTTTTGCATGCATTGTGATAGATTATTAGTCTTGCCTAAGATTCTGATCATAAGATGCAATATAAGTACAAATTCAAAGCTCTCCAATTTTTCAACAAACCAGAAGCTATGGTTTTCTGTGTTACACTAGTGGCATCATCACTCAAATTCTCTAATACCTCTAGGACTGAATCCCACATGAGAAGAAAATGACACAAGGTTTTATGATGTGAGCCCCAACGGGTATCATGGGGCCTTGCAAGGTTAGATTGTTGGTTTTTTCCTCTTTCCTGAAAAATTTCACCAGACTCTAATTTATTCATAATTTTATCATGGTGATCTTGAGCCAATTGATCTCTTCTTATGCATGAAACATTAACAGTGTTGACAATTATGGAGGTGTAGTTAAAAAATCTAGGACTCAAAACAACACTTAGCAATAGAAACAACCACTAACTGTAACTGATAAGCAAAGTAATGGACATAAAATGCATATGGATTTTCATCCAATATATATCTTTGCAATCCATGAAATTGTCCTCTCATGTTTGATGCTCCATCATATCCTTGCCCTCGCAATCTAGAGATTGATAAACCATGAAACTGTAACATATCATCCAATGTTAGCTTTAACGAAGACGATATCATGTTAGAAACATGCTGAACCCTGAGAAACCTCTCTATCACTTGGCCTTTGTTATTGACGTACCTGCATAGGGCAAAAAAGCATAGTTAATATAGTTTAGAGTTACTAAGACATAAAAACTACCAACAAACTAACCTCAAAACTACAGCCGGGAGGGGCGGTGGCGCTGGCCGGGAGGGGGCACCAAGGTGGCGCAGACCGGGAGGCGAACGACGTAGGCCAAGAGGGGAGGCGATGGCAGGGAGCTGGGTGGCGCTGGCTAGCAGGCGGGGCCGCGCTAGGATGGGGACGGGCTGAGATCCGAGAGGGGGACGGGGAGTCCGGAGTCAGGACGGCAAAGGAGCCCTAGCGCGGTAACGACGTCACCACTCGCTAGTAGCTAGGGTTTAGAGAGGACTTGCTTTGGGCGGTGGCAGCTGACGGCTGTGGCCTGTCACCTGTGGGTGGACGAAGTGAGCCATCTGGTGGACGAAGTGGGCTGTCTGGTGGACGAGAGGAGTAGGTGGGCTAGGACGATGTGGCAACAGGTTGACAACATGGGCTGCATGGTGTTATGGGCTACTAGGTTACCTTGGCTGAATCCTAACAATACTATCTTGGACTGGGCTGAAATACTTAGACTATACACTATGTATTTTTCACGCTCCAGCTAAAGCTACCTTTAGGGGCCAATTCACGCCTGTTACTACTGAAACTTATATATATATATATATATATATATATATATATATATATATATATATATATATATATATATATATATATATATATATATATATATATATATATGCATATATGCTTGGGTACTCTAATTTAGATATGGAAAACGTCTGTCGTCGTCTTCTTGCATTGTTGATTTCAATTCGCCGCCTGTTTTGCAAGCTAGCAGGGCCAATCCACTGCATGCCGGTCATGGGCATGACTGTTGGCGTATAGCGTTAGGTATAACCGTTAATGCATCGTGATGCCGATAGGTTGCTGTGGATGTTTGTGCACATTCCTCTTGATTGTCACCAATAATTTGCGAGTATGGGCAGCCTGATGTGAGTGGTTGATGTAGTATATGCTGTTGTGGGATCTTGTAGCCTTGGACAAATGTAGATTTTATGGATTTGTTATTTTTCTTTTTTAACTTGATGTGTATTTAGGTAATTAGGTTGGAATAATTTGAAAATAGGGATGATGTTGTGTGTAAAAACAAAAGTATTTACCCAGAAAAGAAGAAGTGAATGACATGGACACTTCACATTCAGATTGGAATTTAATTGTTACTAGGTTTCACTTAGATTTGTGGGGTGTTTAGTTTGAGCGATCACCAATGGGTTTAGCATGATGCATTACTAGAATTCCACTGATTTCCCTAGTGTTTAATAGGATTACCTTATTCCTCATTTTTCTCTAGGCTTTGTGCTTATGATGGATCAAGTGGCAATGTCTTATCTTATTCCATTCCTCAAACCAAATAGAAAGATTAGGAAGAGCAACTCATTCGAAGCGACACAAACGAGCAAAATGCTTAGTTCACGTAATCGCCTCATGGTCCCATGAAGTACTTTATATGCATGTAGATGCAACATTGCTTCAAAATCTACACTCAACTAAAACATCAAGCACACTAACGACTGGACTTTGTGGGAATTCTTTACCGGAAAATTGCAGTCCTAGGACCCAGTGATAATGAGACAAACATCCATTGTAGCCTATCGAGATGACTCCATTAGAGTAGGTAGTAGAATTATTAATGCTCTTTCGAACACCGGAATTTTTTCGATTTCTGCGAGCATCGACCTGGGTCAGATTCATAGGCTACTGGGTTTCATTTCATTTAGCTCGATGACCGTGGATCTGCAGGTAGAAATCTGACTCTAAATCACGGGAAAATTTATTTATTTGCCACCCTTACGATTCGGGTGGCAACAGATTTGTCACCTGAGTTCATTGTCAGTGAGTCAGGTGGTCCCACATGTAAGTGATAGAGTTTCAGTGTCAATATTAAGGGTGGCAAAAAATTGAATCTCCCCTTTGGCCGGATGCGTGCAAAGTAACTGAACTTGATGATCTAGCTCAGAAGCATCATGCATTGCCAGTGTTGATGAGGACCTCGAAGGTTATCACATATAGAATTAGGGGCATACATAATTATAGATCCATGGCATGAGTATCGTTTCTGCTGATCGCTCGACAAGACATCATCAGCCGCTGCAAGGTAGCTATCATCCAACTAACAAAAGCCAAAACTAGTGAACTATGTGGGCCAAGTCGTAAATGTATCTTTAGGATTTAGCTATGCCATTTTTTCCTGGGTAATCGTCCGCGTACGTATGTAGTCTGTATGATTTTTTTGAAGGACGTGAACGTATTCTATGTACTATGATACTCGTACCATGAGCGCTAGCTAGCTCACGAGAAAGGTCGAGATGGCTACCTTGCTAGCTAGCTAGCTTGTGCAGCTAGCATGTATAGCTTCTACGCATGGTGTTAGGTTGTACTTCTACAAGGAACTTGTAAGTTGTTTTGGATTATACAATCAATTAAAACAATCAAGGACGCGGATTCGCAAGAGTGCATGTATATTAGTATGTCTGTGTCCATGGTTAGTTTTTGGTTGACGATTCCCAGCCGGAGTGGAAGCAACTGCTCTTAAGAGCGGAGTTGCCGTTCCCACACGTAATCATGTAGTTTTAGACTATGGTTGATATTTTTATTGCAGCTAACCATTTTTGTTATGTTTTTAGAGATAATGACGGATAGTTGACACATCGACGTAGACGGCACATGTGCCAGCGGTTCGAAAGCTATTTAAAAAGTAGTTTCAAAAACTATTTAAAAGCTACGCTATTTGTTACAGATTTCAGAGAAACCAAAACAAAAACCACCCTAAAAACCAAAAGAATAGGGCCATACTTGGCTTCTATTGTCACGTGTGATTTCAGGTTGTGTATCATGTTCACATAATAGAGATGACCCGAATTTTTCTACGCACCACTAATAATTTATAACAACAAGATGTACGTACTATAGATTGAGAAGGACCATGCATTCTCCAAAATTCCACAGTAGTTACTGTTTGCAAGTTGCACACACGTAGAAGCAACTTCTATAACTTTTTAAGACTTTCGACGTGTAATGTAGGAACATGGTATATGCAAGATGGATATGCATGAATCATCAATTCATTCATCATGCATGCATGCATGCATGATGCCTGAACTAACCTGCATGCATGCATGCATGCAGCATGATGCCTGAACTAACCAACGTAACAAGTTGCTTAGCCCATTATGTTCTTAGCATCAATCTTATGGGCAAACAATGACCAAACCACTCCTAATTACCGCAAAGATGAAGCCTTTTAGTAATTAACTAAGAATCTTCTTTCTTCCTTGGCTTCATGATCACTGGGAATAAAAAATATATCCTTCACACACGGACGGTTAGGCTAGTTTTCCATATAGTGCAAAGGTCAAGCATGGTCGGCATTTGAAGCATTTGGACTTTTCGTATCACGATGAAAGCAACACCAGAAGCAGCAGTAGTTAGTTAATTAACCCTAGGGGGGAAATGCATAAGATTGTTTTATACAAATGATTATAAAGTTAGAGCGTAAAATACGCTAAAAATCACTTTGAGAAAATAGAATAGAGACATAGTGCCCCCAAGCTCCGAACTTCAGACTTCACGCTCAATGCATAGGATGCCATGAGTATCTTGATCAAAGACACAAATAGTACGTACAGTATGTAGATCCAAACAGCATAACTAAACAACTTCGGCGTTCTGGAATCCAGATGGTCCCTGCATGCATTTTAATTTCCTGTTTATGCATTTCTGGACTCTTATGTTCCAAACAGATCGACCACGCTAACCTTGCGAGTGCACACATGCATATACCACAAAATGAGATCTAACCTAATAGCCTCTTGATGTTTACAAAGTTGTTGAAGACGCCGGACAATGATACGAAGGCTACACACTAGACGCTATGTATTCCTCTGGTAAATAGGATATATATCAACGGGATATGTCATGTATTAGGCCTTGTGATCGGCATATATCAACACCAACTTGTCAGGCTGACTTGTGGCCGATGTGGTGTGAGGGTGTCGAAGGTATTTGTGGCTTTGAAAACAATTAAAGAAATACTACACACATTATTACACAAGCAATTTGTATATTTTACTTGAACGATTAAGGGCATGTTCTTAACGGCTTCTAAAAACGGCTTTTGGCTTTTGTTATAGTACATAACTTTCAAACAAAATATTTTCTCAAGACAGGATCTACAAGTTAATTGTAGCACACGTTAAAAGCCAACAACTGTACCAACCTAAATCACAAACGAGTATTTCTCTTTGCATAATCTCTATCACAAACAGCTAAAATTCAAAAATTTTAGCCAAAGGTCATAAGTCGTAGCAAAAAAACAGACCGACTTTACAAACAGTTGCAAGTAGTTAGTAGCCGTACGTAGTACGTGAGCTGCCACTACCACACTTTTCTTCTTCTTTTCACTCACTCTCTCTCTCTCTCTATCTATTTATTTATTTAGGCAACGCGTCTCACACAGATCTTCTTCACATGCCACTGAGTAGGACTGGCACAATGTGAAATTAAGAGTACACCCAACTTTCGGCTGTAATAGACAGGGACAGAGAATCTAATGTCGTACACACCAATCGAACGCCTAATCAATCAATCAATTGATAATTAATTGGTCCCGCTATTTAATTAAGAAAAATCTGCTGATTTATTATATGGTCTTAAATTATTAATGTGACTCTCTCAAAGAAGGGCAAAAATGTTCAGATAGCCATGGATATGATCACAAAACAAAGCGTGCACAAAGCCATACATATATACAAGTTACATGCATAGTGGTTTCTCAACAGGCATCACAAACTATGACAATCTTGAGTAAGACAAATCAGAAAGTAGATGCAAATTCTTCATGATTCTATGACTTCTCAGTTGGGTATATTCTTCCTCTTGCATCAGATAGACGCCTCTCCAAGTATAGCTTCCAAATTAACGATTCTTTAGCTTCTCCAGTACATGCTAAAAACACAACTAGAGCATTACGACAACTGCATACCACCTTGGAGTGAAAGGAAAGATAGCAGGAAAAAGTAATCATGCATTGATGCAAAAGAAAGGAACTTAGACTTACAGCTGTTTCACCTTCAGTTCTTGGCTTGCTCATTTGATGCTCCAATAATCGATGCTCTCCCGGAGGCGGAACCAAAACTCCATGAACCGATCGATCTTGTGAGCTAGAAATTTACAGAACACACAAGTGAGATTTGCTGCAAGAAATCTGCAAACAACCCTCTAACGCTGATATCGATAGATCATGTGCATCCACAAGCAGATGAAACTGCACAGCATGATCTGATAATTAGTTTTGATCATCTATTCCGCACCTCAACTAGGCACTTATCAGATCATGCTGGCAGCTTCACCTCCTAGAGAGTGCACCACAACAATTGAACACATACACACAGAGAGAGAGAGAGAGAGAGAGAGAGAGAGAGAGTGTGTGGGGGAGAAGAGGAAGGCTGGGAGGCTTATATAACAGTGGCTCCAAATTATGTGATTGACTAGTCTTTGATATTGGAGGTTACGTTTGAAGGATGGCTTAGCTCTAGCTAGATTGATGTAACAACTAACTAATGTGGTGGTCCTTATTGCAATATATTGTTTCACTGTCAAACACCCTAACCACAACCCTTCAATTAGGGCTTCTAAAATCTATTTGCTGTACATATGCATATATAAAAAATAATGGCCATATCAGCTCTATGATCAGTATGCATAAAGTGCCTTGTTTAATTCATGGAAAGTTTTAGTAGTCCCAAGTCCCAGCCAACCATAACCACATCATATACATACTTTCTTAATTATTCTTTTGCTGAACTATTCCTTTTGTAATTTTGTGGTGACTTGTGGATCATTTGATAAGCCATTGTGTAAATGGAAGTTGCACCAAAATTCATCAGGTTAAGTCTCTGTGTGTGTGTGTGTGTGTGTGTGGATGGCTCTTGTGGAAGGTCTTGATGATATGATAAAACCAGATATGCATGTATTAATTTGTTTGATGCCTCAAAATTACTAGTCAAGTTAGTAGTAATCTTGGTCACAAGCAAACAATTTTAGCAACCAGGAAAGCGAGATTCATGCTTGCGGAATGAATTCTATCATCTGTCTGGTAGCAGGCATTGTGCATCTGTGATCACATTGTACGCATATTGTTACAAAAATTAATGAATACAACTTAATTAATTTCTTACAGCTGGCAGTGCTACTGGAGAAAGAGACTGTGTGAGATCTATACGAACATGGCGTGCAAGTAGGGTTCACAATACCGGCAGAAAACGGGCCATTATCGCTGAAAATCGAATTAGCGGACACTCCGATCAGAGTACAAATCGGTCTCAAATATTTTGGCATAATTTAAATTTACTCCCATTTTTACCATTTTATTTTGAAATTCAAAATTTGATTTGAATTTTCCGGCAAAAAACGCTCCAAATTTTTCCTATTTTCAGTGAAATCAGTTCTACTGGACCCCGGTAAAAATTTTATATCGGTTTTGAAAATACTGTGTGCAAGTCAACAACTTTTTTTTTGAAGAAATTAGTCCTGTGAAATGCATGCTGTACGACTAGAAAATTTAGCCAACCAACTAATGCAATGTTTGTAAAATTGGAACGTAGGAGAGATTAATATGTTGTTAACTTGTACTGATACCAAATTAGGTATCTCAATTCTCATACCATGTGCTTGTGTCTAGGAGTAACATGTGCAAAGTATTCCCAGTGTCCATGCATGTTGTTACAGATATGCATGCGATATTCATCTCAATTGATGCTACATATATAATTACCACCCTATTCACAAATGAGTGCACACATGATCGATAGTCTAAGTTTATCAACCAATTCATTCCTAGTGGCAACTAATTGTTGCTTTCTATCTTTCAGAAAAAAACTGATATTTACTTTTAGATCTTACTAATTTGACCACTAGCCCGATAGCCCTTTACTCCTTTCACATATGGAGAGAGAGAGAGAAGTTTTCTCACAACAAAGAACAAGTGATAGCGAGGAAATAAAGGGATAAATCACAGCGCTCCTAAAGATACCCTCCTATTGCAACTTGCAGAGCAATGCTACAAGAAAGTGAGGCGACATTATCAGAGGAAGAAGAGGAATAGTGTAATAGTAACATCAAAACTTGCCTTTGTCTTTATACAGTAGCAAGAGCTACCCATACACACATCTCCTGGTCAGGGTTTGGAAGCTCCAAACATGTGCCCAACAATGGGAAGAAGTGAGGCTGCCACAGCATGACCTAGCAAGGCATGATCCCCAAGAAATCACAACCTCCATATATACATATCTTTCTTGGTGATCACTCAGAGCTAGATCATGCTGGCAGCTTCACCCATTCCCATGGGCAGTTCCAAGATTGCATGAGAATATATACTGCAAGAATATATAGGGGATCACAGGTTCACAACTAACCATGGGTCCATAGCAAAATTAGTCCTAGGAACAGCTATATGGTGTGAGAGACACCAAGGTAGCTAGGCTCGTTTAGACGATGAAAGAAAACAGGGTTAAAGAAGTTACTTCAAATTAAGGTTGTAACAAGTGATTTTGGGAGGAAATCATGCATCTACATGCATCATGCAGAAAAGGAGCAAAAGAGTTTAATCAAGAGAATTTACTAGGAGATATTGACATGTGTGGTATGAAATTAAAAGCCACAGAACAAACAGACATTTTAAGAACCAAAGAACACAATAAAGAAGGATCAGTCGATCAGAGTGCATGATGAGATATGAAGAAGAAGCAGGTAACTCGCAAGATTTATAGATCGAACAAAGCGGTGTGTGTGAGAGAGAGAAGAGAGGAGAGGAGATACATAGAGTATATGCAATAGCAATGGTAACTACTCATGTAATAACCTGAGCTGAGGGCACTGGTTGAGTAGCACTGAAAGGAGATAAGATGGAGTAGCGGCTGAGAAGCTGCCAAGAAGACAGAGACTAGCTAGCAATAGGAGCGGCAGGGACAGAGGCTTAGGGTTCTGGACTCCTAGATGCCTAGTCACCAAGACAGCAGCCTACTTCTCATCACGCGGGCTACTGCAGATGCTGTGCATAGGTGTCCAGGAGAGGGCAGGAGAAAGGGGAGAGAAGATTTTCCATTGGATCCGTACACCACGCGGGCGACTTCTCATCGCCATTGCCGATGTGCCTATACGATATATGGGTACGTGGACTGTGGATGGCCTGGTTGTGCGACCATGTGAACTGTCGACGCATATTCGTATTATGTATATAATTTTAATTTTGTCTCATACGTTTGTCTCCTCTCTAAGCTTGAGCTTGGCAGCATATCGTCTGTCACGCTACACTAATTTAGTAGGTAGTAGGTACTACCGAACCACCAGAACTTGGTAGTACCTGTCGAGCAATCACAGTAGGTCTTCGACCTGGTAGGATGAGTTGCTGAGCGCCTAGCAGATCGACAGGATTAAAAAAATGGATAGCTTAAGCACGATTAGTACTAATTAAGTGTTATATTACATTAATCCTCTGCCGAGCTCAAGAAGATGACTAAATTTGCAAAAAAGATGTCCGAGGCTCAAATTGTTTTTAAAAAGTGGCTATAGTTCTATATATATGGACAGTTCAGCATGTCTCCAAGTACAAGGGTTTAGTTCATGCAAGATCCGGAAAAAAACCTCATAATCTAAATGGAATATAATTGATTAACTGCCATATCTCAATTTCATCTTCATGCATATGAATTCCACATGAATCTAACATTTCTTTTAGAGTTTATGTGAGGCTTCTCTTTCATCCAAAATCGGCGTTGGAAGAGGTTAATTTCCTTTGCATTACAGACGGAGAATAAACTCAAGATTGATAAACCCACACGTCAAAATGGATGCTGATGGCAAAGATTTACACAGATGACTTATCCTTTCTAAGACAAGGACATCTAATTTGCCGAAAAGAAACACAACTTTAAACGCTTCGACTATAACTCACTACTATAGAAAGGGTTACAAATGGTTTAAAACTGTTATCACATATGGTTTTTGACCCATCTGAATTTTTGTGTCTGTGATAACAAGTGGTTATCACAGATGGCTCTCAAACCATCTGTGATAATTTATAACACAGATATCTTAATATGTCAGATACCACAGACGGTTCTTAAACATAGCTCTCTGTGATAGTCATTTATCACAACAGTTCTATTTAAGAACCGTCTGTGATTGCGTTCTTGCGTTCTCATAAATAGGTCTCCTTCAGTTCATCAATATTCTCTAATTACGCTACAAAACAAATGCAATCGATAATGCGGATGTACCGACATAGACCTATTCATGAGAACAAGATCATCGTGCAATAAACTTTAGCGCCATATCTTCATCCTTTAATAAAATATGAATTTCAACAAGGACTAAAACCCTAGCCATTTATCAATCATCACAAGAACTAAGGCATCAACAATTAATTTTTACACTCATCCCTATTTTAACTTAGAGATCTTTTTGAGCAACATTGCCCAAAACTAAGTTAGGGCATGTTCTTTTGTGGCTGCGGCTTGTGGCTTTTGGCTGTGGTTTGTGACTTTTGACTGTTCGTGTGAGAGATTACAGAGTAACTGAAATTCACATGCGGCTTTTTCCGATATAAATGAAGTCAGTACAGTATGTACTACAATTAACTAGTAAACCTCATCTTAAAAAGACACTTCGTTTAAAAGCTAGTTACTATAGAAAACGAAAAGCTGAAGCCACAAGCCACTTAAGAACAGGGCCTCAGATTGGTCCTTACTCAATTCACAACTTTAAGCCCCATTTGAAACATCCAATGTGAGCATGCATGTGAATTTTTTTCAAATTTCTATGAGAATTAAACTATTTTATGTAAAATTTCTATAAAATTATTGTGTAATTCCGACTTTGAACAAGACTTTATAAAATTCTAGCAGTAATATTTGCACTTTGGAGGATCTTAAGGAGTCGTAGACCGAAGATTTGGGAGAACAAGACCTTGATTGGAGTTTGAGATTTTTAACCACGCCAACCGTGAAGTGTGAAGAAGAAGATCTCAGACTTCAGTAAAATTTACCCTGGCCGACAAGGTTCTGATGAAAACCCTGGCAGAAGTACAGCACGCCCTAGAAAATGACGAGATCTTGAAGAGTGAAAGTAAAGTCTCTCAAGTCAGATCACCAGGCACCAGCCTTGGCATTGGGAGCACAAAACATATAAAAAACGCTCCTTTATTATATCTTCTAAGTGTCCATCACCTGGCTCGACTTGTTCGTTGCTTCTTCCTTGAGTCAACAATGGTGTTGTTTATTTCACTTCACCAGGAGGAATTGTAGGTTACGGCGATGCTAGATGCCAAGTGGCTAGATACCTATATATCCGTATGTATTAGCTATGGAAGTATTGTCACGTCTGCAGCCAATGCACTGTGGCCAACAAGGCAACAACACAAGAACAATGACACCCCAAAAGAAAGATAAATCATGTTGAGGCAATACTTTTTTTTTGGAGATTTTTAGGTCTATTTTAAACGGCTTCAGTTTTTAGTATTTTTTGTTTTGGGTTTATTTAAGCTATAAATTACTTGAAATGCATTGGCTTATAATTTTGGTTTATTTTGGCTTTTCCTTTTCCCCTTTACTCATTTGTATTGTCCGTGACGATATAACGATTTTTTCAATTTATTATTTTTTAGAAAAAGCTATGAGCACTACAATATAATTTCAGTCAAAAACTAAAAGACATAGCCATAAGCTTAAACCAAAAGCTAATTGGAAGAATGGCTTGTTAGAAAATTAACTTTCTTACTCTATTTATTAGCCTTTATTCAAATTTACATTTTCGACACTACTACGAATATGTCATCACATTTATTCAAAAATATCATCGCAGACGGTTTTGTGAGCTGTCTAAGTTTATGGGTCAGTAATAATATGAGATCATTACAGACGACTTTCGAACCATTTGTGATGTAGTATTTCAAAAACGGTTTCAACTACAAACAGTCTGTGATATTTAAATATCACAAATGGTTTGTAGCTGAAACCGTCTGTGATATAAGACTTATCATAGATGGTTTCAACTACGAACCATCTATGATATTTAAATATTACGGACTATAAATCACAGACGGTTTGTAGTTGAAACTGTATGTGATATTATTTTCTATTTACAAATCTATTTCAATTAGTTGGCTAGCATCAGGAAATGCTAACCATGCCCTCTGAAACAAATATATCAACACAGTATATATACATCCAATTCACATTCATTCATTTCAAAAAGAAGAAATCCATTTCACAAATCAATTAACTAAAATGACAAAAATTGTCCATCCATGAACAAATAAATGTATACATGAATAATTAAGCTCAATCTTATCGCAGTGAAATTTGTTATACATTGTGGAATTCCCCATCTTCTTTTATGACTTTAGACCACAAAAAGTACATACACTATCCTCGAATCTCTAAGAAGTCAGGCTATTCCAACGGAGTTATAGCGATGGACAGAACCTGTCAGTAGGAAGATCAATGTCGTGCATACATATGTAAATTGATAAGTATGAAATAATTATCGCAAGATTGACAAATTAACTTGAGGATCAATATTGATCTTCATGGATTCGATGAGTAGTTGCATGTTTTGGCAAATATAGAATCCATAGGTGTTGCCTGATAGCTGCTGGTGGCGCTGCAAAAATAGAATTTGTTAGTTCGATAGGCATTACTACAAGTGTTATATAGGATTAATGTGTACAAGCAAATACTGAGAAATGTAGATCATGTCGTAGGGTGTCCATCCTTTTGGATTTTCGTACCTTTGCAACGTACGTGTTGAATGACCTACGTGATTCCAATAAGATAGCCTTAGTCATGGGAAGGAAAGACTGCAATAGAGTTATCCATGGAGGAAATGTGTTTACCTGTCGATTAATTATTGGACAATTATGAAGTCAGTTTTGGTCCTCTTTAGGGAATCAAGGTATATTATCTTGTTTCGTTTTGGTATAATTACAATTAAAATCCAGTGGAACCTACACAGGTATGTCATGGTCATTAAACCTAAGTTCATGTTTCTTATAAAGTATAAATCAATAAGTATAGCCACTAGTGCAGCACTTATCCCTGGTTGTAGGGCATAAGTATGAATTTTTTTTATTGTGGTAAGCCTTCAATGCATTCATGATATAATTCTTGACGAATGATGCATCCTCATTGATGGTATCCATGATGACCAAGCGTGGGTCAAGAAAACCAATCGGTGATTTATTTACTCTGGCTTTAGCCACCATGTATCTATATATATACACACACAATGTAATGAGTTATATATGACATTTATCAATATTACATGAACGTAGACCATGATTGTACACACTTATGGTGTCCAGCATCGAATGAGTGAGGCGTCAAGGGCTATGAGTGTGTAGAGATCGAGTAAGTCCTCGAAAGTCACCGTGAACACACACAATCATGAATATTGTGCTGAAAATGATTCGGCGTGAATTTGACGATGAAACCCGAGCGCCATTGTTCCTCCAGCTTGTTGGCCTGTTCCATGTACCATGCATGTAATCTCGGCAAGCAAGTCCTAGGGTTAGGAGGATGTTTGGGACGACGGTGGCTCACCTAGCATGAATTTTTGGCCCAATGGAAAGTAGGGCAACTCATTTTTGGTCTTCTTCAGTTTGCCCTTACCGCCTCGGCTATAGGTTGACTTCACAACAGTCGACCGGGCATGAGATATAGATGCACGGTGCCCTTACTATGTCTATATTGGTAGCTCCGGTATGGATCACTCCTGTGGAATTGGCACCGTGCAGGTAGCTTTGGTGCGGATCGCTCCTGTGGAGTTGGCACTAGTGCAGATAGCTTCTGTGGACTTGGCATCGGTGCAGATAGCTCGAGAAGAGTTGGTACTAGTGCAGGAGCCTCCAAGCAGATGTCCTTCTTAGGTCACTAGATGAATATTCCAATGGCTTGCCCAAGAGCCATGACCTCGTTGTTTGGGGGTATCTACAGCGAGACGACCTCGCAATTGGCATGAACACCATCCACATTCACTTTTGTGAAACCTGGCACTAGTGATACACCTTGCACAAAGGCCCCAGGCCCAGATGGATACGCCTGGCCCCATGCAACCCACAGGGCAACAGAGGCATATCTCACTTGAAGCTTGCACTTCGTAGTTACCTACATAACGATACAAAATTATCTACTCCAACAGGCCTATCAGTGGATTGAGAATTTCAAAGAGAATAATTATTACTAAGATGTCATCAATAGAAAATTGTTGGTCGCTCTCCGAGGTAGGGTTGGACACACAGCTACTCTGACGGTTGGGGGGATTGCCTACCATAGGAGTGGCGGGGGGCTTCCTTTTGATTTTCCAAGACGCTGTATCTTTTCATCTGATATTTGACATACCTTTGCATCTCATCTCTAAGGGATGCTATAATGTCCTCTTATAGCCGTGCCTCACGCTTGGTTTTGGCTCTCTTCCTACTCCGGTATGCTTCGGAGTCCTTTAAGAAACCATGTTTCCAAGGAACATAAAAGACCAAGGCCTCGCATGCGACTCAGGTGCTCTTTGTTTCCTAGGGCCACAGAGAGTATATCTCTCTCCCTGACTGCCTAGAATGAGCCTTCAGAAGATTCTACACTCAGCGCTTCCTGCAAGAGCCTGACATGTCATTTCACTTCCTATGAAGTTATGGAGTAATTACAAACTAGGTAGTTCGATATTTTACTAGGTGGTGGGACACTTCCTCGTCTGTGGGGTTTTGAAATGAGAGGGCCCCCGACGACATAGTAGATGACCTTGCTCTTATCTAGTTTTGGGTGTGCTCATCAGGGATCCCAACAAATGGCGGGGCAGTGTCCCGTAGGATTGCCCGCTCGTCCTCCTTCCTCCACTGCGGGATTTTACCTGCATACCCAGCGGTGCCGAGTCTGTGTGGGTGTGTGGTTTTGCTCAAAGGCCCTGTGCGCCGCACTTTCACTCCTAAAATTATCTGTCGTCTTCATTTGCACAAACTCTTTCCATTGCGGTTCTTGGAATAGTACTTGTGGAAGCGCATCAGATCCTTCTCCACGTACTGCTTGATAAGCATGCTCTTGAAGTTTTTTCACGCTTTGCACACTGCTAGCAATGCATGTCATCACAAGGAGGCCTGGTGTTCTTCCGAGATCTTGAATGATCAAAAAAATTCTGTCAGTAGCTCACTTTTCTGAGCTCCAATCACCTTCTTCCATGAATCGAATGTGATTTCAATCCGTTCCTGTACAACTATTTTGACTATTCTCCAGAATGTGGACATTGCTCGACGAGGATTGAGAGGGGTCCCAGATGGGTCGACCTCCATGTTGGTAAATCGGCCCTCAGGCTTTTTCGATAGTCCTCTCCTTTTCGAGATTTTTTTAGAGAATGGTGCATCACATGCATCCGCAGCGGTGTCGATGAATGTGCAGACAACATCTTCAAAAGATAATAGAATTGAGCAATATGAAAATGACATGAATATATATGTATTATCTCTCGAAACATATAACTATTCAGGTCATTAACATACGGCAATATGCTGAATAGTACATAAAAGTAGGCATTAAAAATCTGCATAATGTAAAGATTAATAAGTGTGTTTTTGCTCTCAGGTGAGGAGTTGCACAAGTTCTATACTCGGCCTTCTTCCACTCTTGTCAATATTTCAATGATCACAGTGACAATTTCTCAAAAATTCTGCTAGATTATCTAATTGAATATTACCTTAGTATAGTATCAATGTCAAGAGCATGCAGAACCAAAATATATTCAGCAAAGCTGAAGGACAACAGTAAGCAATACTGAGCAGGAGACTAAGGACTAGCTATTGACAAAGCTAGGGGTGGAAACGGATCGGATACGGTTGAATAGTCTCAAATACGAATACGAATCCATATTTTTAAAACGAATACGAATACAAATTCGAATATTTTCAAATACGGATACGAATATTCTCGAATACGAATACGAATATTTTCGAATACGGATTTTCTTGGATACGAATATCGGATAAAACGGATTCCTAACGGTTTTGCCGATTTTTCATCGGTTTTTGACCGGTTACCAGTTTTAAACCGCCTAAATTCAAGTTTTGAATCACAAAATTTGTACGGATTTTTCATGGGTTCTAAAAATGGATCGAATACGAATCGAATAGTCTCGAATACGGATACGGATACGAATATTCTCGAATACGAATGCGAATACGAATACTCTCAAATACGGATACGAATATTCTCGAATACGAATACGAATATTTTCGAATACGGATTTTGCTTACCATATTCGGATTTCTCTCGGATACGAATATCGGATAAAACGAATTATCCGTTACTATTTTCCACCCCTAGACAAAGCTACTGACTGCACAGAAGTACACAATTAGCAAATGTGAATTCAAACTAGCAGAATAATCGTAGATTATCGCTGAGATTTTGATCATGACAAACTTCCTCATTGAGAAATCAAAAAGCCACAATCTATCATGCAATAGTTCTCCCACTGCCAGTCCATAATCAATAACATAAAGTAAAGCTCACTGTATGGCTCGAGGAGGCGGCATGCTCGAGGGAGACAGTGTGCTCGGGGAAGGAGGAGAGCTCACGGGAGGAGGAGTGCTCAGGGGAGGCGGTGTGCTCGGGGAGGTGGCGTGCTCAGAGAGGCAGTGTGCTCGGGGAGCAGGAGAGCTCAGGGAGGCAGCGTGCTTGGGAAGGCAGTGTGCTCAGGGAGGCAGCACGCTCAGGGGATGAGGGGAGCTCGGGGGGGCGGCGTGCTCGGGGAAGGAGGAGAGCTCGAGGAGGCGGTGCACTTGGGAAGGCAGTGCGCTCAGGGAGGCAGCACACTCAGGAGAGGAGGGTAGCTCGGGGAGGCGACGTGCTCGGGAGAGGAAGAGAGCTTGGGGAGGCGGCGCGCTGGGGGAGGCGGCACGCTTGGGGAGGAGGAGAGCTTGGGTGTAGCATTAGCATAGTGGTTGTCGGATCCTAGAGCAACAAGTTCGAAACCCTCTATGTTAATCACACTAGTCCAGGATCAGCTAGTGCACACAGTGGATAATAAAGACAAATATCATGCATAATGACCAACTTTATTTAACTGAATATGGGCCTGATGGCCAAAGTTTACATCAATGGTCCATAAACCAAAATTAAATATAAGTGGTGGAAGATAAAACCGAGGTGGAAGAAGCCCACTATGTCTGCCCATAGGCAAACGATAGTAAGACACTGTTTATTTGTTCTGATCCTCACCGAAGTCGAAGTCGTCTTAAAAATGATGAATTGAGCAATATGAGCACATAAAGGACTCCACAAGTTACACCAGGAGGTTTAACAGAGTTAATGCATGCATAAGGATTGACAAAGGAAGGCATAGTAAGGTTAATTGAGTGAAAAGCAGAATTGAAGTAAATATTGTAAGTAGATTCAAAAGCTGAACTTGATACAATAAATAGAAACAAGATTTTAACAAAATCATATCGTTAGTGCAGACTCCAACAAAAACGCTAACCTATCCACAAGTATCCCACATGGACCATCTTTCCACAAAAAGATCTTATATGGATTCCATCCGTCCATAAGCATTTTATAAAACCATTTTGAAAACAAAGTCTAATCCAGGATAGATTATACACTCTGCAGAGGTTGTACAGCTTTACTCACAAGATATGATTATCTCATAATGTCGGCCATTACACGCTCAGAGGCGTGCATCGAGAAAATCATAACAAAGTCTTTACAATGCAAAACCTTCAACCTAGCCAAACCACACTAAGGTTTCACCCGAGAAGGAATCCACCAGATTGGGACCCCTCTTGAGCCGAGTGAGACTTTATATGGCCTATGCCACGCTCACTTTCAACCTACAGCGAGACTTAGATTGGGACCTAAAAATTAGTCAGTCAGGACTGTCCTATACCAGCCTTGTAGTAGTACGAAAGGGTTTTATAGCAGTAGCTCACAGATCAGTCCTTAATTTGATTTAGGCACCAACCACATATCCCTCGTGCCTGACAATCAACATTATGTCACCGAACAACAATGCATGCCAGCAAGCACTCACCACCTAACCATTTTCTTAAGTTGAAACCAAGTTTTTATATTTTATTTAGATATAATTCATAGCCTTTCTTGACTCATTGAAGTCAAGAGTACATTTCAAAAGCTTATCATTTTATGTGGAAAAGGTTATCCCAAAACAAAAATTATGTCTAAGTAGGTCTAAACATTTGATTCAAAATTTATCTAGTCCATACTAGTGTATTAACTAGACTTTTATCTAAGGTGACAAGGCATGTTGATGTTCAATGACAAATTTGGCCATATACGAAGGAAATGGGTGTAATTAGAATTTAAATCAATTTTAAACTAGGTTTGAATAAAAGTATGCATGCATAATAATTTAAAAACAACATAAATAATTTGAATTACTGGGAGCAACATGATCAAAGGTGTAACTTGTCTTGCTCGAAGTCTTGATGCTGCGAATCGTCGAAATCAAACTCTCCAGATTCGTCATAGTCTACACGAGAAGAACCAATGAAAAAAGAGAACAAAATTCAAATAAATTCAAAAAGAAGCTAGAAATGGGTAGTTTAAGTTTTTAGAAGAATTTAGAAATTTGAACGGGTCCAATCGGAGTTAGAATGAAGAAATACGAGCTTCTGGAAATACTTTTGCTGTGGTCAAAAATGATAGTAGTCGGAAGTAGGAGTGCTCGAAGTTTACCGACTGATCAAAGGCTTAGAGGTCAAAGGATATTCATGTGGTAGAAAGCTTGCAGTAGTCGAAAAAACAATAGTGATCGAAAAAGGTTTAGTGGTCAGAGAAGCTTTTAGAGTGGTCGGACGGATGAAAGTTCTTCATAGTGGTCGGTGTCGGAAGCTCTATAAAGTGATCGGGTGGGGTGGTCAAAATAGTTAGAGGTGGTCGAAAGAATTGAAATAGCCATGGTCAAAAATCTTACAGAGTGGTCAGAGGTTAGGAAGTCTAAAGAGTGATCGGAGCAGTCGAAAGTGTTTGTTGGTCTGATGCGTGGAGATGAACAACAAGGGAAGGAAGAAGAAATATTAAGCTAAAAGGGAATAGTCCAAATGATTGAAATGGAAAGAATCTATGGCACTGGATGTGGTGAGAACTTTGAAGTTAAGTGTGCTTGAGCAAAAGAAGACTTTGGCCTGCTGAAAAGTCTCACTATTTCTTTTTATTTTAGAAAAAGAGAAATGCCAAGAAAATATTTGGACCCATAAAAATAGAATGGATATTTTTATGGAGATTTTAGATTTTGCAAGATTTCAATTTGAATTTTGGAAGGGAACTGAAAATTTTGGATGAAACTAAGGCTTTGAAAATGAACTAGGCATTGGAATTTGGAATTTAAATTTTGGAATTACCAACCAAACTTCAAATATTCAAACGGATGTTGTAAATGGATATTTGGAATTTTGTATGAATTTAGAAATTTAAATGGGCTCAATCGGAGCTAGGATGAAGGAGAATGGGCTTTTAGAAGTTTGATTTCTAAAGAAATTGATAAATAGGAATTTCTAGAATTAGTTATCTACTAGAAAAGATATTTATGACATCAGCAAGGAAATTGATTTTCAGCCGAATTATTTTTGTAAATAAAAAGATTGGAAATGCTGACGTGTCAAAAGGAGGTTGACATGGCGAGATTGGTTGACGTGGCAACTATGGCATGCCACGGGCTGCCACGTAGGCTTGGGCGCTGACATGGCCTAGCAGGCCAGGGCGGCACTCGGGACCCCAGGGTCACCGGAGCTACAGTGGGCAGCGACGGCCAGTGAGGTCTACACGAGAGAGGGGGGACGAGGGGAACCCGATGGTACCTCACGCGAAGACGAAGGAGCGACGGAAGCGGCCAACGATGGATAAGGGTGGTGATGCAATTCGGACAATGATAGTGACGTGTTCTGGCAGGGTTGGGGCTCAGCTGAGGGGCGGTCAAGGTTGCAGAAGGCTCGGGGATGCCGAAGATGGGGTCAGCGGGCCTCGAGCAGCACCGGAGCGGCGACGATTGCTCGCCGGAGGGTGGTTGAGGCTCAGAGAGAGAGGGAGGTGTGGTGCGGGTGAGGGGGAGCTTTGAGAGAGAGGAGTGAGGGCAAAGGGAGGTGGTGCGAAGGTAGGGGTGCTCAGGGGGAAATTTATAGGGGAAGACAGCGTGGCGAGTAATTGCTCGCTGGACTTTGCGGGGATGAAATCAGTTATGGTGTGAATGCGATGACGAGCGACCATCAATGGCTGTGGATACGAGGCGCGAGGTGTGGGCGAGAAGGGGAAGTCGAGGCGGCACTTTAGGGAGAGAGACCGGCCAAAAATGGAAGCTTGGACGAGGCGGTCATGGCGGCAATGGCGGAAAGAGGAGGGGCGGCCAAGAAGAAGATGGGAGAGGAGGAAGAAGAGTCTGACATGCGGGTCCCGCATGTCGGCAAGAGAGAAGTGAAGAGGGAGAGGCGGCTGGCCAGATGAAAGCATGCGGCCGGAGAAAAGAATCCTAGCCGTTGGCACGGTTAAGTGAAGACGTACGCACGGGATTAGATCGGGCGACGAGGATAAAATCAAGGCCATCGGTGAGGAGTGAAGGCGGGTGGTTGAGATTAAACTGGGAGTGGATGGATTGAACCAGGGAGTGACACGTGTTGGCTCGAGGAGATTTTGGGTTTAGAATTTGTTTTTGATTTTTAGAAACAATATGAAGGTTTAAGAATAATTAGAAAATAGCAAATTAAGTCTAAAAATTCCAGAAAATTCTCAAAAATTTCTGTAGATGTTTTATACTTAAGAAAATATTTCCAAATTGTAGTTGGTGTTTAAATTTTTACAAAAATACTTTTTATCTTTGAAGTTGATTTTAAAATCCTAGATAATCATAGAAAATCCAAATAAAAGCCAAATGCTTTAAAATAAATAATTTGAAATAGGTTTTGTTTTACATAAATTGAAAATATCCTTTATTGAATATTATTTTTATGTTTTTAGTTACATTACTTTGTAGAAAATCTTTTTTTCAAGGCTCAAAATAGGCAAATAAAATCTCTAAAATTCAAGCAACCAAATAACATTTGATTTTACTTTAAACTGAATTAAAATTTATTTATTTTATTTAAAATTTTTGAAATAAATAGCTAGGCTATTACAGTGGTGAAAATCCTAGTGTATAGGGGAATAATCGTAGACGGTTCTACTTTAGAACCGTCTGTGATAATATATCACAGACGTTTCTAAATAAAAACTGTCTATGATAAGAAAGTGTCACAGACGGTTTTGAAATAGAATCGTATGTGATAGTAATCATCACAGACGGTTCTAAATAAAAACCATCTGTGATGATCCTCGCCACCATGACACATTCTCATATACATAAATGCAAATTCACATATATATCACACATTGTCATATACTAAATGGAAATTCACAATATATATATATATATATATATATATATATATATATATATATATATATATATATATATGTATGTATGTATATATATGATGATTCTCATACACATATATAAATGCAACTTCACATATATATCACACATGGTCATATACATAAATACAATTCAAATATATATCGCACATTCTTAATTACATATATGTAAATTCACATATATATCACACATTCTCACACATATATAAATGCAAATATAGAACATATGACACATAAACATTTCATTCATCATTCCACTTGATTATTTCCTTTAAAAATTAGTCCTGCATGATGATTGACGTGTATGTAGCTACTTTCGTCATGCTCTTCCTCTACCCTTATGCTGTTTCTGAAAGGAGGCAACTCATCAAATTGATTGTATTCTTCCTCGTCCACTACATTCTCAACTCGGCAATCCTTCTTTTTCTATAAAGAACTACGTGTCACTTCTTATTTGCCTGGTCAGTTACATAGAAAACTTGAACAACTTGGTTAACTAGTACGAATGGTTCATCTTTGTATCCGACATGCTTTAGGTCAACGGTAGTGACATTGTATTTGTCGACCTTCATCTATGGGAGATGGACCCAATGACACCGAAATAAGGGAATCTTGAAAAGCACGTAGTCGAGCTCCCAAATCTCCTCTATGAACCCATAGTAGGAGTTCCTCAACCCATCTATACTAAACACATCTATGTGGACACCACTATTCTGGTTAGTGCTCTTTACATTCTAAGCCTGCGTATAGAATGTGTACTTATTTATGCCATATCCTTGCCATGTCACAACTATAAATATCGGCCCTTTTGCCAACCATGTCAGCATATCACTTGACGAGCTCCTAGCGAGTTGCTCCTTCAACCATTAGTTGAACCGACTGTTGTGTTGTCTCGTGATCCAAATATCCGGCCGCTTTGGATTCTATTGCTGAAGCACATCCTTGTGGTGGTCGATATATGGGGACACTTCAGTCATGTGTTGCAAGACTGTGAAATAGGCTTGACCATACGCATCCATATCTAGAGTGATTGCTTTCCTTTCGATAATCCCGATACCCTTGAGCTTCCCCTCATGGCGAGATTGAGGTACACCTATCGGTTCAATCTTAGCCATGTAATCGACACAGAACTCAATGACCTCTTCGGTTGCATAACCTTCGATGATGTTGCCCTCTGATTAAGATCGATTCTATACATAGAACTTGAGAATTTCCATGAACCTCGTGAATGAGTACATGCTACGTAGGAACACGGGCCCACACATTTTTATCTTCCACACAATGTGAACAATGAGATGGATCATGATATCGAAAGCGATGGAGGAAAATACATCTCAAGATGACATCTGATCATAACCACCTCGTCTTGGAGAGCATCTAGTCTTTCAAGATCGTTGACCATCTAAGTAATTGTGTTAAAAAAATAACACAGCCTCATGATTGTCTCTCGAATCTTAATTGGCCAAATATTTCTAATTGCAATAGGGAGCATCTGTGTCATCAGCACATGACAATCATGAGACTTCATGCCAACTAACTTCAAATCTTCCATCGAAACAAGTTTCTTCATGTTGGCAGAGTAACCAGACGGAACTTTCACACCATGCAAGTACTGACATAGTTCAATTCTCTCAGCCTTGGATAGAGTATAACAAGCAGAGAGAAGGTAAGTTTGTCCTTTATCGGTCTTTGTCGGTGCTAACTCAGGCCTGATGTCCATATCAACCAAGTCAAGTCATGCATTGATACCATCTTTTGTTTTGTCACAAATGTTCAATAAGAGACCAATCAAGTTGTCACATACGTTCTCTACATGCACGACATCGATGCAGTGGCGAACGTTCCAAAATAATGTGCTCCCAATAAGGTAAGTCCCAAGATATTGATCTCTTCTAACAAACATTCTTCTCATGAGTCATCAATTTATGCCCCTTTCCGATCACAACATCTGAATTCTTAACCATATCATAGATCTCTTTTTTTGCTTAAATGCCTTGGAGCTAAACTATCCTCCTTCTCTCCGTCAAATTGTTTCTTCATTCTGCGGTATGAGTGAGCCCTCTGAAGGAACCTACAGTGACGCATGTATACGATTTTGCGTGAGTGCTTTAGCCACACACTCTCAATATCATCTAAGCAGTGAGTACAGGCTTTGGCCCCCCTTTTGTACTCTGGCCCAACAGGTTAGCAAGGGCAGGATAATCATTTATGGTGCAAAACAATAATGAGCGTAAAGTAAAATTCTCTCGTTTGTACACATCCCATACCTGTACCCCTTCGATCCACAATATTTTTAGATCTTCCACCAACGGTGCTAGATACACATGAATATCATTTACAGGTTGCTTTGGCCCTTGGATAAGTATCAACAACAAAATATACTTTCGCTTCATACACAACCAAGGAGGAAGTTTGTACATGTAGAGAGTCACGGGCCAAGTACTATGCTAGCTGCTCATGTTACCGAAAGGATTCATTCCATCTGTACTCAATCCGAACCTTATATTCCTAAGGTTCTACACCGAAGTTTGCAAACCTCCTATCGATATTTCTCCACTGGGCGGAATCAGCAAAGTATCTTAGTATTCCATCATTCTTACGCTCCTCCAAGTGCCAACGCAGCAGTTTTGCCTCTTTGGGTTCGCAAAAAATGGCTTCAAACAGGGAATTATAGGAAGATACCATATCATCTTAGCAGGAGGTTCTCTCTTTACCTTTATTCCCTCACCATCATCTGATTGATTCTTATGCTTGTGTCAGGAGGCATTGCACACCGGACATGCATGCATGTTTGCACACTCTTTATGGTAGAGGATACAGTCGTTCAGACATGCATGTATTCTTTCTACTTCTATTCCCAATGGACAAAGGACCTTCTTGGCTTTGTACGTGGTTTTGGGCAACTCATTTCCCTCCGAAAGAATGTCCGCTAAAGACCTAATAGTGTCGTGAAACTCTTATCGGACCAACCATTGCTTGCCTTCAATTTTAGCAATTCAAGTATGGCTGACAACATCGTGTATTTTGACTTGCAGCATGTGAACAAAGGTTTTTCTGAGTCCTCCATCAGGCCATGGAATTTAACATACTCTCTCTCATCATAGTTCCCTTCCGCATCATGAAGCATCTCATCCAGATTGTCATCATGCAGCCTATCTGAATCAGAACCATAATCGATATCATCCGGCGGTATATCATTAACTTCGTCGGTGATATCATTATTACTACCTTCCTATGTAGACGGCTCTTCACCATAACTGGTCCAATATGCATACCTTTTTTTGGAGCCCCTTTGAATCAAGTGTGCTTCAATCTACACTCAGTTCTTAAACATTTTTAGATCATCGCAGTTAATGCATGGACAATACATATATTCTACCTCCTTATTCAACATATCTTCCTTGGTAGCTCTTGTAAAAGCAGAAACGCCATTAATGTACTCTTCACTCACATGGTTCGCAGCGTACATCTAGCTTCGGTCCTACAATACACATATAATTAACAGTTTAGCAAGAATAATTAATTAAATTAAATTAAGTAGAAATAAACTATAAATTGACTAAACCCTAAACCATTCTAGATGTAAATAAACTTCTCTCTTTATCTAAATCTATGGTAAATAAACTACTTATGGTTTATAACCTTCTCTCTAGATGGAAATAAAGCTCTATTTAGATCAAGTTAGCTCGATTTAAACCATCTTCAATTCTTCTTTCACCATAAGCTACAGATCTAAAATATAATGCAATTAGAAACAAATTACTAACCATAGGTAGTCAAAAAATTAATAGATCTACAATCACTCTTGCCAAATAGTCTCCTTTCACTAAATCGCCGCCTCAAAGCCCCTGCCTCTAGCTCAAAGCAGCAGCTAGATCTGGAATTTAAGACAGAGGGTCAGGTCTGTGCACAGTTAATATAGTGGAATTATCATAGACGTTTTTTTTAATACAAACTATCTATGATATTTGGCAATATCATAGAGGTTCTTGGTAAGAACCGTCTGTGATACTTCACAGACAGTTCTCACCATGAACCATCTGTGATATTATCTCTTCACAGATGATTTTTGGCGCTAGCAGCAACACAGACGGTTTCTAAACTAAAACCGTCTGTGCTTGTATTTAACACTAATGGTTTTAGGGAACCGTCTGTGTTGTACAGTCTAATATTAGGCTTCTTGTAGTAGTGACAATGATAAAAACCAAAACTACACTAAATGATGAAAATTAATTTGTTCCAGAATAACAAGTTATCCTTTGAGCTTTAACACAAAAATGAGAAGTAATTTCTCTAGGTTCCATCTTAAACAACAAGTGGAGCTGGTAGAGTGATTAACTGGACAGTTTAGCTCTGACCTAGCGCCACGAGTTGAACTCTAGGCAACATGGTTGTTCGAATCACAATCTTATTATTAGATAGGATGACCTTTGTGTTAACGGGATTTGGTGTTGTAGGACCAAATCTAAGTTTGTTGCACAATCTTACTTAAAAAACCATAATTCTAAACAGTGATGGAACTAGAATGAAAATGACTAGGGTTCACTATTTCATCATACATATAACAATATATATAATTGCTGTGGTTACAGACCAAACAGAGAGAGAGTGTGTGGTAGTGGAGAGTTGAGTAAATGAATGGCTTAGCCCCCTCCTCCCGTGGCCTATGCCACATATATATTCATATGGGGAGTGTTTGTACAGTTATACCCTTACACATGAGTATTCCCCTTGGGGGCTCTTATGTCATTACACATGTCCTATTTCGGACCTAACAGCCTCATCGGGCTTAGGTGGGGGCCACCCCTACAACAGGAGCCTCTCATGGTGAAGGGCTTCACGGGCCGAAGCCATGTTGCTGAGTCCTTTGGCCCCCTCCGTCCCATCGGCCTGTGATACTTGATGACTCGGATAGTTTGCCCGTTTGCTCCTGCTTGCACGGGGGCTGTCTTCGGGTCCCGAAACTGGCGCGGTCTCAAGGTCGAAGGAAGCGGGGATGCCGAAGGCTTCGACGGAGATGAGGTCCGGGCGTGCCGTACTTCGCACTCCGGATATTTGCGGGCAAAGTCGAACTTAGTCGGCTGCCCCTGGCAGCCGAGTCTCGGGAAATGCTTCGCGCGATGTAGTGCCAGTTCGGGGAGATGGTTGCCAGGTCCAGGAGTGCGCTTTAATGACGCCTGGAATCGCGCCTGCCTTTGTCAAGGGTAGGCTGGCACGGCTGCTCCGCCTGCCCTGCACTGGATGTGGGCACGCGTCCGGCTGCCATTGGAGCGTCGTGGGATTGCAGCGTTCCCGCGACCACGGCCGTTCGCCTCGCTGGCCGTGAGTGATTGTGCTTATCCATCATGGGCAGTTGAACCACCGGGCGCCCATCGACTGCGATCCCGACGATTGGCATGCCGCCGGTTGACCTTCCGCCATCCTGGTGACTCCTTGCCGGGTGGGCCTGGGTATAAATACGCCGGTGTCACGGCCTGTTCCTTGCTCACCCTTGGTTACTCATCTTATACCTGCACGTGGTTATCTTCTCACATGCAGGCCAACTATTATTCATCCGCGTTTGATGATTGCGCTCATCGGCGCTAATGTCGGAGCGCGATGAACAATAGACGACCTACTTATGGGAATACGTCACGACTTGTTGTAGAAGTCTTGGCGTCCACGAGGTCTGCTCGCGCGCACCGCCAGATGGAAATGGCAAGGCTTGACCTGCTTTCGTAGACAGAAATGCAGCGTTCCCGCGACCACAGCCTGTGATGCTTGAGTCTCTCTGCGCTCTCTGATTGCGCCCACCGGCGTTACCATCAGGGAATGTTGGTGTACTGAACCATTTCTATTTACAAGAACGTGTCAAAACCTGCCACAGAGCTGGGACGTCGCGTGACCTCCGACTCGTGGGGGTTATGGGCCGAAAGGCCGGCCTGTACCCCACGGCTCAGGGTTTGCGGTTGAGTGCATTGTGGGTAAACCAGTGCCCGCTTGCCTTCACCTTCTGCTTCGGTTGGAATGCCCTACCGAGGGGAAGCTAGGCCTCCAACGCATGGGGCTGGGTCAGGGGCCTCGTGACGGCACTATGCTGCAACGTTGGACCGTCGTAGATGTTTGCAGGGTGGTCCGGGATCTTGGCGGTGGGAGCGGCCGGCGCCTGGTCGGAGACGCTGCAGCGCTCTGTCCCCCATCCTTCGAAGTGGTGGCAGCGGAGCTGGCGCTGGTCGAGGTAGACGCGCGGCGCTCGTCCCCATCCTTCGGCGCGGTGGCGGCCGGGCGCCTAGTCAAGGTAGACGCCGCAGCGCTCCGTCCCCATCCTTCGAGGTGGTGGCGCGAGCCGGCGCTGGTCGAGGTAGACGCGTGGCGCTCCGTCCCCATCGCCGATGCGGGTGGTAGCGGGCCGGCGCCTGGTCGAGTTAGGCGTCGGCGCCCGTCCCCATCCTTCAAGTGGTGGCGGCGAGCCGGCGCCTGGTCGAGGTAGACGCGCGCGCTCCGTCCCCATCGCCGAGGTGGTGGCGGCGGGCGCTGTTGTGGGTGTCGCGGTAGTGCGCTTTAATGGCTCGGGAATCGCGCCGACCCGGCCGACCGATACGCCGGCCTCTTTGTATCCGTCTGCGCTTGTCCATTCGCAGCGAACACGCGGCGGGTAGCGATTGGTGTGCCAACGGGTCGCCCGCGGTCAAGTTCCTTCCTCAGAGGGGCGGGGCACGTGGCGCGGCGTTGTAGGCGTGCCGCCTGCTGGCCGCCCCCTCCCAACGCGCGCCACCGGCTGCGAGCGGTTGCGCTACTCGCCGATCCTCGGTTGCACCTACGGCGCGGACCTGCGGTTGTTCCTTCGGATAGGTGCGGCCAGGGTCGAGCCGAAGGCTGTACCGGGATGCGCGACCTGTGTTTATTGCTTGTGCAGACCGACACGCGGCGGGACGCTAGCGACGCTTCGCGTGGTGACAAGACTCTGTACGACCACGGTCGCATGCTGGCTACGTGGACCGCCATGACGCTTCGACTTCGCGCGTGGGGAGGCGAGTGGTTGCCGTTGGCCTTTCGCGCTTAGGGTAGGAGGCGGGGGGGGCCTTTAAGAACCCCCCGTGGTATTGTGCCCACACCTTGCGCTTTTTGGTTGTTCACGGTGCTTTTCGCATTCGCTCGCCTTGTTCCTGCGCTCCCTTTCCGCTGCCTAGTTCCCGGTGGATGTTGATGGCGACTTGCGATGAGCGGACTCAGGCGGGCGGCTACGCCATCCGCAGGCGGTCCTCGCCTTTAGAGGTGAAATACACGCTGGGGGAGCGCGATCCGCCGGCGGTAGACAAGTGGTGGGCGGCGAAGAAGAGTCAGGGTCCGTATTCCGGGGAGTTGGGCCGCACGCTCGTGACAGAGGACACCATCCAGTCGCTGCTGCGAGATGGGAAGCTATCGGATCGCCACGCTGTGCGGTTGCCCGCCGATGACGAAACGGAGCCGCGCCCTAGGAAGTCAGAGGCGATTGTCTTCGTTGCCTACTTCAAAGCCGGGCTTCACATTCCGTCCACAGCAATTATCGGGGCGGTGCTGCAGACCTTCAAGTTGGAGTTGTCACAATTGACTCTGAATGCGGTGGCTCGCCTCGCCGTGTACAGCTGGGCCCTGCGCGTGGAGGGGTGTTGGCTCAGCACTTCCTTGTTCGCGTATCTGCATGAGGCCTGGTGCCAACCGAAGAAGCGGAAGGACGGTACGGTGTCAAAATTTGGCAGCGTCAACTTCCTCCTGCAGGCGTCATGTGGGAAGCTCTTCCCTGCGAACGCGACCCGAGGGAAGTGGGAGGTCAACTGGGCGAGGCGGTGGTTCTACCATCGTGTGACGAGTGGCAGCGGCCTTGAATGCATGGGCGGGCCGATTACATTCAAGACCGCCCCCGGCTTAGTGCTTGACCAGGAAGATGAGCTGAGAGCGCAGAGACTTGTGGGGGTCACCGCCCGCTTCAATATGCGCGATCTCGCCGAGGAGTATATGATGCTTGGTGCAACGCCACTTGCCCACAGTTGGCGCTTCACAGCCGGCGAACGTCGGGATGACAACGTTCGCCCGTCCGTTTGCTCATTGCCCGTGCCGATTGGCCTTCGTAAGTCTTCACCATATCTTCCTCCGCAATTGTATATATTGCGTTTACGCAAATATGCCGTCTTGGGCAAGGACTCGCCTTGAGGACGTAGAGCGCGCCGCGCACATGTTCCTCGGGCCATACACCGGTAGAGAGCACGGGCAACGCGCAGCTGCGACCGCGGAGGCCGGGTTGGGGTGGATAAACCGCGTGTGTGAGGCCTTAGGGCTTCCTGTGCCGGATCGCCCCCCTCCGGTCCAGCAGCACGAGGATGACGGTGCCGCGAAGACGAAGGCGCCGTCCCGCAAAAGGACCCGGAGCACCGCGACCACGGCCCGTACGGCGGTTGCCGCTGCTCCTGCCGGCGCAGTGAGCCCGGGGTCGAGTTCGGCGAGGTTTGCCGACTCAGATTTAGAGGGCGCGGAGATTGAGGGCGGGGGCACCGGCAGCGGAGGGTGTGCCGCGGAGGCCCCGTTGTCCGCGACCGTTGCCGAGGTGGTGGTGCCAGCTGGCGACATCGGTGCGGAGTCCTCGTCTCCGAGCGTGGCTTTGGCGGGGCTGCCCTTCGCGGGAGCGTGTGGAGCGCCGCCCTTTCTAACCTCGGCGGCTGGGGCGGAGGTGTTGCCCACGGAGGCGAGGGTGTCTCCTGCGAAGGTGGGAGTAACCCCCGCGGAAGTCATGGGAATGAAGTCTCCGACCTCTACCGTCGTAGCTGTGGAGACCTCTTCAGCGGATGATGCAGCCGGAGGGGCCCCTTCTGTGGCGGGTACTGCGGTGATACCCTCTGCCCAAGCGAAGCGGGCGCGCCTACAATCCTCCCTTCCGCGGACTTCACGAGGGTTCGTTGTGGCGACCGGTGTTGGGAACTTGTGGGACCCTGCTTCAAGCATCGAGGTCCCTCCGCCCCGCCCCCTCCTAGCCCCACGGGCCACGGTGACAGTGGCGCAGGTTCGGTTGGCGCGAGGTCCTGGCTCGGTGGTCCCCCGGCCTTCCGAGACAGCGCCGTCCGTTGGGGCCGGCGTGGAAGCGTTTCCGCCCGCGGCTAGGGAGACGTCTCCGCGAAGCCTCCCGCCCGCGACCGAAGGTAGGTTATGATGGAACTCCTTCGATTTTTTTACGTGTCGTGACATGTGTAATTCCCCTTCGCAGCGACACTTATCCCGGAGGAGGAACTTCCTTGGCGCGCTGGGTGCCGGTGCTGGCGACACAGGTGCCGCGCGGCCAAGCCCGGCGGACTTCGTCCCTCCGCAGGATACTCTGAGGGCATGGCGCGGGATTGCGGAGGACGCGGCCTCCAGCATCGGACAGCAGGCGTTGTAGACCTACGGGTCGGGGCACCTTGGAGATGCATTGGAGGTGTCAGGGGTGCGGGTAAGCGTATGTCTTTTAGACCCCTTTGCAGCCGCTTCGCATTTGCTAACTCCTGCGTCGCACAGACGCTCATGCTGGCCCAGGCCCTACAAAGTGCTTACGTCCGCAAGGGAGCAGCGATACGGAGCAGGCTGCGGGCCGCCGAGGAAGAGTTGCAGGGAGCTGCGGAAGGGCGATCCGCCCAGGATGCTCGCATACGCCTCCTGGAGTCGGAGTGCGCGGAGATGCAAGCGCGCACCGACGGGCTCGTTACCGCGGCACAAACCTCGGCCGCGGAAGTGGTGCGGCAAGAGGCTGCTGCAGAGCGGGACGGCCTTGTACAACAAATCGCCGCTCTGGAGGGGAGGAACAGCGAGCTTCTTTGCTGCTCGCGAGCGGGATCGAGTTCGCAGAGGGATCAAGCCTTGGCGGCGCCGCGCAGCGCACCGGGCGCCATATCGCCCCGAAGACACTCTCAAGGGGCTTGTCGCCGAAGTGCCGGCGCGCTCCTTCGGGCCCGAGGACCTGTCGTGATCACTCCGGTGGATTGGAGAGGCGGCCGGCATTGCGTGTGGGGCCGCGGCGATCTTCGGCAGCCACTGCGCATACGTGGCGTCGTGTGTGACATGCGCGCTCCTGCGACACCGCGGTTGCGAGCATGTTGCGGGGTTAGCCGATCCCCAATTGGAGATGCCCGCGGGGGGCGGCGTAATGTCCGGCGCCGTGCGAGCTGTACGCCACGCCGTGAAGTTCTTCCATGAGTGGATATGGGAGTATTGCGGTGAGGCCGCAGCCCTAGTCGAGCTGCGGAACAACTTGTACGGCGAGGGGAACCTTGACCAGTTTCTGGACGAGGTCCCTCGGCGTGACGATGATGGCGCCGCGGCTCCGGAGGACACCGTGGATCCACAGGTGTGATAGGAGGTTGTTGCGTGTTGGAGTGCGTTGTAATCGAAGCCCGGGTTGTCTTCCTCGTTTTGTGTTTGCAAAAACACGGAGTTTTCCGCTGTTCTGATTCCTGCCCCCTTGTCCCGAGCAACTACCTAACCGGGGGCGGCTGCTGATCTCCGACCTCGCAACCCGACGGCGTCTTCGGCGCTGGCAAAGAACCGAGGAAGCGTTGGATTTCTGGGCGAGTCGGGCGTCTTCGAGTGGGACCTCGGTACGGACGGTACGGGGGCATGTTAAGGATGAGCCTGCCGAGTAACAGCCTGGTGCGCCGGGGGTGTCTGTGCGCCTTTGTAAACATCCTTAGCAAATACCAAGAACAGTTTTGACCAGATCTCGCGAAGTACGTCGCCACCCTCCGGCTACATTGTCCCATGGTAAGCTCGGAGGGTTTGCACGCGTGCCCGTACGCGATGGGTTGCGCCTTGCGGGGGCAATGTGATCGAGGTATACATGTAGTTGCGACAACCATACACGCTTAGACCGATATCTCCTCCGGCGTAGCTGGCGCCTAGTCGAAGTAGACGTCGAAGTAGACGCGTGAGCGCTCCGTCCCCTACCCTTCGGGGTGGTGGCAACGGAGCTGGCGCCTAGTCGAGGTAGACGCGCGAGCGCTCCGTCCCCTACCCTTCGAGGTGGTGGCAGCGGAGCTGGCGCCTAGTCGAGGTAGACGCGTGAGCGCTCCGTACCCTACCCTTCGAGGTGGTGGCAGCGGAGCTGGCGCCTAGTCGAGGTAGACGCGCGAGCGCTTCATCCCCTACCGTTCGGGGTGGTGACAGCGGAGCTGGCGCCTAGTCGAGGTAGACGCGCGAGCGCTCCGTACCCTACCCTTCGAGGTGGTGGCAGCGGAGCTGGCGCCTCCGTCCCCTACCCTTCGAGGTGGTGGCAGCGGGATAGCCTCTGACGCTTCTTGCTCGCGGGTGTGCTCACGCGGGAACCAGCCTCTGGTGCTTCTCGCTCACGGGTGTGCCTGCGTGGGGACCAGCCTCTGCTGTTTCCCGCTCGTGGGTGTACCCGCGCAGGACCCAGCCTCTTAACACGTCGTCTTGGTACTCTGCAGGCGGCGCATGGGAGCGGGCCCCCGTGGTGCACTTTGCCCGCCGTAGAATTAACCGGGGTAAGCTGTGTTGTGAAGTACGTGGGGGCCGATGCCCACGCGTCGTTGATACTCCAAATAGTGCGCGGGGACAGCATCCGCGTCTTATTTATACTTCGAAGAGTACGCACTTGGGCGACGCCCGTGCGTGCGCGGTGTTCGCGTCTTGTTTATACTCCGTAGAGTGCGCAGGGACAGCATCTGCGTCTTATTTATACTCCGAAGAGTACGCACTGGGGCGACGCCAGTGCGTGCGCGGTGTTCGCGTCTTGTTTATACTCCGTAGAGTGTGCAGGGACAGCATCTGCGTCTTATTTATACTCCGTAGAGTGCGTGCGGAGGCCGCCCTCGACACTACGTCTTATTTTAGAGTCCATAGACTGCGCGCGGAGGCGAGCCTCCACGCGTTGCGGGCGGTGAAATTGCGTGCGGAGGCGGACCTCGACGCTACGTCTTATTTTAGAGTCCGTAGACTGCGCGCGGAGGCGAGCCTCCACCCGTTGCGGGCAGTGAAATTGCGTGCGGAGGCGGACCTCGACGCTACGTCTTATTTATACTCTGTAGAGTGCGTGCGGAGGCGTCCCCCCCGCTCGTCTTTGTTTATACTCATGCCCGTATCTTTGACAGAGAGTGCGCGCGTGAACACGTGTCTTTGTTTATACTCATGCCCGTATCTTTGTCGGAGAGTGCGTGCGCGAACGCGTGTCTTTGTTTATACTCATGCCCGTATCTTTGATAGAGAGTGCGCGCGCGGACGCGTGTCTTTGTTTATACTCATGCCCGTATCTTTAACGGAGAGTGCGCGCGCAAACGCGTGTCTTTGTTTATACTCATGTCCGTATCTTTAACGGAGAGTGCGCGCGTGAATGCGTGTCTTTGTTTATACTCATGCCCGTATCTTTGACGGAGAGTGCGCGCGCGAACGCGTGTCTTTGCTTCAAAGAACAGAAATTTGTGCAAACGGTGAACTTTATTAAATTCCCGTTTGCGCGGGTGAGCACTTACAAAAGAAGGGGGAGGAATGCCAAGCACTAACCGCTAGGAGGGTGGGGCGATCGTTGACGGGCTGCTGCTACCGGGGCAACCTTGCGCGCGTGGAGCGCGGGACGCTCGGGGAGTGCCCGAGGGCTCCGCATCCGCCCTCCCGGCTTAGGTGCCTTGGCGAGCCGCGTGGCATGGGCCCCTGGCGCCAAGCTCTATGCGCCGGGCCATGTCCTGATCGCCATGAATGGTGATGATGGCCCGCGGCCCGGGAAGCTTCATGCACAGGAAACCGTGATGCGGGACTGCCCCGAGGGTGTTTAGGAGCGGCCGTCCTATTATGGCTTTGTAGGGGTATTCGATGTCGACCACGTCGAAGATGGCGTCCTCGCTCCTGACGTTGTCGTTTTGGCCGAAGGAGGCTTGGAGGCATATCTGGCCTAAGGCGCAAGGGCTGCCCTCCAAATCCTTGCAGCGGGACGCCTGAAGGGCCCAAACGGCTCCGAGGGATCCCCATTTGGTCGAAGGCCGCAGCAAAGAGGATGTTTGCGGAGCTTCCTCCATCGACTTGGACGCGCCGGACGTCGCACCTGGCTACGAGGACCCGGACGACCAAAGGGTCTTGGTGGGGGAACTCCACGCCCTCGGCGTCGGCGGACGTGAAGGTGACTTCATGTTGCGCCCATTCTGGTGGCGCCTACGCCGGGTATGCCGCAACGTGGTGCAGCCTCCGCGCGTAAGCCTTCCGTTTTCTTGCCGAAGCGAACCCCAGTGAGGAGCCTCCGGAGATGACGTTGATAATCTGCGCGCGGGCTCTCTCGGGCTTGTAATCAGAGGAGGCCTTCCCGAGGTTGCTGTACGTGCGCCTGGATTCGCAGGAAGCCTTCCTGGGCCTGTGCTCCTTGGTCCTGGGGGTGTTGGACGTGAGCCACAACGGGCGCGCGTGTATCCGGGTTTTTGTCCCTGGCAACGCTCTGCTGCAGCGCTGCGATGGTGGCACAAGCACGCATGTCGTGGTTGCCCCGGCCGTGGATTTCGCACCATTGCCCGTGGTGCTGGTCGTCGTACTCTTCGCGGGTCCGGTCGTCTCGACCCCGGTCGTCTCGACCTCGGCCACGTCCCCGTCCTTGGCCTCCACGACTTGGGGCGTTGTCTTCGGAGCCGCCCTCAATGTCAAAAATGTAACGAGATTTCCTGGACTTGCGCTGATCGCGCTTGGGCTTGTCGCCTGGCTGGTCATTGTGTTGGGGGTCCTTGCGTTCGGAGGCGCCCTTCGGCTGCTCTTGCTTACGCTTGCCTTTGAAGGGCCTGTTTGGCGAGTCTTCGGTCTTGGCCGAGCCTTCCGCCTTGTTGGGTCGGAGTCATCACCGTGTCGCCTCCGTCGTCCTCCTCCGCTCGGCATACTCTTCCATCTTGTTGAAGAGTTTCCGACCGTCTTAATGGGCTTGCGCGCGTTGTACTCGCCATTGGCCCCGTCGAAGGCCTTGTATTGCTGCGTTGATGACCGTTGTTTCGTTGGCGTCCTGACTTGGCGCGCGCACTTCGCGGCGCTGAAGTAGTCCCGAGCCTCTCCTCCGGTTTACTGACCGCAAAGAGCTGGTCCGCATCGACACGCTCGATGTAGTTTCCACGGAAGTTGTTGTAGAGTCGATTCTGCACTGTTCCCACGCGTAGATAGACCGTGGTTCAATGGTGAAGAACCAGACAGCGCCACCCTTGTAGTGCGAGGGGAGCCCTTTTGCCTTCGTGGTGTCGTCTCCACCGGCCGCCGATGGCGGTCTCGTGCACGCCACGAACTCGCGGTCGGAGTCACCTTTGTAGGCCTCGATGGCGCTCGGGAACTTGAAATCTTCGGGCCATGGCGTCTGCGTAGGCCCGCGAAAGCGGGACTCGGGTCTGCGCCGTAGTGGGGCGCGGCTAGGCGTGGGGCGTCGCGCTATCCGCCCTTTCGGGTGGGTTCGGATGCCACCGCCGGGCGTGTTGGCTCGGGCCTCTGCATGTCCTGGCGGCTCGCGGAGGTCTGTTAGCTCCCGCTGAAACGCACTGAGGGCCGCCAGCAGGGCCGTCTCTACTGCGGGCGTGGCCGGGGCCGTCTGTGCGCTTGGCGGTGCCGCCGACATGGTGGTGACCACGGCCTGCGCGCCCAGGTTGCGCGCCGCGTTGTTGTCGCCGGGGTTGGTCGTCAGGGCGGTGCTGGTGGGATCGGTCGTCACGTCGGTGACGGGGTTGGTCGTTGCGTCGGCGGCGGGGTTGGCCGTCGCGTCGATGGCGGGGTTGGCCGTCGCGTCGATGGCGGGGTTGGCCGTCACGTCGATGGTGGGGTTGGTCATCGCGTCGATGGCAGGGTCCTCGGTCGCACCTACACCACTGCTCATACCTGCGGCTGCTAAAGCCGAAGCCCTCGTGCTGACGCGAGACATCGCCGCCTCCGCCTTCTTCTTCGCCGCCGATGGTGAAGCTTTCTTTGGTGCCATCCTCCTTCAAGTCTGGAGGCTTGCTCTTGTCCTCCCCACAGACGGCGCCAATTGTTATGGTTACAGACCAAACAGAGAGAGAGTGTGTGTGGTAGTGGAGAGTTGAGTAAATGAATGGCTTAGCCCCCTCCTCCCGTGGCCTATGCCACATATATATTCATATGGGGAGTGTTTGTACAGTTATACCCTTACACATGAGTATTCCCCTTGGGGGCTCTTATGTCATTACACATGTCCTATTTCGGACCTAACAGGCCTACTGGGCTTAGGTGGTGGCCACCCCTACAACAATAATTTTTAAGTAATATTGTGCTACATAGTAATATATCCGGCAATTTTTAACATCAATACTTCAACATAATTAATGACAGCATATGTTGATAAAGAACTAGTAATTGAAATACTTACCAAAATGAAGAAGTGTGATAATAATATTGGTAGTTATAGTAAACTGATGGAACTACAGGCAAACTCATAGAAAAAATTGGTTAGCATTGGTAAATACATCATGCCAACTCAGTGGCCTATAAAAAGAGAACAAAATTACTTAGAGTTTCCAAGTAAAAGAATAATAGAATGATTAAATGTAAGTGTATTGCCTTTTAGTATCTACGTTCTTTCAAGTTCACAAAGCGATGAATCACAACATCATTGGTAATTTTCTTTAATTTTGATTCTCCACATAGCAAATAAATCTATTATTCATGAAATCGTCACCAAATAATTGAAAAAGTCAATTAGACATTTGAATGTTCAATAGTTCAAGAACAATATAATAAAAAATATGTCTAATGGCTTGCTTGACATTGTAGTTAAATACTACAATTTTGCCTTCGATTTGCAATGAGCTAGGCCGGTATTCCAGAAATCTAAATTAAATCTAAGTCTTAACCCTACAATTCAACAAAAATAAATCAACAATCATCACATTGAAACGCTAACTCATAAATTAAGCCTCTGTTTTTGAAACAAATTGGAAGAATCTGATCGGGTGGTCCTAAGTTTCCTTTGCTAGGTAAGGGCGTGTGGCAATAGGGACTAGGTGACACTACCATGACCGCTGCATGCCAGGGAGACTGGCTCACATGTTTACTTGCTGAACTGATAGAGACAGAGCCTGGAAAGGTAATACTCAAGGTGGACGAATCCAGTGTTCTATGATCGTAGCAGACACATTAAGACCTAGTATCATTTTATAGGATCAAAATGGCAACAGAGGGGGGTTGAATGGTGCCTTCAAACCGCCCCGCATATTCACACAATTCTTCTTCTCCGATAGCAATCGGAGCTATGAAGATAGAAGAAATTTTCTTACTGGAAATCGAAGAAAAGATCAGAAAACACAGTAAGAGAGGAAAGCAATCCAGAGTGCCGGTCTGACTGCCAAGGCTGGGGGTTGTCTGACCGCAGAGCCAAAGCCGGTCTGATCGCTAATGCTCTGCCGGTCTGACCGCCAGTGGCACGTTGGTCTGACCACCAACAATCAAGCGGTCTGACCGCCAAAGACCGAGCGGTCTGACCGCCTAACCCTAGCGGTCTAACCGGGATATAGGGTCCGTTCTTGTTTGGTTTTCAATTGACGCCCAAAAACAGATTGAAATGCAGACGACGCGAAATTACCACAAAGCCAAAACCAGAGCTAAGCAGGGGACAAGAAGCAGCACAAGGGCAGCCTACCAAAACTGAACAGAGACTGCAAGCCAACAAACAAAAAGAAGAGTAGAATCAAAATGAAAAGCAGTCAGAAGGGGCTAAAAAGAATCGGCACAGTAAATACTGAAAATAGAATGAAAATCCGAGAGAATGATCGACCGATTACTACTCTTCTCAGTTCAATTGAACAGGACATCATCCTAAACAACAAATCGACCTCAGTGAGAAGAAAATGTAGACAAAAAGCCATTGGAAGCACTGAATACTGAAATTGTCAAGATGAACATAGCAGAGAGGACAAACTCCAAATTCCTTCTGATTCTTGAATACTTTAATCATGAGACTTTTGATTTTAGCAAGGAAATGGTCTCAAATCAAAAGAACCCACAGCTCAAATAGCTTTTAGTTGGCACACATATGAGCATATGATTCCTCTGCCTCCAAACCCTAGAAATCTAAAAACAGAGGAAGTTAGGCGCATGACTGAAGGAACTCTTTGATTCAACTTTTTGCTCTCAGAAATGAACTAGCCAAGGGGCTTTGGAAAAATTTCCAGTTCAAAGCAAGTTAATCTTGCAGCTACTCTAACAAGAACTCATCAACAGACGACAAGAAAGATCAGAGAGCAAAACATATGAACTCGAAGACTGAAACCAAAACACAGAGAGATACAAGAAAATAGACAAACTCAAAAAAAAAGACATCTTAAATAGATACAGAGACAGGAATGATTACAACGAGTTTCTTACAACCATCTCATCCCATATTTTTCATCCTGAGCAACTCACACCAACTCACATGGGCAATGAGACAAGAACAGAACCTGCTACTCCGAACTACCCATACAAAAAAGAGACAAAAGCAAAAAACTCTTCTCTCCCAACAACTCTCACATGGAATGAAAGCAAAGAAAAACCCTAAAAAAACCCGTAAAGCCACCAGAAGACACCCCTCCTATATATAGCTTTTGATTACCGGGTTTTCAACTCGCTTTACCCACTAACTCAAAACCGAATCCGCTTCCTCTTTGCAGCCTTGCGCATTTACCAAAATGCCACTCCTGCACGTTCCCGGAAGCTTCCTCGTTTCTTGTTGTCCAAGCCTTGCAACCACTTCGAACCCTCGCCGTCTTCGGCATCTCTCGACCGCTATTGACCTCAGCACCGCCTGTGCCTAGTCCGGCCATCTCATGCCTCGCCACGACTTCGCCTCGAAGTCCTGCAACCATCATAGACAAGAAAACATCACATAGCACCGCTCGAAATACTGTAATCAACCATTTGTATTAGTAGAAAGAACTCAAGCACGAAATAGCCCAACGACCGGTCGAAAAGAAAAAACAGCCGTCCCAATCACGTTCGACCGAGTTCTACCAAATCTGACCGCAACTGACTGCGCTATGCTATGACTTGGCCCGAACTAACCAAATCAAACTCAAATTTTTCAGAACAAGTGTCAATTACTCATCACACTCATGGGGTCACATCCACATGGTCTCTCAATCTCCCCCTTGATGAGTATATTGACAAACACAGAAAAATCATAAAGTTGAGTTTGAATTTTAAGAAAGTCACACATGGTCTAAAAGAAATAACAAGGAAACGTATGACCATGTAACAAAAGGAGCAAAAACAGAAAGAGCAAGTTTTCCTCAAGAGCTCCAGAAAATCTCCCTTTTATGTCTTTTTCTCCACTATTCTCCCCCTTTTGGCAATAAAATCATCAAGATGCAAGGAGGAAACTATATCATGATGTGGTGAAATGGCTGAAGTTTATGCAATGTAAGCAATTAGAGCCATGAAGATTATTCAAAATGACTTTAGAAATATTACACCAAGCAATAACACATAAGAATGCTATGTAGATCATGACAAGACATGTATAATCAAGTTAAACCAAATAAGTCACAATCCAAAAATTAGTCGAATTTCTTAGCATGTCAAGTAGATTATAGTCTAGCTAGAGGTATCCAAAGATGACGCAAGCTATGTCAATATTCTAAGTGGAACCAAAAAGCTAGTATTGAATCATTTTAGAATGCTACAAGTTCAAGAATGAGACATTGGTTCAAGTACTTGGTCTTTGTGTAATTAAGCAAATTTAGCACAATTGACATGTTTTTCCTTTTAGAAACTCATGGTTGCTTCCAACCAAAATTTTGTTTAGTCATGTGCTAGATCTCAAGCCTCATGTGACCACTCCAAGCTAGAAGCTTAAGAAGCTGATCTTGTTCAACCAAAACTCCCCCTGAGTTCATGCCTAGTGCAATGGCAAGTAGTCTCATAAAAAAGAATTGGTGAGATCAGTTCTTTCGCACAAAAGAGATTTTTTTTGCTTTTGTTGAATTTAGTTCAAGAACAAGGAGTTAATGATAACTCATGCTTCACAAAGGAACTAGCATAGCTCAATCTAAAGCTCAATAAAAATTCAAGGCTCAACTCAGCCTATTTGATATGGCATGAATCATAAGAGGATAACTAAAGACAGACTAGTTTCAAGAGCTAGCATGACATGATTTAATTCAAGTTGTGCATTTTTAATCAACCTATCATGGCAAAGACTGGACTACACATATAAAGTCATGATAAATCTAGCAATTAAGCACATATCATGGCAAGATGTAATGCATTATAAACAGGTCACAAAAGAATAATAATCAAGGCTCCATGCAGAAAGACATGAAATGCAAGAAAATCTAGCTTCCCCTCAACATGTGATGCACTTGTAGTTCAAGTTGAGTTATGTCAACATTAAGATCCAAAAAATCCCAAATGAACTCCCCCTGAACCAAAGCAATAAAAATGAGAAGCTGGTTGGAAAAATGAAAAAGGTAGTCCTTAAAGTATAGATAAGATATAGAGGATACTATGGCTCAGACTGACTCTCATCTACCCCATATGACACTAGGACTATCAATTGATCTTCTAACACACTTATGGAGTAAACACGTTCCCTGTCTACCCAAGGTGGCCCAACCCTCGCTAGACCTATAAGAAGTGAGTGAACTCAACCTAGTGAGAAGATCTAAGTCCTTCGAGTACTCCAGCTCATGACCATGTGAGGTACTCAATGTCACGACCATGTGAGGCAATTCCAACATTTGGTATTGGAGTTGTGATCACACAGATCCTATGATGATGCCTTGGGGAGCAAAATCAGCGTCTCCTCCCTCTAGAAGAGCCACCAGCGCTAGTGGACGTTGCATGGTGGTTCTGGGTAGTGGCTAAGAGATGGTGGTGAGACGGCGCCAAAGGAGGCTGGTGTCACGCTGCGCTACCTCGTTCTCACGTGTACCAACTACAATGACTGGGCACTCTTGATGAGGGTGAACCAGCGGGCTCAGGGAGTCTAGGAGGCTGTTGACCTGGGTGGTGCAGAGTACCAGGTGGATAGGATGGCGTTGGCTGCCATTTTACAGGCCGTGCCGCTGGAGATGCTAGCGTCATTGGCTACCAAGAACACAACCAAGTTAGTGTGGGAGTCCATTTGCACTATGCGAATGGGTGTTGATCGTGTGCGGGAGGCAAGGGTCCAGACCCTATGTCGATATTTTGAAGACATTTGTATGAAGGAGACTGAGACGATTTATGATTTATCCATGCGTCTCACTAGGCTTGTGAACAATATTCGCATTCTCGGTGATGAACTAGAGGAAGACAAAGTGGTCAAGAAATTTCTGTTGGCTGTTCCATAGAAATTCTCCTACATTGCCATTTCCATTGAACAACTGCTCAATCTAAACACCATGACGTTTGAGGAGCTCACTGGGCATTTCAAAGCTATCGAAGATCGGATGGGAGATGGTAATGGAGGAGAAGGAGGTCACCTGCTCATGACTGAAGAAGAGTGGATGGCGCGGTCTAAGATCAGGCCACAAATTGAGGCATCCTCATTTGGAGTCAAGTCTCGGTGGCCTAGCCGTGACCAAAACCATTGGAAGCACGGGCATGAATGACATCAATCCAAGGTAAATTCTGATGGAAAGGAAGTTCCAGGAGGTAGACGTGATAAAACCAAGGTAAAGTGCTTTAATTGCAACAATTTTGGGCACTTTGCTAGAGAATGTGACAAGCCTCACTGAGAGAGGAAGAAGCAGGTGAATGTGGCACAGGTTCAAGAAGAGGAACATACTCTATTAATGGCACAACTATGTGCACTAACAGAGTTGCCGCAGCAAGAACCTGGGGCTATCTTTCTCAATGAAGTTCATGCACGGGTGAATCTTGGGCATGTTGACGATGAGAAGGATGATAACTAGTACCTGGACATCGGAGTGACCAATCACATGGCCGAGTGCCGGTCGAGCTTTACCGAACTAGAATGTTAGTGAAGGGAACTGTGAAGTTTGGTGATTGATCAAATGTGGAGATCTACGGATGATGGATGGTTTTGTTCACATGTCGTATCGACGAGCATCGTAAACTCACGACCGTCTACTACATACCTCAGTTGTCCAGCAATATTATTAGTGTTGGGTAGCTCAATGAGGTTGGGTACCAGATGATCATCAAAGATGTTGTCATGCAGATCCGTGACCCAGATCAAAAGCTTCTCGCTAAGGTAAAACATGCTTTATGTGCTTAATCTCAGCATTGTGTAGCCGGTATGCTTGTCAGCCCAGAGCTGAGAATGGGTGTGGTGATGGCACAAACGTTTCGGCCATCTGAACTTCAATTCGCTCTGGAGGTTGGCTCAGCAAGAGATGGTTCAAGGACTTCCTCAGATTGATCAGGTGGATCAACTATGCATAAGTTGTTTGGCAGGGAAGTAATGACAAGCCTCATTTCCTCAGGAGGCTAAGTATCGAGCTGATCGTGTGCTGGATCTCATACATGGTGATCTCTGTGGACCGATTACTTCGGCAACTCTGGGAGGCAGACGCTACTTTTTGCTTCTAGTCAATGACTTCGGCTGATATACGTGGTTGGTCCTTCTCAAAGCTAAAGATGAGGCGACCGAAGCAATCAACCGCTTCCAAATAGATGTTGAGTTAGAGGCCAGGAGGAAGCAGCTTCATGTGCTATGCACTGATCGAGGAGGAGAGTTCACATCACATAGTTTGGGGAATATTGTGCAAGTCAAGGTGTCATTCATCATCTCACCGTGCAATATTTGATGCAACAAAATGGCATGGTCGAGTAGCGTAATCAGACAATGGTTGCAATGAAGAGGAGTATGATGAAGGCTAAGGACATGCCTACCATGTTTTGGAGAGAGGCGGTTGCAGCAGTGTACATCCTGACTCAAAGTCTTGAAGGCAAGACTCCGTTAGCATGGTATGGCCAACGGCCAAATGTGCACTATCTTCGCACTTTCGGGTGCGTGGTGCACGTCAAAACGGTGAAGCCTAATTTGAAGAAATTTGATGACCTGAGCACGCCTATGGTCTTTATTGGGTATGAGCCTGGCGCTAAGGCATACCGGGCGTATGACCCTGTGAGCAAGAGGGTGCATGTGATGCGTGATGCTATCTTTGATGAGGAGGCCAAATGGGACTAGACTAAGTATGATGATTTTCTCACTCCAGAATTCAGTGAGACATTCACGGTTCAGTATTTGTCTTACCCATATTTAGAGATAGGAGGCAACAAGGAACCAGAGTAGACCACACCGGCGCATGATTGTGCAGCCATGAGCCAGGTCGTCCTCGGTGACATTGCTGAGAACCTCATCCCCAACCACATCTATGATGAAGGGGGTGGAATGGGCCACTCCACTGAGCGGCTCATCATCTTCGACGACTGAAGGGCCACAGTGTTTTCGCACCCTAAAGAATCTATACAAGACCACCACAGTGCATGAGCTGGCTGACTCCTTTAGTGAGCTCAGTCTTCTTGCAACTGAGGAGCATATGAATTTTGCCAATGCTGAGAAGTACAAAAGCTAGCGCCAGGCAATGCTGGAGGAGATGCAATCAATTGAAGAAAATGGTACTCAAAGGTTAGTTGATCTCCCAGCAGGTCAGCGAGCAATCATACTCAAATGGGTGTACAAGATAAAGAAGAACTTTTAAGAGGCTGTGGTGAAGCACAAAGCGTGCCTAGTCGCAAAAGGCTATGTGCAGCATCAAGGCATGGATTTCGCTAAGGTGTATGTGTCGGTGGCTTGTTTGGAGTCTGTGCGGCTGCTGGTGGCCATCAGGTTCATGAGGGCTGGAAACTCCACCACATGGATGTAAAATCTGTGTTTTTGAATGAAGAGCTTGAAGAAGAGGTCTACATCACACAGCCTCTGGGGTTTGTGCACGAGGGCCACAAAAGAAGGTGCTAAGACTACACAAAGCCCTTTATGGGTTGCGCCAAACACCATGGGCATGGAACGCCAAGCTTGACACAAGTTTGTTGTCGCTTGGTTTCTATAGGAGTGACTCTAAACATGCCATATACACGTGAGGAGTAGGCAAGTCGCACTTGGTGGTAGGAGTGTATGTTGATGATCTAATCATCACCGGACCACACTCACAGGAGATCACCCAATTCAAGGAAGAAATGAAGCAACTGTTCAAGATGAGTGATTTGGGACTACTCACTTATTATCTTAGCATCGAGGTGGATCAGAATGCTAATGGGATCTTACTGAGCCAAGTAGCTTATGCATCCAAGATTCTTGAAAGAAGTTCTATGGTAGAATGTAATCCATGTCAAGTTCCAATGAAGCCTCGGCTGAAGTTAAGCAAGGAGAGTACTGCTCCACCAACAGATGTTGTGCGGTATAGAAGCGTTGTTGGAAGCCTCCGATACCTAGTTGATACAAGGGGAGATATTACCTATGTAGTGGGCTATGTAAGCCATTTCATTGAGAGGCCAACCGTGGAGTATCAAAATACTGTGAAGCACATATTGCGATACATCGCCAGCACAAGAAATTATGGATGCTTTGATATGGGGTGCCCGATCTTCACAACGTAGGATCGATGATGATAACTTGAATCCATGCAACCTGACGAACCGATGACGCCAACCACTGTTAGAACATGAGCAACATGCGACAAAAGAATTCACCCAACCACACGCTCGTGATCCCGTCTACCCAACCAGACAAGTAGACGTGTCATCACTCCTGCAAATCATAAGGAATCACAAGAACAACAGGGTTGAGAACGCTCAGTTCCCCTCTAGGTTGCAGTATATGCCAAACCTTAGGAAGAACAAGCGTATAGCTCTTTGAAAATAATAGATTGATTTCTGTGGTTTGTCATTACAAAAGGAGAACCATGGTATTTAACTCACGCACCCACAGATCAACGGCTTACAGGCCTAATGCCGACTTGCATCTTGTTCGGCCAAGATATCCAAAACACAATCCTATATGGACTCAAAACTGAAACCAGCAATGCTAAAACAAAAGCATGTAGTCCAAACACATAGCCTAATCAAGGTGCTTAATCTCATAGCTTCGGCCAGACTTGATGCACGGTTGTGGGCTTTTTAGGCCACATGAGTTGGGCTTTTGTTCTTGTTGTGCTCACCAACTAAAGAAACCACCAACTTCTTACGTGTCGCCTTGAGTTCCTTGCATGCACGTGCTGATTTCTCCTGGCTTGGGCATCCCAATGTCTCCTCATGTACAAACCTAAGACCAAATAAGATACTAGCATTAGGTAGTAGCCAGTTCTCATGTAAAGTAAAGCCAAATTTAATTAGGAGCGAGTTCACCTATTGATTAACCTTTTTAGCTTGTTCTCATGTAATCGGACCAATCGGGATGTCCTCATCATGCTTTTATGCCAAGAGGGAAGGAAAAGCAGAACATGTCAATTACAGTGACTCTAACATGGTCGGGGATGTAGATGATCACAAGAGTACCATTAGAGTGATGTTCTTCCTCGGAGAGAGTCTAATCAGCTAGCAGTCAATGAAACAAAAAGTCATGGCATTGTCCTCGTGCAAAGCGAAGTATGTTGCTGCCACAACTGCCGCATGCCAAGGAGTCTGGCTCATGCGTTTGCTTGCTAAACTAATTGAGACAGAGCCTGGAAAGGTAACACTCAAGGTGGACAATAAGTCTTCTATCTCACTTTACAAGAATCCAGTGTTCCATGAATGTAGCAAACACATCGAGACCCGGTATCATTTCATCAGGCAATGCATAGAAAAAGGATCTATTGGGGTGGAATATATTTGGTCAAATGATTAGCTTGCAGATATTTTGACAAAACCCCTCGGGTGAATTAAGTTTCTAGAGCTATGCAACAAGATTGGTATCTTGGAGGTGCAGTGAAATTAGGGGGTGTTTGTTAAGTAATTTCACTGCATATTTGTTTTTTGGTCATGCATAAGTCGGTTAGAAGTAGGAGTTAAATTTTGCATTAAGAGTCTGGTTACTGACCATTTATTTCTCTGCATTTAGCATTCTTCATTAGTCAAGTATTTACTGGTCATAATGTTGAGTATTTACTGGTGGTAACGCACCATCAAAGTTTTGTAATTGTTCTTTGTATACTAAAAAAGACGCTAAGAAGTTTACGCGTCTCAAAAACTCCTGTGTTGTGCTTGTGTGTGCTTTCTCTAAAGTATTCTTGTATGAGTTGGGTGGTCTGATACTGCTATAGTTGTAACTCGAGTAAGAGAACTCAAGCAGTCGAGTGTTCTGAGTACTGCAGGGAGTTTTGAGTACTCAGGAGCAGTCGCTATCTCCGAGTACTCAATACCAGTTGGAGACCCCTCCTAAGGACTGTAGCAGTCCGAAGTATTCACAAATACTCAAGCTCATGACTACGTGAGGCACTCGAGCTCATGACCATGTGTGGAAGATCCAAGTCCTTCGAGTTCTCTAGCTCATGACCTTATGAGGTACTCGAAGGTCAGGACCACATAAGGCCATTCCAACAAGCGCCGCTAAAACCCCTTTGCCGAAACCCTAGTCCTCCTCCTCCCATTGAAGCAAAGGAACTCGCTTCTCTCGTAGACGTCCTCCTCCAATGGCCTCTGCTGGTACTATACGGGCTATTCATTTTGCCATGAACAATTGAATCCAACTAGATTTTTCTTCTCCAAGATCGAATCCCATTTATAGGATTTATCCAAGAATACTACTAGTATTTTGCGGGTTCCCCACGTTAGTAGTTCCGGTTCTAGATTTACGGTTTGTTATCATGTTTAGGTGTTGCCGGCGTAGAAGAAAGCAAAGGACTGAAGTATTGAATGGTTTGGGACGCTGGGTTTCCAGAAGGCTATTTGCTAATTCTCTTTGTCAAGCTATGTTCAACCAGTAGTTAACGCAGCTTGATTATAGATGCTCATGTATCCTAGCTAGTAGTGGGGGACATAGAACTTTATCAATGGGGTTCAAAATAAAACACTATAATATCTTTGTATATAGCTTAATACTCTTTTCGTTCTTTATATGTTACACTTTAGAATCCGTGTAATCAAAATTTCTAAAATTTAACAATTAGTATATTTACAATGATAGATTGACATTTCCATTATTAAAAGTTTTTCAAAAAATTGCCATTTGTATTTATAGTAATATAGAACCATAATATTTTACCATGAAAATTCCGAAGCATAATTAATTTAAAATAGTACTTAGAGGGAGTAACATGCTAAGTATTTAGACAGCCTAACTAGCATATATAAGGTTAAAAAATAATACTCTTTTATTTGAGCACAACCACAACTTTATTACAAGTCACTCTTTTTGAAACAGATATCTAGCTCTCACACCCTTCTCTTTTCTTATGCTCTATCTTAGCATAACCGCATACAAGAAAGGAGGTATTTTGCTCACATATTGAGAGACCATGTGGTCGTGATCCCATGAGTGTGATGAGTAATTGACAAGGGTTTAGGTCAGTCGAGTTTGGTTTGGGAGGTTTGGACCATATCGTTGCCTGGTGCAACGTGCTCGGTCGGTCTGGTCAAACCTGGTCATTTGGGCTTAGGATGTATATTCTAATGTTTCGACAGGTTTGGACTTCATCTATGGTAAGTGTGATGATATTTACGCTTTCATGTGTCGAGCGGTGCTATTTGACGTGTTTCTTGTCTGTGTGACTGCAGGACGTCGAGTTGGAGTCGTGGCGAGACACGGTGGACCGGACTAGGCGCAGGTGGCGCTGAGGTCAGAACGGTCGGGATGTGTTGAAGACGACGTGGACTCGAGGTGGTTGCGAGGCGTGCGAGGCAAGGAGCGCGGAAGCTTCCCAGAAGGTGCAGGAGGGGCGAATCGGAAAATTCGCAAGGCTGCACAAGCGGGAGCAGGCTCCGTTGGTCGTAGCGGGCGTAACGGGGCGGAGACCCGTTAGCCAAGCGCTATAAAAGGAGAGGAGGGGCTGCATGCCCTCTTTGAGCACTTCAAGGGATTTTAGGGTTTCCTTTAGTCAAAAGAGTCTTTTGAGATGGTTTTGGCTTTAGGCTTTAGTTGGTGAGGTTTGGTGGTGGAGGCAGAGAGTGCTCCCTCTGTGTCTCTTTGTCTCTTCGATGGTTTCCAGAGTGGTGTCTCCTCCCTCTTGTGTGTGTTCTTGAGTTGTGAGGCTTGAGGAGAGGTTGGAGATGGATTGAGAGGCTTGTAATCATCTTGTTCGAATGTCCATGCGTATCGGGACGTCTTTGTATTCCTTTTGCTTCATGGAATGAAAAATCTGAAATTAGTTCTCTGTTCATGCTCTCTGTCCTTCGATGCCGTCTTTTGGTGATTTGTGACTTTTTTATTTTTGAGTTCTTGCTTGTTGTGGAGGTGCAAAATGGGTTGCTCAGTGATGGGATAGTTCCTCTAGATCATTTGATCAAGTTTCCCAAGAGCAAAACCTAATTTAATCTCGGTTTTAGATTTTGGCCTCCCCTGTTCTTCCTTTGCAAATTCTAGGGTTTGGTGGCTTTCTTGATTCCTTTGGAGAAATGGCATGACATTTGGTCTGGAGAGTCATGTGGCTATTGCTAATATATCCTCAAAGTTTCATGGCCAAAGGATCAAAGATTGGAGAGTAATTTGATTTTTAGTGTTGTCTCTGTACTTTGTCAGTTCTTGGCTTATCTCTGAAATTCTAGTGTTCTTGCTTAGTTTCCTTGTTGATTAAGGTCCTAAAAGTATTTAGAATAGTCCCTTGGTGTTTCTCTCTAAGAAGTTCTTAAGCCTTCCTTTCATTTTCCTTGATTTAGTCAAAGATTAGAGCTTCACAAAGTTGTTTGTTTGCTGCCTTCTTCGTTGTCTGAAGATTCCTGTAGACAGCATGCTAGTTCTTTTGGCTGGATAGCACAAGGAATGGAAAGTCATGTTTCTTTTTATTCTTTTTGCTATCTTTGACAATTTTGCATGCAGATCAAACAGCGATATTTTTCGTTGAAATTTTTACTGGCTGGTCTCTGATTTATGCTGAATTTTTCAGTGTCGCATGCGTTCAAAATTTCAGCAAAATTAATTTTAATTTTCTGTGAGTTGCTTTGTCTTGCATCTTTCTGAAAAATCAGTGTTCGATTTCTCGAGGGCGACTTTGAAGCGAGCGACATTCACCCCTCTCTGTCGCCATTTCGGTCCTACAATTGGTATCAGAGCCGGTTAGCTCTTTTCAATAGATCTTAACCGGTCTCAAGAGCCATGGCGACGGACAAGTACTTGACCAAGCCGCCCGTGTTCGATGGCATCGATTACCCCTTCTGGAAGAGCCGAATGGAGACATACATCCAGGCCCGGGGTATGCCATCTAAAGGAAGGTCAAAGTACGATTTGTTGTTCCTGCCGATGAGAACATCAATGCTGGGAACATGGCTGATGTTGAGGCGAATGCAAAGGCAAGGAACATCATCATCCAGGGGTTGAGTCGTAGCGAGTTTGACCGCATCTCTCATCTTCCGTCCGCCTTCGATATCTGGGAGACCCTCGATGCATACCATGAGGGCACCACCCAGATTAAGACGGTGAGACAGGACCAGTTCAAGCGAGAGTACAACAAATTTGAGATGTTTGCTGGTGAGTCCCTAGATGAGTGCTTTGCGCGTTTCCACAAAATCTTGAGCAACCTCCGAGCGGTCGGTCTCACATACCCCGACTCGGACAATGCTCGTCAGATGCTCGTGGCTCTCGACTTACGTGTTTGGGAGATGAAAGTGACCACCATCAAGGACACAACAGACCTCTCGACCCTGACTCTTGACGCGCTGTACTCGCGCCTCAAGACTCACGAGATTGACGTTGTCTCTCGTAGGTCGAAGTCACAGTCGATGGCTTTGGTCACTGATCCCACGTTGGCTTCTGGTTCCTCTTCTTCTGGTTCTCTTTGCGGATTCTCCTTGCTCGCTCTCGTGACATAACGATGATCGCTAGAGCAGCTTGCGGATGAGCAGTGGCCCTCCTTGCTCGAAGATTCTCCCATGCTTACAAGGGAGGAGGGACAGAAGAGAGGAGGACCCGTGATTTGCTTCGAGTGTGGTGGCCCCAACCACATTCGGCAACCGCCCCAAGCCGAGAAGGGCAAAACGGCTACGGCGGTTCGGGCAAGATCGACTACACCGACAAGAACCGCAACAAGAAGCCTCCACTCGGGCGCGAAAGAAGAAGTTCGCAACCGGGAAGGCCAAGAAGCTCTTCCACCGCGTCCTCACCACCTTCGACGACCTCGACCTCGCGAGGTGGAGGGATGGAGCGACGACGACGGACGGGTGACCAAGAGCCCAAGGATGGCGGTGACGACTTCTCCGGCATGTGCTTCATGGCCCTCGAGGGCGAACTCAGCGACAGCGAGCTGTACTCCGACTCGGACGAGGTATGTCTCACCTACGACCAGCTCAATCATGCTTTTCTTAAGCTAGGTGGTTTCCATGCTAGAGCTAGGGCTAGGTGTACTTGAGTTAGAGAAGGAAGTAGACAGTTGTCACTAGAGATTATTGCTCTTACATCCGGTCCCTCTAGTGACGATCGTGATACATGCTCGCTTTGTCGGGTGACATGGAGAAACTAAGGACCTCGCATGATAGTTTGTCCTCCGAGCTTGATAGTGTTAAGGTGGAGAATCTTAGTCTATTGGCTGAACTAGAAATGAGTAGGATTGCTTCTACTTCATCTACTCCTGTTGAGACTACTTCTTGCACCTCATGTGAGGATAAGGACAATGCTTTTAGAGGTCTTTATACCATGCTCCTTGATCTGCCCGAGACTTGTGAAAGTTGTAATAATCTAAAGATGAACCTAAAACGGGCAGATCACAAGATTGCTGAGTTGAGTGCTTCTTTACTTGAGCCTATTGATTCATGTTTGAACTGTCCCAAGTTAACTGCTGAACTTGAATCTGTCTCAAAACAGTTTCAAGAAATGATTGACAACAACAAGAAAATGGCTCAGTATGCGACTAAGGATCCTGTTAGCTCACCATGCATTAATTGTGATAAACTAAAACTTGAACTCGTTGCATTGAATGACAAATGTGTGAAGCTAACTAAGGACTTACTAGAGAAGCCACAATCTGGTTGTGATGTGATTGATGGTGTGGGGGAGAAGCCCCAGGGTAAGGGTGAGACGCCTAGAGACGCGAACCAACCTGCTAGTAGTAGGACTGTCCCCTCATAGTCGGCTGTGCGTGCACAAGCCATTCTTTCCTCTACTGTTGGTTCTTCTTCTGCTCCCTTACCTTCTCTCATCTCTTCTTCTCCTGCTCTTCTTGCACCTCTCTCTTTCGGGAGTGTCAGTACCTTATGAACACTCTCGAGAGATTTGTAGGCGGCAAGAAGAAGCTTAATCTTATTCTTGACCAATCTAAGATTTGCAAGTTCAATCAAGGTCTAGGATATGATTTTTATGAGGATATGAGGAAGCATCCACTGCTATTCTCCGACCCATCGTAGGAGGTGTGATCGAGGTTGAGCCCAGATCCGATGAGATTAAATTCAAATCGGGGCTTTGTCCAAGGGATCTCGACAGCAAGGTGATTCCACCGTTGCTTCGCCTCTCGGAAGCGAAGCCTCTTCGTGCTACTTCCACCTCTCGAAGGTGAAGTACCACCGCACCTTCTCGCCGGAAGGATGGGCACTCGATCGAGAGATGCTTCAGGCACGCCAGGATTGCGCGAAGAGACCGTGCAGAGGCACTTAGGCGTATTCAGGGTCAGCCCCAGATCCTGAGTGCACTTAAGACTAGCACGAGGTCCAGGTTTGCTTCTGACGTGTTTGGGCAGCATCGAGGACTTGGTTTTTCTGAGTCTTCTGGTTTTCGTCCTCATGCTGCTCCGGGTCGTGATTTCCGCCGTCCTGAGGGTACATCTCGTTTCCCCCGTCGAGACAGTTACCCACGGCGTGATTAGCGTGTTGCCGGTGTTCCGACTCGCTCTCCTGTAGCAGTCGGACCCCGCAACAGCTTCAGGTCTGCTCATAGACCTTCTGCTTCTTTGAGTCACAGAGAGCGTAGGATAGATAGAGGTCAGTCGTGTTTGACTACTTCATCTGCTCCACGTGTTACTCAGTATTGGGTACCAAAATCATTCTTGATTTACCCCAGTACTGAGACTTTACTCTGCTTGACTCAGTTCGCGGCGAGGAAGGGAAAGGTTTGGCTCGTAGACTCCGGGTGTTCACGACACATGACCGGAGATTCTCGTTGGTTTTCTTCCCTTGCCCGTGCTCCAGGTGATGAGACGATCACCTTCGGAGACGCTTCGTCTGGGCGCGTCATCGCAAAAGGTACTGTGCATGTTAATGCTTCTTTTATTCTTAAGGATGTTGCCTTGGTTAGTAAGCTGCAGTACAACTTGCTTTCCGTTTCTCAGCTTACCGATGACGGCTTCGACGTGAGCTTCAAGAAAAATGCTTGTAAAATTCTTGATTCTTCGGGTAGTCTGGTTTGCGGGATTTCTCGTTATGGGAGGATCTTTCGTGCTAATTTTTCTGATTCTTCTGGTGATCCCCTCCGGTGTTTGGTTGCCTCAGAGTCCCGTGATTTGACCTTCTGGCATAGGAGACTTGGTCATATTGGATTTGACCATTTGACCCGAGTTAGCGGCCACGACCTCATTCGTGGTCTACCGAAGCTAAAAATGGTCAAAGATCTTGTTTGCGCTCCATGCCGGCACGGTAAGATGGTTGCTGCTTCACATCCTCCGGTCACTGTGACCATGACTGATGCACCGGGACAGCTGCTTCATATGGATACTGTTGGACCAGCTCGAGTGCAGTCAGCCGGAGGGAAGTGGTATGTTCTTGTCGTGGTCGATGACTTCTCGAGGTACTCTTGGGTGTTTTTCTTAGCCTCGAAAGATGAGATATTTTCACATTTCCGAGGTCTTTTCAGTAGGCTTTCTGTTGAGCTCCCGGGTGCCTTACGAGCGATCCGCAGTGACAATGGCACGGAGTTCAAGAATTCCTACTTCGAGAGTTTCTGCGATGAGACAGGTGTAGAGCATCAGTTCTCCTCTCCGCATGTCCCACAGCAAAATGGCGTTGTGGAGAGAAAGAACCGTACCTTGGTCGAGATGGCCAGGACGATGCTTAATGAGTACTCTACACCGCGGAAGTTTTGGGCTGAGGCTATAGCCACCGCGTGCCATGTCTCAAATCGAGTTTTTCTTCAGGCACACTTGCACCGCACTTCTTATGAGTTGAGATACGGGCGAAAGCCCAGCGTCTCTCATTTTCGTGTGTTTGGTTGCAAGTGCTTTATTCTGAAGTCCGGGAACCTAGATAAGTTCGAGTCACGTTCTTGTGATGGGATCTTTCTAGGTTACTCGCCTTCTTCGCGGGCTTATAGGGTCTGGAACTGCGAGTCTAGCAAATTGGTAGAGACCTGTGAGGTGACCTTTGACGAGGCCAGTTCGGGGACTAGGCCTGATATCTCAGGTTCTTTAGAGCAGTCCGAGACCATCTTTGTGGATGATGAGGACGATGAAGACGATGGTTGTTTACCTAATCCAGCGCCTCATCCTCCCCTTGAGATGCCTTCCTCCACGGTACCTCAAGGTGATCAGCCCTTGCCTACTGCTTCCTCCGGAGCTAGTGGCTCTGTCCCTGCCTCGTCTGCACACGAGGTAGAGGCCACTTCTTCTCCTCATCCAGGACCTCCCCGACATATCCAGAAAAGACATCCTTCAGAGCAGATTATTGGAGACCTTTTCGAGTGTGTTACCCGCCAAAATCTGGCTTATCTCAATTCTGTCTCCATTCTGCTTTCATTGCCTCCTTTTGAGCCCAAGGATGTTTCTCATGCTCTTTCCGATGAGTCTTGGGTCAATGCCATGCATGAGGAGCTAGAAAATTTTGAGAGGAACAAGGTCTGGTCGCTTGTCGAGCCCCCACGAGGTCACAATATTATTGGGACTAAGTGGGTGTTCAAGAACAAGTAGAGCGAGGATGGAGTGGTTATTCGGAACAAGGCTAGACTGGTAGCTCAGGGTTTTTCCCATGTTGAGGGTCTAGACTTCGAGGAGACCTTTGCCCCTGTAGCTCGACTTGAGGCCATTAGAATCCTGCTTGCCTTTGCAGCGTGCCTTCCTTAATGGAGTCATTGAGGAAGAAGTTTACGTTAGACAGCCTCCAGGTTTTGAGAACCCCAAATACCCACACCATGTCTTCAAGCTTTCCAAAGCGTTGTATGGACTTAAGCAGGCCCCCAGAGCTTGGTATGAGAGGCTTAAATCCTACTTGTTAAGTCATGGGTTTGAAATGGGTAAAGTAGACAAGACCTTGTTCATCCGCCGTCATGGCAATTACCTTCTGCTCGTCCAGATCTATGTCGATGACATCATCTTTGGCGGCTCTTCCCATACTCTGATTTCACAGTTCTCGGATGTCATGAGCACCGAGTTTGAGATGAGTATGATGGGCGAGTTGACCTTCTTCCTTGGCTTCCAAATCAAGCAGACTCGGGAGGGTACATTTCTTCATCAGGGAAAGTACACTCGTGACCTCCTGAGACGCTTCGACATGAGTGATGGTAAGCCTGTGTCGACTCCCATAGCTTCTACAGCCTATCTTGACCTAGATGAGGACGGCGAGCCGATTGATCGAAAGAGTTCGAAGTATGATTGGCTCCTTCTTTACCTCATCGCCTCGAGACCGACATACACTTCTCGTGTGTCCGTGTGCTCGCTTCGCCCTCTCTCGCGTATCTCACCGCCAAAGCGGTGAAGCGCATCTTCGTACCTTCGAGCTACCATTGACTATGGCATCTGGTACTCTTCCTCATCCTGTCTTTCCTTGAGAGCCTTCTCGGATGCAGACTTTGCCGACTGTAGGAAAGATAGGAAGAGCACTTCTGGCACTTGCCAATTCATTGGCACTTCTCTCGTTTCTTGGTCTTCGAGGAAGCAGTCCGGTGTTGCACAGTCCACTGCAGAGGCCGAGTACGTTGCTGCAGCCAAGTGCTTTGGATGGTCTCGACCCTACGGGACTTTGGGTTAGCGATAGATAGTGCTCCACTCTTTTGTGATAACACTTCTGCGATTAACATTGCTAAGAACCCAGTGTAGCACTCTCGGACCAAGCACATTGATATCCGATACCACTTCCTTAGAGACCATGTAGAGAAGGGTGATATAGTGCTCCAGTTTGTGGAGAGTGACCACCAGTTGGCTGACATCTTCACCAAGCCTTTGGATAGCTCGAGGTTTTCAGCTCTACGGGGAGAGCTTGGGGTGGTTTGTCCTTATGGACTATAGTGAGGGGGAGCTTTGGGCTTTACTGCTTTACTATATTGCTTATGCTTCTGTCTCATTTCTGCTGCTTTGCACACGGGGTGCATTTGGGTTTAGTCCTTCTAGCATAGGTTAGAGTGCTTCTCTTGACTAGTTGCTTAGACTTCCTACTCTTATCTTGTGATTCCAGGATGCTTCTTATTAGCTGCTTCTTATCTCACTAGATTGAGCTCACTCACTTCTTGTAGGTTCTAGCGAGGGTCGGGCCACTCTCGGGTAGACAGGGTACGTGTTTGCTCTCTAGTGTGTGTTTTACGGTCAGCTATTAGTCCTGGAGTCATATGGGGTAGATGAGAGCCAGTCTGAGCTATAGTTGTCTCTATATCTTATCTATGCTTTAAGGACTGCCCGTTTGAATTTTCTTTGCCAGCTTCTCATTTTTATTGCTTTAGTTCAGGGGGAGTTCATTTGGGAGCTTCTGGAGCTTAATACTGACTTAACTCAACTTGAACTAAAAGTTGCATCTCATGTTGAGGGGGAGCTGGATTTTCCTGCATTTTAGCATTTAGCATTGTAATATAACTGCTTTGAGCCTTGATTATTATCCTGTTATGACATGTTTACAATGCTGTACACCTTGCCATGACTTATGCTTTATATGCTAGATTGATCATGACTTTATATGTGTAGACTAGCTTTTACCATGATAAGTTAATTAAAATTGCCCAACTTGAAGTAAAAATTGTCATGCTAGCGTTTGAGTTTAGTCTTTCTGGAGCTATACCTTTATGATTCATGCCATGTCAACTAGGCTTAGCTGAGCGTTGAATCTTTTATTGAGCCCTAGATTGAGCTATTTTAGTCTCTTGATGTAGCATGAGGTAGTACAACATGTTTTCAAAGCAAACAGATCTCTTTTGTGCGAAAAAACTGATTTCACCAATTCTTTCTCATGAGACGGCTTGCAATTGCACGGGGCATGAACTCAGGGGGAGTTTTGGATGACCTAGACTATCTTCTTAAGTTTATTGCTTGGAGTAGTCGCATAAGGCTTGAGATGTAGCACATAAACAAAAATTGGGTTGGAAACGACCATATGCTTTCAAAAGACAATGTTTAATGTACTCGATTTGCTTAATCTACAAAAAGAACCAAGTACTTGCGCAAATGTTTCATTCTTGAGCATAGCACTCTAGTTGGTCTCAATACTAGCTTCTTGGTTCCGCCTAGCTTAATTGACATGGCTGGCATCATCCTTGGGTATCTCTAGTTAGACTTTACCTCTTGATAACTTGACATTCTCACTTAATGCACTATATTTCAGATTGTCATCTATGTGTTCTAGCTAGCTTATACGTGTCATGTCATGATCTAGATAGCTTTTTATAGAGTTATGGCTTGGTGTATCTCATTATGGTCATTATGGATAATTCTCATGGCTCTAAATGCTTAAAATAAACAAACTTCAGCCATTTTCATCCATTGACTTGTCATATTCTCTCTTTTGCATCTTGATGCGTTTATTGCCAAAAGGGGGAGGATAGAGAAGAAAAAGACTGTCAGGAACATTTTAGAGCTTTGGAGATCAATTTGCTCTTTCAGTTGTTGCTCTAGTGTTCCTTCTGTCGACATGGTCATTAGCTCCATTTCATTCTTCGGACCATGTTGATTTCTTCAAACTCAAACTCTTCTTAATGTTTTTCTGGGTTTGTCAATATACTCATCAAGGGGGAGATTGAGAGACCATGTGGTCGTGATCCCATGAGTGTGATAAGTAATTGACAAGGGTTTAGGTCAGTCGAGTTTGGTTTGGGTGGTTTGGACCATGTCGTTGCCTGGTGCAACGAGCTCGGTCGGTCTAGTCAAACCTGGTCATTTGGGCTTAGGATGTATATTCTAATGTTTCGACAGGTTTGGACTTCATCTGTGGTAAGTGTGATGATATTTACGCTTTCATGTGTCGAGCGGTGCTATTTGACGTGTTTCTTGTCTGTGTGACTGCAGGACGTCGAGTTGGAGTCGTGGCGAGACACGGTGGACGGACTAGGCGCAGTGGCGCCGAGGTCGAACGGTCGGGATGTGTTGAAGACGACGTGGACTCGAGGTGGTTGCGAGGCATGCGAGGCAAGGAGCGCGAAGCTTCCCGCAAGGTGCGGGAGGCGAATCGGAAAATTCGCAAGGCTGCACAAGCGGGCAGAGCTCGTTGGTCGTAGCGGGCGTAACGGGCCGGAGACCCGTTAGCCAAGCACTATAAAAGGAGAGGAGGGGCTGCATGCCCTCTTTGAGCACTTCAAGGGATTTTAGGGTTTCCTTTAGTCAAAAGAGTCTTTTGCGATGGTTTTGGCTTTAGGCTTTAGTTGGTGAGGTTTGGTGGTGGAGGCAGAGAGTGCTCCCTCTGTGTCTCTTTGTCTCTTCGATGGTTTCCAGAGTGGTGTCTCCTCCCTCTTGTGTGTGTTCTTGAGTTGTGAGGCTTGAGGAGAGGTTGGAGATGGATTGAGAGGCTTGTAATCATCTTGTTTGAATGTTCATGCGTATCGGGACGTCTTTGTATTCCTTTTGCTTCATGGAATGAAAAATCTGAAATTAGTTCTCTGTTCATGCTCTCTGTCCTTCGATGCCGTCTTTTGGTGATTTGTGACTTTTTTATTTTTGAGTTCTTGCTTGTTGTGGAGGTGCAAAATGGGTTGCTCGGTGATGGAATGGTTCCTCTAGATCATTTGATCAAGTTTCCCAAGAGCAAAACCTAATTTAATCTCAGTTTTAGATTTTGGCCTCCCCTGTTCTTCCTTTGCAAATTCTAGGGTTTGGTGGCTTTCTTGATTCCTTTGGAGAAATGGCATGAAATTTGGTCTGGAGAGTCATGTGGCTATTGCTAATATATCCTCAAAGTTTCATGGCCAAAGGATCAAAGATTGGAGAGTAATTCGATTTTTAGTGTTGTCTCTGTACTTTGTCAGTTCTTGGCTTATCTCTGAAATTCTAGTGTTCTTGCTTAGTTTCCTTGTTGATTAAGGTCCTAAAAGTATTTAGAATAGTCCCTTGGTTTTTCTCTCTAAGAAGTTCTTAAGCCTTCCTTTCATTTTCCTTGATTTAGTCAAAGATCAGACCTTCTGTCAGGTTGTTTGTTTGCTGCCTTCTTCGTTGTTGTCTGAAGATTCCCGTAGACAGCATGCTAGTTCTTTTTGGCTGGATAGCACAAGGAATGGAAAGTCATGTTTCTTTTTATTCTTTTTGCTATTTTTGACAATTTTGCATACAGATCAAACAGCGATATTTTTCATTGAAATTTTTACTGGCTGGTCTCTGATTTATGCTGAATTTTTCAGTGTCGCATGCGTTCAAAATTTCAGCAAAATTAATTTTAATTTTCTGTGAGTTGATTTGTCTTGCATCTTTCTGAAAAATCAGTATTCGATTTCTCGGGGGCGACTTTGAAGCGAGCGACATTCACCCCCTCTGTCGTCATTTCGGTTCTACACATATGTATACTATTATAAGCATTAAATTCATGGCAATGGACATAATCTAATTCATTCAAAGAAAATATGTGAGGCGCTTAGATATTTCTATGGATTTTTGAATTTTTAAATAGGATAATGTAGAACATTCCTATGAAATTCTCTCCGTTTTGATCTTTGAGAAACTGGATGTACATATGTATAGTAGAAAATATCATTAACATGGTATATATGGTGCATACTATGTTTTTCTCTACTCTTAAAAAAGGAGTTGTAGGTGAGCAGTGATTGAACCATACTTTTTCCCTTCCTTCCCTCCCTTGGCCTCGCCCCTTCTCCCCTCTACGAAAAGGGCGCCGACATATGTGCCACTTCAAGTAGCGATTTTTCCCGTCGTATCATCTTCCCTTTCTGCATGAGGCTTTCTGCCCCTGCCACATCTCTTCGCTCGCATGAGCTCCTACCCCATCGCCGGCGATGGACAAGGTGAGGTCAGTGAAGTGGCCTTCGTCCCCACCCACCCACCCACATGCCTGAATACGCCTTAGTGTAGCACACCTCAATCATCAGCCCCACACGCGGCTCGCCCATGTAGCACCAACCGTCGCTGGGCCTGCCCGGCTGCCTCCACATCGATGCATCCCCGACTGGTTGGTGGGCACTTGAGAGGATTTTGCAAGTGGCAGCTTGGATCTGACTGAACACTGCTATGGTGACGAGGAGGTGGTGGCAGGCGTGCACCACGCACAACCCCATGTTCTGGCACCTGTACCACATGGGATCGATGGCTAAAGTGACCAGAAGGAGACTATGGCTTCGCGGAGGGTGGTATGGCTTCCTTGGCGGTGATCAACCGTACGTGGTGGCTCGAGGCAGTGGCGTCCACGGCAGTGGTGATGTAGATGGACTGATCGAGACGATGGCAGTGGCAACAATGCAATTTTATTTTCCTGGTAAGTATGGATGTTTTGGTTTACTGCGTTGCCTTCTTCGCTTCATTGTTTTCCACATGAATTCTGATTACTTGATTTGATGTTTTCGTTGACTTGCACAGTTGTGATCATTCTTCTCTCCAGAGTTGTCAAAGTGAGATAAGTCTTATGAAATAAGCAGGTAATTACCACTAATGTATTACTTGATGTTCCTCTCCCACTTGGCAAGGTGTGTGTGTGGGGGGGGGGGGGGCGGCAGCACGCTTTCTTGAGGTTCCCAATTTCCAAGATTCACCCATCCAGGTTGGTAGGGCTCTGACTGGTTTTTTCTTGTTACAGTTTGTTAGTTGTTACAATGTACTCTGCTATTTTATTGGCGAGGTTTGTTGCTGTAATCGTTATCTGTTCAACAATATATTAACCGAAGTATATATTCTCTGTTCCGTGCAATCACGATGCTTCATGCTATATAAAGTGAGGGGTAAAACAGACCTCAAAATTTCAAAAAATTTGAAATTTCATGAATTTCAGTTGAACTCGGATTTCTTTCCCAATTCAGCACCATTCCTTGATTTCTCGCTTTCCTATTTGGGCCGTGTTAGCTTTCTACCTTGGCTAGCGTCTTTCTTCACTTCACCTTCTCCCCTGTGCATGGCTCTAGCTGCTGCTACACCTGCATTCACCACCGCCAACTTCCAGAGCCATCTCGGTGTCCTTGCCATAGCGCCACCTCGCCAGTGTGACGACCTCGCGACAACTCACCGTGACCTCCGCACCGTCCTCGCCTCGCATGCAGCACCGCTGTCTGAGCTTCACCGCAATACGGGGCTCTACGCTGCTGACGCTGACGCGCATGCACATGCCATGCCGCCTTCGCCAGCACACACCATGGCTCCAGTGAGGCAGGCCGTCCTCGCCATGTAAATGTATGCTAGCTCTCCCTACCGAACCCTTCGGACCACCATCACAATGACCATGCGCCACCACCCTAGTCAAGCGTCTGCTGCTCCCACCATCTCTCAGTCCCTACTCCCTATAAAACCTTGCCATCGCACCAAGCAGCTTCAAGCCAACCTCCATCGGCCCGGCAAAGACAGTCCACCGCAAGAGCTAAGCCTCATCGGCGTCGTCGACCTCCTCTGAGCCGGTGAGCCCATCCGGCCGTTTTCTTGCTACAGATGACCAATTCCGAGCAGCCATAGCACCACTGAGCCACCACAAACCCTTAGCCAACCACACCGACCCACCTACCGACAGTGGCGGACCCAGGATTTGAATCCAGGGTATGCCTAACTAAAAAATTATTATCCAATGTTGATATAATCTAATACAAAAATTCGGTAAACGGTTCGGTAAAAAACATAATATATCTAAAAGATCTCATAATACCTTAAATTCAACAAATAAGTTCGAAATTTGCATAACTGATAATATAAATTGTTCAAATGTAATACAAGTGCCAAGGGACTTTGTAGTTCTTACCAAAACTTGGAGGCGATTCGAACAACAGCAGTGAAGCTGGAGGTCGTGCACGCTTATTCCTCAATGGAGGTTGGGGGGTTGCAGATTAATTGCATCCAGTGGTTCCAAACTTCCAGTTCCCATGGTGAAACTCTATCTGGACGAAGAATGGATGAAGGCTCATCCCATTGGACATTTGGACCTGGCAATTATTATAGGACAAAATCAGTTCGGAAGGCAAACAAGATAACAAGAGACAATGAACCGCAACAAGCATTTAGGAGACAGATACTTCTAATTTAACTCTCAAAACTCAAATCTTCATTACCTTCAGAGATTTCAATGAATTTGCCCATGGAGATGTTGGCACTGTAGGTGTGTTCCCAATACCAATAATTGTTCCACTGAACTCAGTAATCAGAGAAATGTTTATGATATGCACCTACATGGTTGGAGTAAAGCCAACATCATCCTGTCAAAAGAAAGTGCAAAACTACACCTTCTTTCAGGAGCTTCATCACCTTCAAATTTCATCTCAAACCTCATTCCAACAGATATTTTCTCGCTTCTTAGCTTCAAGGTACTTGTTAACACTCACAACAAACTCAGATCGACTTGTTCGAGAAGAATGAAATTAAATTTTGTTGAAAAGATTGTATGAAGGAAATAAGCTTGCACATCTTAATGCTCATTCGGATAACCATAATGGAATTGAGGCCCATATCATATCAAGATTCCATTGCACAAGAATTCGTTTCCCATCCGCCAAAACATTGAGTTTACGTCTTGAAATTCTAAATTCAATTTGACAAAATGCAATAGGCGACATAGGTGCTTAAGATGCAAAACCTTTGGTCCGATGTTGCCTTTGCTTGAATCAAGTATCCCTTTTATTGTGCATCGAACTAAGCCAAATCGGTGCAATTGATTCTTCTTTATACCACCACATGGAAATGCAGATCGCAAGATTCTAATATGCTCTTTAAATCCTTGATCACAAAGTAGGGAAAGAGATGGATCAAGCAACATTCCCCAAATTGATACAAAAAAGTAGAGAAAAATTACGCCAAATTAACAAATTTCTTTTCCCCTTTTCTTTTATAATCGGCAGCAACACTCAGCACTTGAGCCGCTCAGCCATTCCTCATTTCCTCCCTCTCTCGGCGGCCTCTCCCTCTCTCGGTGGCCTCTCCGGCTCCCTCCCTGACTCCCTCGGCCCTCGCCGCAGCCCGCAGCTCCCTCAGCGCCTCTTCCTCTCTCTCGGCCTCTCCCTCCCTCGGCCCTCCTCGCCGCAGCTCCTCGGCGCTCGGCGGAGCTCCTGAGCGCCAGGCGCCACCGAGGCCGCCGGCCGCCCGAGAGCCCGCCTCCTCCCTCTCTCGGCCTCTCCCTCCCTCGGCCCTCGCCGCAGCTCCCTCAGCGCCAGCCGAGGCCGCCCGAGAGCCCGCCGACTCCCGCAGGCCGCAACTCCCTCAGCGCCGAGGCGGAGGCGGAGGCCGGAGGCGGAGGCACGCGGAGTGGAGGGCGACGAGGCGGAGGCGGAGGCGTCGACGCGAAGGATGGAACTTCGCGGAGTGGAGGCGGATGGGGGCAGCGCAGGGCGCTGAGCAGCGATCGGCGGAGCCGGAGCGTGGGTTAGGGGCTTAGGGCACGGGATTTTTTTGGGCCAAATTGTACTGTTGCAGGGTAGTCCTGGGCCATATGGACTACCCGCTGGGCCCGCCCCTGCCTACCGAAATCAATCCTGCTGGTGCCATTCATCGCCTCCGTGCAAGTCAGTCACACGAGGACATCCTAAACGAAGCCATCCGAGCCAACCTAGCCACTGCCTTGTTCCTGCTACACCGTAGATGCTCAAAACCCTGTTGACCTCGCTGGAAAGCCTCCCTAGACCTGCTGTGCCAAGGGAGAACTCCGAGGAGCTTTTCTCACTGCCAGCTACCATCACTGCCTCCCGAGCTAGGCAAAGCCCTAAAAAGGAACCCCGGCATGTAGTAGAGCCCAACCATACCCTCAGTTGTCGTCGGTGATCATCGTCGGCGCTCAATTTGCCTAGCTACCATTTTGCCCTGCTCGGTGTACAGTAGCGCCCGAAAGGAGAAGATGACAATATGCAGCCATGGGCCAAGCTAGTATGGCCCAATAGCTAGAAATTGATTCGAGCTGAGCCCATTACTGTAGCTAGCACAGTTCAGCTGGTTCAACACTATTCCAGTCCAAACTTGATTACTATTTTGGATCCACTACTATCCCTACCCGAATCGCTGTGAACATTATAAACCTTCACAACTCGTTCCTATTCCCCACCTGTTTCGTAAATGAACTGTACATATTCGTTACTGTGAACTAAAGCCCCATAAGCACACATATATATACCCATTTTGACATCGTGAAGCCCATTCTCAACTCTGATTAGCCTAAATAGACTCAAATAAAACCCTAGCCAAGCCCAATGCTATTAAGACCTATTACTATTTATAGAAAAGCCCGTTAACACATATACACCCATTTTGAATATCTTGAGTGTAATAGCCTAGATGTTTATTTCAAAATTTTCAATAAAAACAAATAACAAATTAATTTAATTTAAAATAAAATCAAGTGTTCTTTGGTTGCCTAAAATTTGGAGATTTTATTTGCTACTTTTCAGTTTTTAAAAGGCTTTTGTTTTGAAAAATAGTTTAAGTAAAAGATGAAAATATTATTAAATAAAGGGTATTTTGAATTTTTATAAAAATTCTATTTCAAATTAATTATTTTAAAGCATTTGGCGTTTATCTAGATTTTCTGTGTTTTCTGGATTTAAAAAATCAATTTCAAAGATAAAAAATATTTTTGTAAAAAGACCATCTTTAAGTTGGAAATATTTTTTCTTAAGTCCAAAATATATCAAGGAATTTTTGTGAATTTTTCTAAATTTTTTAGACTCTATTTACTATTTTCTAAGCTTTTATTTTATATTCAAGAGTTCTGAAAATTAAAAAGGATTTTAAGTCCCTCTTTCTCATCCAGCCGACACGTGTTCGGCTGGGATTTCATCCTCCACTGCTGATCTAATCTCATGCGTCCATACCCACTTATCCTCACTTTCTTCAGCTGATTGTCTGGATTCATTCGTTTGCCACGTGTCGCTTATCCGCTCGCCCGCCTCTTTCCTCTCTCTTGCCGACAGACGGGACCCACCCATCAGGTCTTCTTCTTCCTCCCTTTCTTTTTTTCTCTGGCCGTCCAACATTGAAGTTCACCCTAAGCTCTTTAAAGCTTCTGTTACCACTCGTTGGTTGGGGCATTCGTGGCAATTAATGGCCCTAATTCACCCACTAAACACCCCATCGTCTTCTACCCCTGCTCATCTCCTTCTTCTCTTCCACCAACCGTTGCCATATTTGACTGATCTCCCTCGCCTGCCTTCCTTTCTCATCTCCCTTTTTCTTCCATCACACTCCATGCACCAACCCCTCAATCTCCGCACCGAATTCCTCAATCTCCGCGCTCACCCTGCCCTTATTTCCACCTCTTTAAAACCCCGCTAAAACCAAAGCATCACACTGTGCTCAGCCACTTTAACTCTGGTGAGCTGCCCCAGCCTTTCCCCTTCCCTCCTCGAGCTATATAAAGGAGTGCATCCCACGCCACTTCTATCTCTTCTCTTGAGCACCTGAGTGCCTTCTTGCCGTAAGCTCACCAAGTGGTCTTCCCTCGGTCAAGCATCTTCGCCACCAAGAGCGTGTAGGATCGAGGAGGCCGACTAGAGGGGGTGTAAATAGGCGTTCTGATGTGGATACAGAAATGATTAGTGATTTTCAGTCAAATATATTATTTAACTGGAAAGAATTATTGAGTCGTACTAAATATTATCGGGTGAACTCTAATTTAATTGGGTCTTTAATGATTATACTTGGAGATATGGAGCTACTACTATTTTATTTAAATATATACAGGCCCATATACGATCTATACAAGGCTAAAGTAAATATGCGTTTAGAAGGTCTCATCGATACTAATGCATCGTCCATCACTTCAAGTGTACAAGATAATGAGGATATTCCAATTGGACCGATGACGCGAGCACGAGCTAAAAAGATTATTAAATAGGTGAACTCGCTCCTAATTAAATTTAGCTTTAATTTACATGAGAACCAGCTATTACCTAATGCTAGTATTTTAATTGGTCTTAGGTTTATGCATGAGAAGATGTTGGGATGCCGAAGCCAGAAAAAAAATCAACTGAGCAAAAAAACCATGCATGTGCATGTGAGCCAAGAAAAAAAAGAAATGCATGCATACATGTAGGGGTGGAAAACGGTAACGGATAATTCGTTTTATCCGATATTCGTATCCGAGAAAATATGAATGTGGTAAGCAAAAATCTGTATTCGAAAATGTTCGTATTCGTATTCGACAATATTCGTATCCGTATTTGAGAATATTCGTATTCGTATTCGCATTCGAGAACATTCGTATTCGTATTCGAGAACATTCGTATTCGTATTTGTATTACCGCCGGGCGCGGCTCGCCAATCGGTAATTCGCCCTGGCGCAATGGCGCAGCCACACCGGACAACCCGACAGGCGACAGTCGTATCCCGTATTGGCGAATGGCGGGCACATCCGCACATGGGAACTAAATCACTAATTCACTAATGGCGCCAAGGCGCGCGCCAAAGGCGGGAGTCATGAGTCACGACTCACGGACTCACTCAGTGACTCACTACTCATTCCGTCATTCGGTCAACCGAGTGTCTGGGCCAGCCGAGCATCCGAGCGTGAGTCGGCTTCGCGCGTCGGCGTCCCGTGGCGAGTTGGCGGCGTCGACGGCGAGCGGCGAGCGGCGAGCCGGCGAGCGCGCTGAGCGCTGGCGAGAGAGCGAACTCAGCGAAGTAGCGTCAGCGAAGCAATGGAGATGCTGCTGCTATCATTTGTTGTACAGGATAAAGTTCGCTGAGTAAAGGGATACTGGGGGTTGGTATACCTAGAAAGGAGTTTCTTGTAAATTTTCTGGTGTATTCAACTCTTGACATCGTTATTTCTCTGGTGTTGGCAATAATGTCCGAAAGTGAGTTAGCAGTAATGAAACCAGAGGTATGACCCCTGTGCATTTCTTAATTAGAACTCTTTTTGCTGTTAGTTAGAGGGGAAACTGATTTATTCTTATCAGCTGTTCATTTGGATTTGATTTAAGCTTATTATGAACTCACAGGCATTAAAGAGTTATATTTGGCTTCAGTGCTTTGATGGTTCCATACAGCAAGTGGAGGAGGAGATTGCCATGTTCTGCCCTATGATATGTTGAGAAATAGTAAAAAATGGCACAGGATCATCCAAAAATCATGCTATTACTCTCCCAGAAAGAGTTAACCCGGCAAGTTTGAGTTTGATTCTTGACTATTGTCGGTTTCATCAAGTCCCAGGGCGCTCAAACAAGGTTTATTGCAATTTATGCTTTGCTTGTAAATATCTTTCTTGCCTGTTCCTGGTACCTTTTTTTTAAATTTCGTTCCATTTTCTGTATGTTTGACCAATGCATGTGTTGTAAGTATAGAACATTATATAGTTTTTGTTTCGTGTAATAGTGTTTGATCTCATTGGTGTTACTTAGTTTATCATAAGGACGATGGCCTTAATGGCTTGACTTTTGTACTTCAGAAAAAAGGATCACTGGATAGGATGTTATATTTTGTTAGGCTTTTACTTATTATGATTGGGCAATAATCATTTGATGAGTTTACATTTACCAGATGACTTAACGGATGTACAGATGACATTTATAGTTTTAGATGTTTGCATGTTCAATACTTATTGTTCAATACTTATTGTCAACTTACATGCATCCATTTAACAGGTTCTGGAGGTGGGAAAGCTGCTAAGAATAAGAAAAAGAACAAAAGGAGGAAGGATCATACTAAGAATCTCCCAAAATCTAACCCTGAAATTGTAAATAAGGTTAGGTCTCCTAACTGTTTTTTTGCAGTGTTTATGTAAATAATATTCTAGTTCTTACATGACCTATCTGTTTAGGAGGAAGGTGCTTGCGCGGTTCCATGCAATGTGGGTAGTGGTAATATTTCTAGAGCTCCTTGCCAAAGTTCAGATGCGCAAGATGATGTTGAGTACCCCTTTAAAGATGCTGACCTTGATGATGGACTTGATCCTGCAATGCAGGAAGAGCTTGATAGGTGAGGATACCAATTACTACTGACAAACTTGAACGGAAGCCCTTGTCTGAAATAGTGACAAGCTTCATTTTTTGACATGCAGAGAGGTGGAGGACTTTGCAAGGAGGTTGAATTCTGTTTGGCCTGAAAGAATGCATTTGGGCCAAGAAAGAAGGATTGAGTCACATATGATTGGTGGTAACGGTTCTTTGCAGAGATTTTCCGGTAAGTTTTTCCATATAGAATAGTTTAAACAGTAGGGAATGAAGAATTTTGCGCAAAAGAATACCATTTTTCTGTAGGCCATATAGATTGTTTGTTGATGAAATTTCAAATGTCAAAATTTGAATTTAAAACCGCTAATCGGAAAAACCGGTCGATTACGACATTTGTAGGAGGATATTCGTATTCGACCGAATTAAGCATATATCCGATTCGAATTCGTATTCGTTACGACATTCGATTCGTATTCGTATTCGAGAATGTTCGAATCCGTATCCGTATCCGTTTTAAAAATATGAATCCGTATTTGTATTTGAGACTATTCGACCGTATCCGATCCGTTTCCACCCCTGCATACATGCTTCATACTGGACTGCATGCGCTAGGAAAGTCTTCATGGCAAAAGTTGGCTGCATGGTAGAGAAATAAAAAAAGCAAGACTAGTAACTTGCATGTAGCATTAAATGCTCAACTGGTGCATGCAAGTATGGGGACGTAAAGGAAAGAGGGAAGCCCATGCATTGGATCGTTTTTTTAGTCGGTTGAATTGTTTACGAGTACGTTTCTGAGTCGGTTTTTTTTTCTGTTTGTCGAGTCTATTTTTTTCGTTTGTCAAGTCTGGCTATATATATATATGCCTATATACCCTCTTGTAAAGACAGATCACACCAGAAATCAATCTACTATTTTTCAGAGAGTCATACGCTTGTTCCTCCTAGGATTTGGCAGATGATTGCAACCTAGAGGGGAATTGGGCATTCTTCCCCGTCGTCCTTGTGATTCCTTGTGATTGGCCGGAGCGACGATGCGTCTACTTGGTAGTCGGGTAGACGGGATCACGAGCGTGTGGTTAGGCGAATTCTTTTGTCGCAGGTTGCTGTTTTAACAGTAGTTGGCGCCATTGATTCGTCAGGCTGCACGGATCTAAATTATCTTCATCGATCCTACACCGTGAAGATCGGGCAATCCCCCGCATCATGGTCTAAAAATTTTCTTCAAATTAATAGTAACAATTCAAGACCTTTTCTATTTGCCTAAACCAAATAAACAATGCGGAAGTTTAAATCAATTTGGTTTAGATCAAATAGCGCCTAAGACTAGCAAATTCGCCTAAGTGAACCAACAATTCTATCCTAGGTCAAAGTTTACAATCCTAGGTTTACAAACAATCAAATTGAGTCTATGAAAGAAAATAGAGTACAAGAAAGTAAACCACAAATGACACAAACACTTTTTACCGTCTTAGGTTTTCACTTGCCGGTCTCCCCTAGTTCACGTTGAGGTAAACCTAAACAAATCAGATCGGTTCCATGAATTAAGCCAAAGCACCTCGAATCCACTAATGGTAGCTTTTTTCCGCTCCAGGTAGGTGAGCTCTAACCTTTACAACTTTGCTGAGTCTTCTCACAAACTTCTTGAGAGGATCATCGGGCAACCTTCGCCAAGCCGTCTAGGTGTCGGTAAACACCAAGAGTAATGAATCACTGCGTTGCTTGACCACTTTCAAGTGCCAAGGATCAATCTACAAATGAATGCACTTGAATCTTCTCAACTACCTCAAATAAATGCACAAGAGATGCAATGAGGTGTGGAGAAGGTGCTATATGCTCAAGAATGCTCAATAAGGTTTCAACAACATGTCCTTGTGCTGGTGGGGTCGAATTTATACCCCCACCAACCAAAACTAGCCGTTGCACAACTCAATTCAGAAAAATTCAGGAAAACTGGAAGTTCCGCTGTGCAAAAATCGAAACTTCCGTTCCTCTACTGTAGCATCAGAGGTAACTGTTGGAAGTCGGTGCGGTACTTCCGCCGTTGTAAATGCGGTAATTCTGAATTTTCGTTAGTTCCGATAAACAACCCAAAACTTCTGATTATCACAGGGCTATGTTTTGAAAAGGTTGCTCTCTGGAAAAAATGTACCGCTCACATTTACCGGAACTTCCGATTATCAGAACTTTCATCTTAGCGGAAGTTCCGCCGTTGAATTCATGGTACTTCCGATATCTACGAGACTAAGTTTTCTCGCGGCCGCTCTCTGGAAAAAACGTACCACTCTTAAGGTCGGAACTTCCGACCGATCGGAAGTTCCGCAGTTTTAACGCCGGTACTTCCGATTTTTCTGACAATGCACAGTTTTAGCATTCCATTTTATTTTTAAGTGCATGCATGATCCTAAATTGATCCATAAGGCACATGAACATGTAATCAAGTAATTAGCCATGATCCCTTTTAATAGTACGACATTTATCCTATAATCCGGTCTTCCAACCTTTCTCTCAAGACCGGTAAAATGAAAAAGAACCCTAAACTATTTACCATTTTGTCTTGGAGTTCGTTGAATCCCATGAAATCTTTTTCATGTTTCTCTTACTTTGCCTTTAGGACTAAACCTTCCGAACACTTCGCACATATGTTAGCCCCATGTTCTCATAATGTCATTAATTACCAAAACCAACCTTTTTAGGGGCCTAGATGTTTTCAATCTCCCCCTTTTTGGTAATTGATGACAACATAAGCAATATGTGAGAAGAATAAGATTAGGATATACTCCTTGTTAAAAAACCAGTTGTATATCTCAATTCTTGTTTTTAGCATTGAAGAGTGTGGGGAAGATATTTGCATTTGAAAGAACAATATCGAGAGACTCCCTAACATGTGCATCAATTTTTTTAAAAAAAAATGCAGAGTCTCCTTTGTTTGTTGTATTCGACAGAAGCATCATATTATAAAAGTAACAGGATATTTAAAGAAATTCATAGACAATGAAACAGCGCTAAAAACATAATCCATTACATCATGCATAAGAAATTAAAGCAAAGCATCCCAAATAGTTTGAGCATTACATGGTTCATTACACCATACTTATTACAGGGAAAATAAGATCTAAAGTTTATTTTGCTTCTTGTCCCCTCAACATTCTTCTCCTTGCTTCTTTTCTCTCCCTTTGGCATCAAGATACCAAAAAAGAGAGCTACTCCTGAGGTGCACGAGGAGAAGGGCTGCGATAACGGCGGCAGCTATAATAGACTGGAAAGGATGGACGAGCTACGGCACTCTCAAGGGAGGAAACTATGTCTCCAAGAGAAGAGACGGTGGAGATCAAGGAAGCAACCTAATTTGAGGTCTCAACTTGATGTTCCTCAATCCTGAGCACTGCGGAATAGATCTGTGATAGTGTGACATCTCCTTCGCCTTGAGGAGGAGGAACTGCAGGCTCATGTGGCTGAGCACGAGGATGAGGAGCAGGAACGGGAGGATCTGCGCGAGGCATGTAAGCCTTATGTACTGTCCCAAGCCCTCCTCGGTATCCAGTTTTCATGATGATCAGAGCCATAATATACGGGGCATAGTTGATCCTTTTGACTCTGTCATTCTTGGAGGGTTCTATTTCTTTGATGATAAGGTCCACTACATCAAACTTCTGTCCTCTCATAATATAATCAATAAGATTCCAAGCATGGCCACGAATGTCATCATAGTTACCACTCTTAGGTAGGATAGTATGATTTATGATCCTGTTTACGAGACTTGGAACTGGGAGCAACCCTGGTAGCTTGCCTGGCACATACCTGACATTCTGATTATAGTAATCAATGGAAGAGCAGGCTTGCTATAGACCTTCTCATACGCACTGGATTCAGTATGGAATGCCAACTCAAATTCATGCTTGTTGCTGTCCACAGGCTGGTGCCTAGTAAGCCAGGATATGTGCTCAAAGTTGGGAGAGATGTACAGAGTAGCATAAAACTGGCGAATCATCTCCTCATTATAGTTGGACTAAAGTGCAACAAGATGATGAATGCCTGCACGCTGAAAAAGACGGTAGGCTCCATCATACTTGTCAATCTGTGACAGGTGATCCCAGTCCACATACTTGTGCTGTGCAAAGAGTCGAGATGGACCATATAGTTGCACATACACCTGTTCCTGGAATTTAGTGTGGAACTTGGGATTCTGAGAGCTCATTGGAAGCACATATTGATTTCTCCACCTAGGGGTGCAAACGGGTCGGGTTAATCCCGACCGATCCGGCACCGAATCCGATTAGTACCGAATCCGATTGGTACCGAATCCGGAGAAAAAATATGGGTTAGGATATGGTAACAGCAATATCCGTCCGAATCCGATACGTCTTCAAGTTTGATTTCAGGTTAGTGCTACTATTTGACGTTTCATTTTCTTTTGTAATTGTAAAATAAAATCTTCCACATCAGCTATTAAGTAGTAACATCAAGTTCTTGACAGTACGTCCTCCTACTCCATTTGCTTGTACTGCATGCATTCCTTACAAACAAGTAGGGGTCCAAACGGGTTAATCCCGACCAATCCGACGTCGAATCCGATTTGTACCGAATCTGATTGGTCCGAATCCGGAGAAAAAAATATGGGTTAGGATATGGTAACAACAATATCCGCCCGAATCCGACCCGTTTGCACCCCTATCTCCACCTCGAAATAGCATAGTCCTCACTAGTGATAGTTCTAAGATCCACTTGAGACTCTTCTGTTACAGGCATTTCTTCATGTGAGGACTCATAATCCATGCTTCCCTCATGGGTTGACTCTCACCCACTCTCAGATCCAGAGGCAATTCCTTTGCCCCTATCCTCCTCAGCCGCTTGTGTCGGTTCTGGAAGTGCCCCTGAAGAGGCTTGACCTGCTCGTGAGGGAGTGCGACTTCCAGCACACGCCTTTTGGGAGGTATTCTTCATCCTCAGCATCTTCAAAAAAGGAATAAAGAATAACAAGGACGAGCTAGGGTAGAAACAGGAGAGGTTTGAATGAAAAAGGAATGAAGTTGGTGCTTTCTCAGGAAAATCGGAAGTACCGATAGCCAGATTTCGGAACTTCTGGAAATCCGGTAGTACCAACAGTCAAATCTCTGAACTTCCGGAAATCCGGTAGTACCGGGAGTTTAGGCGGTAGTCCTAATTTTTTTGAACCGTTTCTAGGGCAAATTTAATCTACGAATTTTTGGTGTTTTTCTTGAACTGAATCCATGGGATGGATGTGCAAACATCATTATACACCAAATATACTGATTTGCCCAAAGAAATCACAGCAAAGTCATCGCCTTTTTGATCAAACCTAACCTAGCCCTAGGGTTCCTAGAACAAGATAAAGGAGAAGTTTTGATCTCTTTTACCTCGAGGAGTTAAAGGAATTGAACCCTAGAAATGCAGGGAGATGCCCAAAGACGAAGAAATCTCATCGGATTTGAAGATCCAAGAATGTGGGAGGAGGTGCCTTTGGGGGAGAGAGAGAGAGGTAGATGAAGAATGCGGTTTGGGGGGAGAGGAAGAGAGAGAGCAAAAAGGAGAAACGGCTCGGAGATGGCGGTTACGAGTTAGGGCAGTAATTTGGACCGAAACAAGAAGTTTCACTCCTAACACACCTGAAGTTCCGATTTTCTCAGAGAAATTGGAAGTACCACAGATATAACTCTAATAGTTCCGATTTTTCTGGAACTTCTCAGAATTTCAACTTTAAATCTTAGAACAATACAAATAATCTCTGGTTTTGCACTCAAATAAGATCATTTAGGATCAGTATGCATTAATAATGCTAATGATAGTCTAAGAACATAGTTTTTATGAAGATTAAAGAATTTTTACCCGAGAAAAGAGATAATTTAAATAAAATGCCTCAAATGAACATCAAAGGAGCAAATTTGTATGAGGCAAGAGTTCAAGCTATATTTGAGTAATCTATGACATTTAATTCATTCCTCAATTTGAAAAAGCGACTTTCATCTAGAGGTTTGGTGAAGATGTCCGCTAATTGGTTTTTGGTTCGGATGTGGCTAATTGTAATGTCTCCTTTGCTCACATGATCTCTCAAGAAGTGGTGACGTATATCTATGTGCTTGGTTCTTGAGTGTTGGACTGGGTTATTTGATATCTTAACTGTACTATCATTGTCACAAAAAAGAGGCATTTTATCAAATTTAATTTCATAATCCATCAAGGTTTGCTTCATCCAGAGCAATTGAGCACAACAATTTCCAGTGGAAACATATTCGACTTCAGCGGTTGAGAGTGCTACAGAGTTTTGTTTCTTGGAAGACCAACATACTAATGACCTTTCTAACAATTGACAACTACCCAAGGTGCTTTTTCTATCCACTTTGCAACCCACATAATTGGAATCTAAGTATCCAATTAATTCAAATTTTGCACCTTTGGGATACCAAAGCCGGCCATTAGATGACATTCTTTTGGAGAAGTTTGAAAGAGTGCACACATGCAAATGCTAAACATAATGTCGGGGCTAAATGCGGTAAAATAAAGTAAATTACCAATCATGGATCTATAAAGTTTTGAATCTACCGACTTACCTCCTTCGTTGAGGTCAAGATGCTCGTTGGTTGCCATGCGTGTTTTGATGGCTATTGCATCTTCCATCCCAAATTTCTTGAATAGATCTTTCACGTACTTCGTTTGGCTTATAAAGATCTCATCTTTATGTTATTTGATTTGAAGTCCAAGGAAGTAGCTTAGTTCTCCTATCATTGACATCTCAAATTCCCTAGACATCATCTCACCAAATTCTTTGCAAAAGTCTTGATTAGTAGAACCAAATATAATGTCATCAACATAAATTTGGCATACAAAGAAATCATCACCAATGATTTTTGTGAATAGAGTAGTATCCGCCTTTCCAATATTAAAATTTTTTGAAACAAGAAAATCTCGAAGGCGCACATACCATGCTCTAGGAGCTTGTTTTAAACCATATAACGCCTTTGAGAGCTTATATACATGATTAGGATATTTTGAATCTTCCAACCCCGTAGTTTGTTCAACATAAACTAGTTCGGAGATTGTTCCATTTAGAAAAGCACTTTTAACATTGATTTGAAATAATTTAATGTCAAAGCTAGATGCAAAGGCAAGCAATATTCTATTTGACTCAATCTAGCTACGGGTGCAAAAGTTTCATCATAATTAAGCCCTCAGCTTAAGTATAGCCTTGAGCGACTAACCTTGCCTTATTTCTTACTACAACTCCGTTTTCATCTTGCTTGTTTCGGAAGACCCATTTTGTCTAAATTACATTGTGCTCCTTGGGTCTTTCCACCAAAGTCCAAACATTATTTTGAGCAAAGTTGTTCAATTCTTCATGCATAGCATTTACCCAATCCGGGTCATCTAGAGCTTCTTCTACAATTTTTGGTTCAAGAAAAGACACAAACGAGTAATGTTCACAAAAAAAGCTACTCTAAATCGAGTTTGAGCTCCCTTACTCATGTCACCCAATATTTGGTCTAATGGATGATTTTTAGCAATTGCATTGTAAATCTTGAATGTTGTGAGTTGTTGTTCCTTTCCTTCATCATCCAAGACTTGTACATCATTTGTTGTAGATAGAGTAGGTGGTTCAACTTGTCTTGATGAGGTAGGTGATATTGGATCTTCCTTTTGCTTGATATCACCAATTTGCATATTTTCCATGACTTTGCGTTGTCCTTCGTCTTCTATATCATCCAAATTTTCTTGCTCTTCTTGAGAGCCATTAGTTCATCACATTGAACATCACAAGATTCTTCTACTAAACCTGAATTTTTATTAAAAACTTTATATGCATTACTATTTGAAGAATAACCTAATAAAAACCCTTCATCACATCGACTTTGAAATTTTGAGAGCCGAACACCCTTTCTTAAGATATTCTAGAGGCCGTTCGATGTGGCTTATGGGGTAGCTTCGGCTTTGGCTTCTATCTTCTCGACCAAAAATGAACAGAATGGTTTTTCACTAGGCTTTTTGAAGCAGCCTCTTCGGGTGGCTTTTTTGCCCTTTCCATCCCAATCTCCTGTCACTCTCGCTCACACCCACTCATTCGCACCCTGCTCTAGGGTTTCCCCTACCACATTGCTATTCCATTGAGAGGAGCTGTCCTACGAGATTAGCCTTGGCCACGGCCTCTAGCTCCACTTCATCCTCAGTCGCCTCCCTTGCCGTGCATTAGGCCCAGGTGTGTGACCCTCCCTCTCCATCTCTGAGGCCCTGCTGAGCGCCGCCTCCCCCGACATCACTGAGGCCATCTCCCTCGACATTGCTAAGGACATCGTGCCCGTTGTCTCACTTGCTATCGTCAATGCTATCCTGCACAATGCCTCCCCTTTCATGTCTGAGCCTGAGGTATGCGCCACCACGGTACATCCTCTGCTTCCCATCTATGGTTAATTTTAGTATTGAATGAACAAGTTCATGATGCACTTCAATTTTCATTGCTCGATTTTTGCCACTGCCTTGTGCTCGACCAGTGTTGTTATTTTGCTATGTAATACATGAGTCCTATTTTGTATTATTGTTGCTACATTTAGATGGATGAATCAAAGTTGTCCTCTACCATTTTGGATGATGTCGCGCACTTAGTCATGCTAAAAATTTGCCGTGAGGTGGTCATAGCGAACAACCGACCAATGGGCTGTCTCAATAGGAGAGGGTACAACAACCTCATTAGGAAGTTCAAAGAACGCACTGGTAGAGAGTACACCAAAAAAACAATTTAAGAACTATTATGATGTCAGTATTGGGGTTAGATGTGATTCAACAAGTAAATTTTGATTGATACGAAAGTCTAGATATTTTATGTTAATTAAAAATAGGTAAGATAAGATAGTGACATTATTATTAGTGATTGGTAATAGGAAAGGGTCAGGGTTAAAAAAAGAAATTTTATTAGCCAAACCTATATCAAGGGCACGCATAATGCAAATCTATTCAAGTTACTCAACCCAACCAAGAACCAAGTCTTTTTTTATTTATTCAGAGAAAGCTTTTAGTCTGCTTATAGTCAAATTAGAACAATGCATCTCCATTGCTAGAAACAAATTGCACCAGACAATATAGAAGAAACCACTACCCAAATTCCCCCTCATAAATAGTAGGTTACTATGGGTGTTAGAAATAATCTTGACTTAGAGTTCAAGACATAGTAGAGTCCATCTCCGTGTGTAACTCATGTTGAAGTTGTGTCCAACTCGAAGTCCAAATACGTATGCTAGTAGGAGATTATTAGCCTATATATTGAGAAGGCTTGTAGCCAGTTTTGTAGGAAGAAAAACAAGAAAAGGGGGAGCAAATAAGAGAAAAAAGAAATTCTCCTGTGTTCCCTCAGTTTATTTGCAATGTGTGTGTTTTCTCCTGGATCAAAATTTTAACAAGTGGTATCAGAGCATAGGCTAGAACCGAGTCGCTGGAAAAATCGTCTCGGCGATTCCATTTTTAGCACATCTTGCACGGTGCTCCTGAGGCGCACATCGCTCATCTTCATGCAGCTCTCCTGGGAAAAAGACGTGCACGGCATGTCCTTCTGTTCCCTCGGTCCAAGAGCCACTTCAAAGTAGCCTGAGATTTTGATCCATGCTCAAGATCATGTCGCGTTCTCTGCGAAGTGGTGTCACCGGTAACGAGGCATCATCTAGTATGATGGCGAAGGAGAGTTCCACTGTCTCGCTGCATTATCCGATGCTCACAATGAGCAATTATGTAGCTTGGGCAATCAAGATGAAGAAAGTGTTTCTTGCTAAAGCGCTCAGTGATAATGAACCAACATTGCTCTGATGAAGGTTGGAGTTAGGGACATCAAGAAGATGTGTTGCCATTCAAACTCAAGTAAGGTGAAAAGAAATCGGAACGTTGAGAAAATGTATCGCCGTCCAAACTCAAGTAAGGTGAAAAAAATCGGAACGTTGACGAGATGTGTTACTGTTTTATATCAAGTATGAGTTTAGTAAGTCGTAGTTGAGACCGACTGCCTCAATGTTTTAGAATCTTTGCATCCGGATGAACCTGTGCCAGTTGAGTTGAGTTCCTACATGTAGCTTGCATGTAGAACGCTTCATGTGGATGTTACCAACTCATAAATGGCGTTAAAGGCATCGTGTCCAGTGATCTCTTCAAAGAAGATTGTGAAGAGGGCTGACATGTCATGGAGTCCTATCCGAAGTGGGAACACTACTATAGAAAAGCTCATCACAAACGGTTCAGAAATGTCATCGCAAATGGTTTTGAACTGTCTGTGCTTATGGGTCTGTAATACCCTAAGTGCATTATAGACAGTTTTTTAACCATCTGTGATACAATTATCACAGACAGTTCCTAAATAGAACCGTCTATGATAACGATTATTACAGACGGTTCTTATTATGAATCTTCTATGATAGTATATTATCATAGACGGTTTTTACTATGAACCTATGATTCCTAAATAAAACCGTTTGCGATAAGTTTCAACCGAACTCAAAAATAGGCCTCCTTTAGTTCATCAACATTCTATGATTGTGCTATTTATGCTAATTGTGTTATAAAATAGCGCAATCAGATAATGTAGATGAATCAAAGCGGGCCTATTTATGAAAATAAGATCATCCTAGCCATATCCATCCAAGCATCACATGCAAGAACTAAGGCATCAATAAATAATTTTCACATGCATCATATCCATCCAAGCATCAAGGAAGAGAAGTGAGGGGATCGGATGGGGGTTTGAACAAAGTACTGGCACCAATGAAGGAGAGGAGGCGGCATCATCACCGTTGTGTCAACAGTGACACCGCAGCAGGCACTCTTACAACAAGAGTGTCTTGTGTAGTGAACTGTGGCATCACAACTGGGCACGGAGGAGCTTGAGGGAGGCGACTGGTGCTTTGATCGGCGGCTTGGGGGAGCTAGTAGGCGGATTAGTTTGGAGTGTGTTTGGAGAAGGCGTGTGGGGAAGGCATATATAAGGGCATTTGGATAGCGGAACTGAGAGGTCACAACACTTCAGTTTGAAAGTTTCAATAGAGGGGGCGGCAAAATATCATGGATGGTCTTTAATACAAACTGTTTGTTATGAGGTAATATCATAGACGGTTTTAATACAAACCATTTGTGAAGTATCACAGGTGGTTTAAATAAAAAACCATGTGTGATATTTGGCAATATCACTGATGGTTTTCACCATGAACTGTCTGTGATATTTCTCTTCACAGACAGTTTGTATTAAAACCGTCTGGATTGTACTTAATACTTACGATTTTAGTTAACCGTCTGTGATGAGGCGTCTAGTATAGCTTATTTTGTAGTAGTGGAAAAAGCTATCACTAGCGGAATTGAGGTGTTTAGTTTAATTCATGGAGCCAGTCCAATTCATTTGGGCTTACCTTAATATGGACTAGGAAAAACCGATAAGTCTCCGAACACCACGGTAAAAAAACTATGTCATTATGGGGTGCTTTCTTGTGCTCAATTTATATTCAAGCATTTTACATTCCTAGAATTAAATTGATTGCTTGTCACCCTAAGATTGCAAACCTTGATATAGACTTAGGTTGTTGGTACACTTAGTGAAACTAATTGATTTAGGCCTTAATTGTGCAAAATTGATTTGATTTATTCTTTCATACATAAACTCGGTTTTATCCAAAGAAAATTTAAAACTGCCTATTCACCCCCTCTAGTCGGCCTTCTCGATCTTACAACGGCCCTGGAGCAACTAGCGAGCTAGACTTCTTGAAGTAAAGCTCAGGATAGTGAAAATTCTACATACACAATGTGGGAAAGTTAGGGTACTGAGCAGGTGCTTGAGAAGCTAGCTCAATTGCTCACTACAAAGGCGAGTGAGACAACATCAAGCCAAGCCATCATTGCATATGTGGAGCCAATCTAGAAGGTTGAATTGATGTCAAATGACATCAAATTGGAGGGTATCAAAAATTATTTGAGTTGGTCTTAGAGGGCATTGCTAATCTTGAAGGCAAATGGACTAGAAGGCTTTGTGGAAGGGAAGGCAAAGGAGCCAGTCGATAAGTCAAGTGTTGAATGGAGGACATGGAGCACTACCAATTCACTGGTGATGCCTTGGTTGTTGAGCTCTTTGTCTTCGACAATTGTTGTAATGGTAGAGACCATCTCAAGTGTCGTTGAGGTATGGAAAACTTTACCAAAGTTATACTCAGGAGAGGATAATGTGATGTTGATGGTTAAGATCAAGAGAGGATTAGTGATCTGAAACAAGGGGAGCGTTCAATAATGGAAAATACACAAGAACATCTTATGTGAGTAGGAAAATTAGGAGTATATCTCCTTTTGCACTCATCCATTCAGATATGTGGAAGAGTCCTGTTATCTCTGTTAGTGGAATGAAGTACTTTGTTACATTTATCGATTGTTATTCTTCCATGACATGGGCGTATCTTATGAGACACAAGGATGAGGTACTCTGATGTTTCTAGCATTTTTATGCTTATGTTAAAAATCAGTTCAATACACAGGTTCAAATGATAAGGATAGACAATAGGACCGAGTATGTGAATAAAGAATTTTGTGTCCTCCTATCAATACACGGTATATTACATCAAACTTCATGTCTAGACACACCTCCTCAGAATGGATTAGCGGAGAGAAAGAATCATCATATTTTGGAAGTAGCTCGTTCTCTAATGTACACGATAAATGTACCCAAATTCTTATGGAGTGAAGCTGTTATGACAACCACGTACCTTATCCACCACATGCCATCAAGAGTAATTGGGATGAAGACTCCATGTGAAATGGTACTGGGTGAGAATAAGTTTGTGGTTCCACCCAAGGTTTTTGGATGTACTTGTTTTGTTAGGGATCACAGACCCTCAATGGGGAAATTAGATCCACGTGCGGTGAGGTGAATTTTTGTGGGTTACTCCTCTGGATAGAAGGGCTACAAGTGTTGTTGTCCTAGTGAGCATCACACAATTAGGGAATTTAAGCCATTTTATGTAGAGAAGAGCTACCTCGGTTCCTTATTTAAGGGGCTGATGTTGGTAGTTGAGAAGGAGAGAGTGAAACATTGAATACCAATGATGATGAAAAATCAAGGAGGTCAAAAATGGTGATCGGTTCAATTCCATATCCTGTGAATGAACCATCACATGGGGAGAGGTGGAGAAGAGTGAATGAAGAGGAAAACTTAAGGGTATACCCGAGAAGAACTCCAAGGATGGAGCTAGTAGAGCAGCAACAACTGTTAGAGGCTATAGTGATACAACTAGAGAAGGAGAAGCAAGTTTCGATAGTTATTGAAATTGTAGATTCATCTGGTGACGAGCCTGGTGCCATACCAACTATGTCTAAAATAAGTAATTCCAGTGATCTACCTATTGCTCAGCGGGAGAGAATACGGACTGTAAAAGCCCCATTGAGGTATGGTTATGAGCATGATATAAGCAATTATGTATCCTTGTCTCCTGCATACAGAGCCTTTGTTGCATCACTACAATCCATAGCTATTCCGAAAGATTGGAAAGTGGCAAAACAGGACCCAAAATGGTATGATGCTATGGAGGAGTTAAAGGCTCTTGAAAGGAATAAAACTTGGGATCTTGTATATCTTCCGGCTGGAAAGAAAATTGTTAGCTGCAAATGGGTCTACACTGTAAAGCAAAATCTAGACGGGAAGATAGAACATTACAAAGTAAGGCTTGTTGCAAGGGGATATAGTCAAACATATGGGATTGCCTATGATTAGACATTCACACTGGTGGCAAAGATGGCTACAGTGAGGACTTTAATCTCCTGTGCAACAAGCTTTAGGTGGCCCTTGCATCAGTTAGACGTTAAGAATGCCTTCTTAGTGATCTTTAGGAAGAGGTGTACACAGATATTCCACTTGGGTTTTTTACTCCCAAGATAGTTGGGAAAGTATGTAGTTAAGAAAGTCTTCGTATGGCATCAAGCAGTCTCCGCAAGCCTGGTTTGATAGGTTTAGACACGCATTATGTGGTATAAGTTATAAATAGTGCAATAGTGATCATACTGTGTTTTATCAACATGTAGAGTGTCGAATTACAATTCTGGCAGTGTATGTGGATGATACCATAATCATGGGAGATGATGATATGGAGATATCACGTCTGAAGGAGAATTTGAGTAAGGAATTTGAGGTCAAGGACCTTGGTCCACTCATATACTTTCTTGGTATTGAAACTACTAGGTCTCCTAAAGTGACAGCTTTTTCACAATGGAAGTATGTTCTAAACTTGCTTAGTGATACAGATATGCTTGGTTGATGACCAGCATCAATGCCCATTGATCAGAATCACAAGCTATGTGCACACTTAGAAGATTCAGTGAACAGGGAGGGCTACCAAAGACTTGTTGGGTGGCTCTTATATCTATATCACATGAAGCTTGGTTTTTTCATGCAGTAAGTATGCTAAATCGATACATACATGATCCTAGAAGTGGACATTTGGATGCAATTTATTGGATCTTGCAGTATTTGAAGGGGAGTCCTAGGAAAGGGCTATGGTTTAGAAAGAATGGTCATCTGAACGTGGATGGTTATAGCGATGCCGACAGGGCTAGCTATCTTTGATAATAGAAGATCAACCTCTGGCTATTGCGTTTTTGTTGGAGGAAACCTGGTGTCATGGAGTAAGAAGTAGTCGGTTGTGTCGAGATCAACCGCTAAAGCTGAATACAGAGCTATGTCACTAGGACTTAGTAAGATATTGTTCATAAAAAATCTTCTATCAGAGCTAAAGTTACTTAGGAAAGATCCTTTGAATGTATGGTGTGATAATAAGTCAGCTATCAGGATCACCAATATTCTAGTCCAGCACGACAAAACCAAGAATGTGGAGATAGATCGCTTCTTTATTAAAAAGTTAAATGGTTGCATAATAAAATTAAATCATATAAACTCAGGGGGGCAAATAGCGGATTGCTTGACTAAAGGTGTAGGAGTAAGGGAATGTAATTTAACTTGTAGCTAGATGGGAATGATAGAAATCTATCACCCATCTTGAGAGAGAGTGTTGGGCTGTGTGTGAGTGAGTCTTGGGCTCAAGACCCATGTGTGTATATGTAATACTCCATAGCAAGAAGGAAAAACAAAAGGTATTGACACTCCAGAATTACCACACAGAACCTATCAATGGAATCACTACAGTAGCAATAAACAGGATGAAAAGGAAGTAGATATAAAATCAGTGAAATCACCTATTGCAAATTCAAATCTTGACCATTAACATAAACAGGATCAAAAGGTCAAGTAGAATAATTTCTAGATAGCTTTTCATGTTCCTGAAAAGTAAAACCATTAAATCCCCATTTACTTCTAACGACGAAGTTACTGATGAAATACATCAACTGTAGGTAATTTTCTGCGAACACTTACATATTTACAACACCGTTAAGGTAGAAAAAAGCGCTACTATGCTGCAGAGATCTCTACAAGATGGAGAAGTACACAAAGCTGGGAGCAGCGCATTATTTTTCCGACACCATCAGATGTACAGCCTCAACTTACCGGATGCTGGAGAAAATCGAAAAGTCAAGAAGATAAGAGGTGCCTCAACTGAAGCAAGTGCTCCTCATTTGAGATGTTAAGCGAGAGACGCAGGTTTGTCAGAAGTGACTCTTGCTCCCATGTCAGAGGTCCAGAGGCATAGAAAGCTCTCACTGTTGATTGATATGCTTGTAGCTCCAGCTCATGGACATCTGTTTCTAAATCAGCAGTGAAACCATCGTTATTCTCATGCCCAGATATGGATGGGCATGCACACATGGCATCATCAGGGAAGCAACTGCCAAGTCCGACTGATTGCTGGATATCATTGATAGAGTATTCCAAGTAATTCACGCTACAACTGGCCACTGAGCACTCATTCTCTTCTCTAACTTGCATATGAATTTGAGATGAAGGAGAACCTTTACCATCTGGTTTTCTCTTGGCAAGATCATTGTATCTGTCACTAAAAGGGCTATACAAGCGATCACCATCAATGTAATTCCTAGCAGACGCCTTCAGAGGCAGTGTTTTCTTGGTTGGCGGATGAACTTCATACGCAGTTGCTTTCCTTTTCTTGCTTGTTCCTCTAATCAAATCATCAGGTGGCATCCCACTTGGTTCTAGTTTTTTCTTCAAAATTCTAGTGCTAGTGGAAGGACAAAAATTGACTGCCTTCTGCCTCTTAGTACTGTGACCATCTTCTTCATAGGCTTGTTCCATCACAAATTTCGAGCGAGGAAATGTACCATCAGCAACTCGGGATTGTTCTTCACTGTGCTCTGTGACCTGAAAAGGGAATAGAGTTGATGAAATACTATTTTTATACCATGTTGATGAAACACATAGAATTGAGGCACAAATATGTCAGAACAAAGAACATAAGCCAACCATGGAATTGAAGTTTTGAAACGACTAGTGAATGTAATGTAAAAGAGTCGCACATGGGAATTGGTTCTCACCCTGTCTATTACAGTTGACTGCTTACTACAATAATCATTTGGAACTCTCAAGCAAGATACATGCAATTCCTTTAGTTGGATGCAACCAGTTAGCCTGATGATGAAATAATCATTCTTCAGCACCTTTGTAATCTTGCCAAGCCTCCACGAGTTATGGCCGTCCAACACCTCAGTAATGTCACCAAGAACCCATTTGCTTTTTCTCAGGTTAGCTGGTTGATGAGGCCTAGCATCATACTTCTGCACCTTCCTGGCTGCAGGCCTTCCTTCAGCAGCGAAACGTAGATCATTATCCCTAAAGAACTGCAGCCTTCTGTTTTTTAATTTCATCATATCTCACTATGAGCTTGACCCTGCTATGCATGCACATAAAAGGCAGACATTTAAGTATGAAAAGTCAAAAGAAGCACTAGCACAAAGGAAAGAATATGAAAACATGAATGGATAACAAAACAATGATCTCATTTGGTAAACGTCTATATTACTGTAATTTCAGGTATAGAATCAAGTGGGACACAGAGTTCATCATTGTTAAATGTGTCCAAAGATCTGCTAAATTTTTTCTAAAGAAGTATGGGAGACCTTATAATCATCAAATTAAAGCCCTGTTCAAAAGTGATGTGGCTTTTGACTGATTGCGAGAGAAATTGACGAAGCAAGGAACATTTGTGTTGAGAAGCCACTCCGTTCAAAGCGACTCCTACAGTGACTCCTACAAACAACTTATAAAAAACATCTTGAGAAGGCACTCTATTCAAAAGCTGGTATCTAAAGGCCAAAAGACGGAAGCTGTTTGTAACAGGCCAAAAAGAACTACCCCAGTGGTATAGTTCTATGTCTGATCAGATTAGATGCTATGTACTAATAGCACACCAACTTGTAACAGCTTTTGTTGACACAAAAGAACAAAGAAGTAAGGTAATGACTCACAAAGATAGCACTATGGCCATTGATTGAATCATGCAACGCAGCATAGAACAGAAGGCACCATGCTACAATCTTGATGCGCCAGTTTTAAAAGCATAAAGGTAAATCGATCGAAGTCCAATAAAATGCACCTGGCATTTAGTTGATTGTGTTAAACATTTGAGGCTTGACATAAACCATCAAATGTTCAGTAAATATGATTCAGAAACATTTAGTATAGCATTAGAAGCAAGATTTATCCCTTACCCAGAGATGCCTTCTCGAAACTATTTAACTAACTAACAAAATAAATCCTTTGAACCAAGTCCTACAACCTAGAAGTTGATAGTTAATCAAAGGGGAAACAGATGACTAAATTCCGAGACTTGTGACATGCATCATTTAAGAGTACAATGATCACTTTAATACCTTTTTTTTAAAAGATTGTGAGCAGCAATGGAACATTCATGTAGGAGAAAACCCCTTAAATAGAGAAGCCCAAAAAATAACTGAATCAATTACAAATTTCTACACAAATCCTAAGGGAAATCAGCTCATATACGAAGCATCACTAGGGGAAAAGGATTCATCCCCTATGTACTGCATCTTAACCAAAATTACCTAAACAAGACAACTAACACTGTCTACCACCGATTCAGTGAAACACCTCTTCCTCTGATTTTGGGCTATGAACAAGGAGCACCTTCCCAAATCCAGAAGTTCATACATATATAGGAGAATCCCCACAGGTTGGAAACTTTTATTCTAGGAAAAGTCAAACCACTTCTAATCTGTCAGATGGTGCACACCAATAACCCAATCTGGATCAGATGGCACATCACTTCACCTGAAAGTGTGTCTTGATTGCCTAACATCAACAAGCTCAATCAAGATTTTCAGCAGCGAAAGTAGCACAGTACAGAAGTTCAAACTAGAACCATGAAAGCAAGAAATAATAACAAGTCAAACAAACGAGTTGGCTTCTTCGAATCTTTGATCCAAAAAGACGGAACAATCAACTACAAAACTTGGTTTAATCCGAATTCACCCAGACAGCAACGTGACCAGAAATTTCAAGTGACAAATTATGAACTGTTCTGACCTGCAACAAACCAAAAACCAGGCCTTACGGATCCGAGGAAACCAAAAGATCACCTCAAAAACTCGGTTTTGACCTCAATCCGGAGAAACCAAATCTGAGATGTCTAGCTAGAAGGTAGAAACCAACAGCAGCACCTCATATTGTAATCACGAACACAAAGATCTCAGATATAGGATTTTTAACGCAGAATCTAGAACAAAATGCGAAATTTGACGTGCAAGAAAGCCAAGAAACCAGCTCTAAGCACTCCTCACCTGCAACAAACAAACCAATCAACTTGCCTTGCCGATCCAAGAACGCCAAAAAGAAAAAGGAAATTTCTCCCCTGAGAGTTACTTCTAATTAACCCCAATTGGGCTGTTCTTCTAACCCAATTGGGATTATGAGGCAAGAATTAAAAACGGCAATCAAGGGGAAGAAAGAAATAAAGAAGCTAAGAAATATTTTTTTTCCACCTCCAAACACCTAAAATAGCAAGCAAAATATTGCGTGAAAATTTTCGAAAATTTAGAGTATATGAGGTGACAAACCTCGGGGGAGGGAAGGATTAATCCGGCGGCTAAGAAGCAATCGGGGCGCCTAATTCCGGGCCAAACCGTATGAGAGAACGGTGTGCTGGTTTGCTCTGTAGGTTGGCTGTTTCTATCAGTTCTTGCTTTCCTGTTCCTTGCCTTTTTGTCATGGGATTTTTTTTGCTATTTAGTTTTAAAATCTCTCATGTACTTGTCAAAAAATATTACTGGCAGGTCTAATTTCTAAAATAGATGATCTGTTGATAGTACTCTTGCTCGAAATGCTTGTGCTAAATTGCTTTATTTGGTTTGTTTTCTTTGTGTTTTTTTTTTGGAAGTATTGGAGACAAGAGCAAGTGAATTTAGTTTAGATGTGTAGCGTCTTCGTTCGAATGTCACTCCTACCCTTCTTTATTCGGTTGGTTCTTTCTTTATATTTCTCTATTTTTATTTCTTGTTTAAATTTATCAAAAAAGTAAATCAGAGTCTAAGTAAAGTTGTTTCTGAAACAAGTTTTTTTAGTGATGCTAATTCAAGCCTTTTGGATTAGGAAACTCAGCTGGGAATTCTTCATGAATCTGTTTCCAAAAGGTAAGTAGCCATGTAGGCTATTCTTTGCTTCTTGTAGTTATGTTCCAGTCGTTAAATTAGTACTATTATTCGTCTAAAAAAATAGTAATATTATTCCTCTAAAAAATAGTACTATTATGCAAATTGAAAGTATGCCACTAGAAGAGATTTTGTGACAAACCTTAGTTCCTGAACATAAAAAAAGAACTCTTACGTTTATTTGGTAAAAATTAAATTATACATTCTATCAATAAATATGTAAAACAAATAAGCCCATCACATTGTCTGTGCTATTTTATTGGTAAATATGTTCTTTTGGAAAAGTTAAGGCCAGATTTAATAGGACATCGAAAACTCACAAAAAAATTCATCGTAAGAGATAAATGACAATAGTCATACTTCTTTTCAACTTGAATACTTGTGTCTAGCTATTGACAATTCTGCATACGATTATTGATCAGTTCAGCTGGAATCAGGACAGCACAAGGTGATTGTCATTTTGCAATGCCAAAGTGGATAGAAGAGATATCCATATCAGGATGCCTAGAAATGTCACAGTACGAAATAGAAATGTCACAGTACGACAAGATAGCCAATTGAATGTAGTAGCCAGTAAAAAGGCTGTATAGACATGTGAAAGCTACACTAACACATCTTGTGTGGTCATAGAAGAATCATCTTTTACTGCAGTTGATCTGTGGCAGCTCACCATAAATCAGTATGTGCATGATCCTATACTTTCACAAATGCATCCGCTCGACTTCACCAAACTCAATTTAATAACCATGTGTTTCAGTTAATAACTTTTAAAAAAAACTATAGAAACTCTTTCCCCAAAATAGTAAGTGATAAACTTGTCAAAGTTATTGGCACAGCGTGCAGTTGTCCAATGAGTTTCTTGTACATTTTATCTTTTGATCATTTAATATCCAACCAAGTACAGTAAGTAAATAGCTCATCTTCAGTAAAGATTTACAAAAGTTACACAGCATCTACTCTTGTGAAGGATGAGTAGACGAAACAAAAGATATATAAGCCGTTTATTTCAAGGGAGCTAGGCGTGGATAATAGTTGCTAAAGCCAGTTTCCTTTATTTCTTTCTTGTCTTATAGTTGTGTTGCTTCGAGGAAAACAGAGCGTGTAGTGCCAGGCACTGTCACAATAGTATAGCCGTATAGGTTTGAGAGGCATTGGGAAAGACACTGTAGATGCACCGCTCCTGATGGTGCATCTATTTTGCACCAGCACTCGTCTGGGATGCGCCAATAGGTGGCTGTGAGCTGTGTAGTTTCACGAGCATACTAAGGTGTCATCTATTTTCGCATCAGTTTCACGAGCATACTAAGATGTCATCTATTTTCGCATCCTCTTCTAGAGCGATTTCAACCGCAAGAGGGGCTCTGATCCTCTAGTGCACTCCTGTCCCATAAGAGTTAACCTTGCTCTTCAGTTCCCCGCTGATGCCATCAAGAAGCTTCTTCAGGTTCAATTCGCTTCTTCAGGTTACTGAACTAATTACCCTTAATATATAATGTGTGTTTTCCGAAGTCGAAGGTATTAACACGTGTTCTGAAAGGTTATCTGGTGTAGTGCATAATTAATGATGTGTTACCGAATCAAAGTCGATTGCCACAGATTGACATCACATCTGATACAACATGTGCATGCACTTGCCATGCCACATCTGACATGAGGCAATGAAGTGTCCTACACCGATACGGTACGAATTCGGATCAACTTTAACAGCCACCATGTGCTTCCCCTCACCTCTACTACTTCGTTGGCAACCACCTATTACTTCCTCTTCACTAGCTTACACCCCATCGACCTGGACTTCTCCAACCTCAGCTTCCCCTGCTTCATCCCCTCCTTCCTCCTAGGTTTAGTCTAATTTCTTCCCCTTCATTTCTTCAGTTCTTAATTACAGTTCATATACTGTTTAATCACTATTACTTATTGTTAATTTGTTACATGTAATCTGTGCATGGTGGATGTGAATTTGTGTTTGTGACCTGTGCCATATAATTTCTTTAGTGGATGATTAGTTGGTACTTAGTAGTATTTTAGTTGCAATTCTTGATCTCTTTTAGATGTGGATATGATTGATTGTTTGTTGTGGAGAAATCCTATGATGATATACTATTTGAGCATGTTCCTCTCTACATAGCAGAGTTTAAGTAGCTGGTAGCTTAAATTAAGAGTACTATGTTACTTAATTTGTTATTAGTCATCTGTGTTAGTACTTGTCAATTGTGATGTCTGTTTAGAAATGTTAAGTGCTATATGTGTTTAGCTTATGAGCTATGCCTGTGATCAATGTTCTTGTTTAGTGCAGTTAGTCATTGTTAGTTGATTGTGTCTATGTGATATCTTGCGTGAGTTAGCTAGCTAGGGACTGTTTCCTCCCTCGTGCTATCTTGATTCTCTCTATGCGATTAGGATTCGTTCGGTCATTTTCATTGTTTAGACCGGGCCAGCTCGCCGGCGACCGCCGTCCATCTCCTTGCCTCACATCTCCCACCACTACCCCTCTTCTGCTCCTCCGCATCCACCGCCCCACCAAGCACCACCTCTAGCACAGCCCGCCACCTTCTCCACCAAGCCATCCCCTTCCCTTCCTCTCATCACCAGCGTGCAAGCCACCTCCACCTTCCACCACCATTAGCGAGTTTTAGTTTTAGGCCCTCTTTCTCATGCTCTGCCTTTTGGAGAGTGGTGATGCAATGAATGGATTTGTCAAATGCGTGGTTGTAACCTGTGTATGAGTCTGCAAGGTGATTTCTTCATTCGTGAATTTTTGGAAAGATTTCCTCTTTTCAGAACGTGTTGTAGATTGTTGTTTCAATGCTAATTTCTTTGGGGGTTTTTTGTTGTTGGATTGTTCACCAGGTACTTTGTATTTCTTGGCGATGTTCTGATCCCTTCTATCTTTTGGTGCATAGGCTGCTGTATGGTTTGTGCATTATATTGTCCTTTATGATTTTCTTATTCATTGACATCTCTCAACTAACTACAAATAATAATATTTGCTTCTTGCCTTATAGGATGATCTTCTTTGAGTGAAGTAAAGACCAAAAGGATTGAAGAAGTATTGCCGATTTAGAATGTGCCTTTGTCATGAAGAATGCACTGTCAAAATTTCTTTTCATTGTTTATAGAACCTATACGAATGTTTGGACATATAATCTAGGATGCTTGCTTCTAGAACCTGTATGAATAATTGGACATGTAATCTTGGCTATTTACTTCTAGTACCATCTAATTATAATGAATGCTTTGAACGTGCCACTTAATTGCTTCTATTGTTGATTAATTGTCTGATAAGTCATCTGTCTACTATTGTCGGTATAAAATGATGTCAGGATAATTAATATAAAACAGGTCTGTATGTGTATGGTAATATAAAATTTAATTTGCGGCAATAGGTTATTGTCATGAAATCCAGGATGTTGCATTAAACTATTGCCACGATACTCGGCGCATTGCATTAAGCTGTTGCCATGAAATCCAATGTGTTGCATTAAGATATTGCCACAAAATTTGGCGCATGGTATTAAACTATTGCCACGAAATTCGGTGCATTGTATTAAGCTTTTAGCATAAAATCCATCATATTGTATTAAGCTATTGCCACAAAATCAAGCTCGTTGTGTTAATTTATTGCCATGAAATATAAATCATGGCTATATGTATTTGTTGCAATGTTTTCTATTTGTGGTGATAGAATGCTATCGCAACAGTACAGTCATTGCGATATGATAATTTATCACCACGATTTGTTTTTTGTTGCAATAAGCTATTATCATAAGGTTTATTGCAACGCTTGGTAACGATTTTAATTTCGTTACAAAATGTGCATATTACAACGATTTTAATCTTAATATAATAATTAATTTCGTTACAACAATCATATTTCCTTATATTAAAAACAGTGATTCTGACTTCTTGAAGTACTTAGCAGTTAGTACAGTATGCAGGACTCCAGTAGGTTTTTCTCAGTGTTTTTAATTGTTTTGATCGTACAGCCAACCAGACACAGTAATAACTTCAGTAATAGTCCGAAGCAGCACAAGTTACACTTCACCTACCCTTCTACATGAACATGAGTTATGACTTATGATTCCTTGCCGTTCTTCTTATCCTCTGCATGGGTAGTATATGTCTCAGAAGGTAAATGAGAAGTAGATGGAAAAATAAGACATAGAAGCGATTTCTCCTGAGGGGGCTTGCAGATGTGCACAATAGTGTTACGTTCTGTGCTTCCGATTGATTTCTTTCCCCCCGTGATTGCACTGCTTTAGAAGAAAAAAAGAACATGTTGTCTTGTTTATCGCAACCGCATAGGCTTCGGTTTGGGAGGCATCGGGAAAAGGTCATGCAGATATAGATAATGCTCCAGTGCATAGGTTTTGCACTGTCACTCAATCTGGAACTCATGATCAACTGACGGGGACGGCCAGCGAAGCCATTTTGACAAGCTCAGGATGGTGAGTGCCTACTGCAACAGGGGGTCCGATCCTCTCCTGCGCTCCTCCCTCATGGATAGTCCCCTCAGTTGGGATGCAATGTGCTTATAGAAATCCAAACAGACTATCAGTGTTATCAATAGATCATCACAGTAAGCAGATTGTATTGCATCTTCGTAGATTCCAAAAGTATATTACAATTTCATTTGTACGATGATTATATCGGTTCAGAATGAATATAGCACATTTTGCTAGAGAAGAAAGCCACTGAAAGTAAACTGCCCAAAAGGGCATCGCTAAACATTTGGGTAGGAATCTCTTTAATAAAAGTATGATTTAATTGTCTATTTGATTGGGGTTGCAATGTGATTACAAGCATCTAGAGAGACTATCATATTATCGATAAATCACAGTAAACAGATAAATCTCCAGAGGCTACCTGACTTCTGATTGATGGATGGTCTTGTTAATCCATACTAGTAAGAATGTGACATTGCATCCTATATATTAGCACGCCAAATAGCAGACTGCTTGATAAGCACGAGGCAAGCTGCAGAACATACCTGGAGGATCTCTACTCCAGCCATGACAATGTTTTACTGCTCTCATCCGTGGCAGCTCATAAACCAGCATTTGTCTTACTCGATCTTTTCATAGTTTATAGAGGTACATTGCATAACTTAGTAATTAAACTTGATACTTTTTTCGAGAGATTAGGCAATTGACGAAGGCATGCAGGTATCTTAAGATTCAGACAATGCGTAGTTAGTAAGAAATGAACCCTACACTTCAGCCAGACAAGTTGGATCATCTAACGGTTGGCAAACAAAGTACATTTGACACTGCGAAGGCGTGTTTAATTCTGAGAAGGTATTATATACAAACTAGTTCATGCATCGGAGTGAGTGCGAGCAATGGCTTCCAGAGTGAATGCGGCAATGGCTAACAGTTTTTATAATATTTCAGAGCAATGCTATTCTTACACGGAAATTGCTTGCACGGCTAACAAATAAAGTGCCAAGTGAAGGATCCGGCTAAATTCATTCATGGAAGTCTTCTAAACAGACTATTCTTACACGGTCCACCATGGAGGCTGAATTGGTAGTGCTTGATTCAGCGGCTGTAGAGGCAGAATGGATTCGAGAACTCCTTTCCGACCTACCTGTGCTGGAAAAACCTATTCCAGCCATATTGACCTACTGCGATAACCAAACCGTTCTGGTTAAGGCGAAGAGTAGGAAGGATAATATGAAGTCTTCAAAACATATAAAGCGCCGACTTAAGTCGGTAAGGCATGCCAGAGAGACGGGTGTTATTTCTGTAGAATACATCCAGTCTGAAAGGAACTTGGTAGATCCTTTCACTAAAGGATTGGCGCGAAAGGCCATCCAAGCAGCGTCACAGGGAATGGGGCTTATACCCGTATAAAGGCTCACATTGGTGGTAACCTATCCTAGGAGATCGGAGATCCCGTGAACTAGGCTCTAGGACAACAAACTGTGTGAGATTAAAGAGCACATCTGACGGGTCCCATTAGCTGCAGTGCTCTGTCTGTATGGAAGGTTGAGCTTTGGCTCTTAATGAACTCTAGGTCTATATGACTTATGGAATCGTCCTACAGGATTCCTAGAAGAGTTCACCTACGTGAGTGTGATTGTGAGGTCGCAATCAAAGAAAGATCAGGGTATACTTTCTTAAGCACTCATGAGATAGATACGGGGACATGACCGGAACGTCCCAACCCGAGAGGGAAAGGGCAAGCCGCCCAGTACAGAATGTGATTTGGGCGAAAATTCTCACACCAAGGCAATGGATCAAGGCGTAGTCCTCCTTTGTCTGTGCAAAGTTGTATTCCTTATCGCTAGACTTTGGGTTCAAACCATAAGGTACCCATAGTCGAACAATCAGTATATCAAACAAGACTTTGAATATCTTTATCAATTGATAAATTGGTGGGGATCATTGTATTTGAGAGGGCATTTTGGGAATTTCCCAATTGATAAGAGTGGAAGGGAGCCCTAAAGGTGGGGCCCACCTGCCGGTCTCACGGAAAGAGATAAGGGGAGGAGACTTTGTCTCCTCCCGGTCCGGCAGGCGGCTTTGGTGGCTCTCTCCCATGCGGCGGTTTCTTCATCTTCTCCCAGATCCGGGATGCTCGGGGCTTGAGGGGAGGTGGCGCGTGGGGAGGCGAGCGGGGAGGGCGCGGGCTGGCCCGGGTTCTTCGGAGCCGGCCGCTCGCACCGCCTTTCTGGCAGACCCCGCCTCTTCTCTTCATATACCGAGCTCCTTCCATGGGTGAAGAGAGAGCTTCTCTGATCTGGTTCTTGCCCTTTTGAGTCTTCTTCCTCCTCTTTGATTTCTGGTGGTGCTGAGGGTATTGGCTTCGGCCATTTTCGATTGAGGCTTGATCTTGGTCTCTTGCGCAAACCCTAATTTGGGGTGTGGGGACTCGGGAACTTGGAGTTCCATCCGAGAGAGGAGAAGGTGACGCCGGCTTAGGGCTGTAAACGAGCCGAGCTCGAGCGAGATTGGCCTTCCAGGCTCGAGCTCGGTAGAAGCTCGAGCCGAGCTCGAGTTGGGGTCTGAGCTTGGACCGGGGCTCGAGCTCGGCTCGGCCTAAGCTCGAGTAGGCTCGAGCTCGGCTCGTTGAAGCTCGGTAACAATTAAAATAATTTATTATGAACTATTTTTCAATAATAAGAAAATTTTAAGCTCGAGCTCGGCTCTTGTAAGCTCAATAACAGTCAAAATAATTCAAATATACACTAATTTTCAACAATAAGAAAAGCTCGAGCTCGAGTTCGGCTCGAGTAAGCTCGTAAGAATTAATATGTATTACTATTTGAGCTCGAATGGGGCTCATGAACTATTCGAGCTCGGCTCGTGAAGCTCGCGAGCTCGAGATTAAGCTCGAGTTCGGCTCGCTTAAAGTTCGAACCGAGCTCGAACCGAGCCTAGAACGACCGAACTCGAGTAGCTCGCGAGCTTGAGCTTTTTGCCCTACGCCGGCTCCTGCTGTGTGTGTGCGCTGGCGATCGCGCTTATCGTGGTCTTGTGCGGCATCTCGCACTCGACTTCACCTCCGGTTTTACCGAGAAGTGAAGAGCGGCATTGTATCTCCGTGAATCATCTACTTGCGCGTGATAGCAGTTGATAGATTTTCCGGTGAGCGATTCATCATGCCTTGCCAATTATTTGATTTCTCCCGCGCTCATTGGCTTCGGACAATTTCGAGTACTGTCTGATTTGTGAGTATAATTGTTTCTTCATTTACAGTAGCTATACTTGATCTGTACTTTAGTTCAAGTCTTGAGAACTGCTATGAATGCTTGTGGGCTTATGTGTTTGCTCTGTGATGATCATAGTCCATAGCTGAGTGTAATCTTGTTAGAGAAATCGAATTTGAGCTCTATTGTTGGTATTATTGTCTGAACCGCAGCTAGTTGTCTTTTGGATTATCAAATCTGCAGATTTGTTAACATGCCATCTTGTTGATTCAGTATGTTGTAGTTTCTACTATATGTTGATTATACATTTCTGTTGATACATAGAGGTATCTTCTGTTCTCCTTGGATTGTATTTATCAATCGTATTTGGCAGCCCTCTTGCTGTTTTCGGTCTGGGCATTGGCCGCATACTGATCTGTTATATATATATGTGCATGTGAACATCTTAAGTCTGGCACCTTTGTTCGGTTCAGCAGTTTATTGTTAGGGCTCAAATTCTGTTTTAGTAACAAGATTATACATATGAAGAGAATGGACATATGCATGAGAAGGCCAAAATTTTTAATTTTGTGCAACTCTGTTCTGAGAGCAATAATAAAACAACTAATTAGTTATATGCTGGAATTAGTTGTTTCTTCGCTTTAGAACTGGTTATAGAGTTATTTTCAGCAAGATGTAAATTATATTCTTTGAATATATTTGTAGAGATGAATAGCAAGATGGAATTTCATGTTTATATGCAATTTATGCTATTCTTCTTATGCTGGAAATACATTGTTTATATGCTAATTATTGCTGGAATTAAATATTCAATTATGCTTATACCGCAATATTTACAACAATCCAGAAAATCTATATTGAAAGAAATGGCTTTCTCATCTGATGTCGTGAAACCTGAAGTGTTTGACGGAGCCAATTTCAAGCGCTGGCAGGCGAAGGCCAAACTTTGGCTGACTGACCTTAAGCTCTTCTGGGTCATTTCAAATCCGCCGGCGTTTCCGCTGGGGATCCCTGAAACGATGAAATGGGAAGAAGCTAATAATGCAGTCTTAGCCCGTTTGCTGGCCATCCTGTCTAACCGCTTGTTTGACGTCTATGTCAACTTCACTAATGCCAAACAACTTTGGGATGAGCTCAAGGAGAAATACTCCAAGGGAGATAATGGAAATGAGTCCTTCATTACAGCCAATTACTTGAACTATAAGATGGTTGAGGGTCGGTCGGTGATGGAGCAGCTCCATGAGCTTCAACTCCATGTACGTGACTTATGTCAGTACGACTGCGCTCTGCCAGAGAGGTTCCAAGTAAATGTCATTTTGGCTAAGTTACCGCCTTCGTGGCGTGACTTTGTGACCTCTCGCAGACATATAAAGGAGCGCTTGACGCTCAATGAGTCACACCGCTATTAATGTCGAGGAGCGTGCTAGAGCCGGTGACGGCTCGGAAAGGCTCAAGTTCAGGCTCATCAAGTTCAACTTAAGAATGGTGGAGGACCTGGAAACACAAGTTCAAGAGTCACCCAAGTCAAGTTACTGACCTAAGAAAATGAAGAAGAAAAAGGAGGACATCGTCGCTTGCTTATGTGAGGTGGCCATAAGGCCAATCATTGCCGCAATCGGAAGGGCAAGGGTCCATCTCCGTGTCAGCACAAGAGCCACAAGGCTGAGGTTCATGTCACGCCAAGCGAGTACCACTCAGATGAGTACATACCTATGGCCTTTATGGCAAGTCCATCTATTGATTGGTGGATTGATACAAAGCTACTAGACATATTTGTGCCGATCGATCTTGTTTTCTTCATTTCAGGGTGAAGGTGGTGGATCCGTCCTAATGGGCAACGGAGCGCGCAGCGATGCGTGGGATTGGACAGGTTTGCTCGAAGCTTACTTCGGGCAAAACACTCTCCTAAGAGACGTGCTGTACGTGCCTGCGATGACGCGCAACCTTCTTAGCGGGTCAATGTTATGTAGGCAAGGAATAAAGCTTGTGTTTGAATCAAATAAAGTCACTTTGACTAAGTTTGGTAATTTTGTGGGCAAAGGCTATGATAGCGGAGGCATGTTCCGCTTATCCATTCTTGATTTGAATAATGTAAACGTTTACAATGTTTTCCATTGCAATAAAGTTCATGATATTTGGCATTCACGGTTGTGTCATGTAAATTTAATTTGAAGCCATTACGTGGTTAAGTAAGATGAGTTTAATTCCAAACTATAATTATGAGAAGGGTTCAAAGTGCGAAGTGTGTGTGCAAGCTAAGCAGCCCCGAAAACCTTTTCATAGCGTTGAAGGGCGAAGCACTTCTCCACTTGAACTAATCCACTCTGATCTTTGTGAGATGAATGGAATATTAACTAAAGGTGGCAAACAATATTTCTTAACTCTCATAGATGATGCGACTAAGTATTGCTATATTTATCTACTTAAGTAAAAAGATGAAGCACTTGAATACTTTAAAATCTATAAAGCTGAAGTTGAAAATTAACTAGAGAAGAAAATCAAACGGTTAAGATCGGACCGAGGCGGTGAGTACGTCTCACATGAGTTCTCCCAATTCTGTGAAGAAAGTGGAATAATTCACGAAGTTACTCCACCTTACTCACCCCAATCTAATGGAGTAGCCGAAAGGAACAACCGAACTCTTTGCGACTTGGTTAACGCCATGCTTCAGAGTTCAGGTATGTCGGACTATTGGTGGGATGAGGCAGTTCTCACAGCTAACTATGTCTGAATAGGGTTCCACCTGCAATCGGAGGAAACACCCTATGAAGGATGGAAGGGAGAAACCCAACTTATCCTATTTTCGAACGTGGGGATGTCTTGCAAAGCGCATGTGCCGTTGTCGAAGAAAGGAAGCTTGGTCCTAAGACCGTTGATTGTGTCTTTCTAGGATATGCTATTAATAGCACGGCTTATAGATTTCTAGTGGTCAAATCCGAGGTGAGTGACATCGCTACTAATATAGTGATGGAATCTCGTGATGCGACATTCTTTGAGCATGTGTTTCCTATGAGACCGAATGATGATAGTGGACATATCGGTGAAGATGATCTCTCTATTCCTCCTAGTGTGGATAACACCGCTCCAGATATGGAGTTGAGGAGGAGTAAGAGACAGAGGACCGAGAAGTCACTTGGGGATGACTTTGTCACCTATGTCGTGGATGATGAACCACGAACCCTTCCAGAGGCATACGCATCTCCGGATGTGGATTACTGGAAGGAGGTAGTCCGTAGCGAGATGGATTCCATCATAGCTAACGGAACTTGGGAAATTGCAGATCTCCCGCCTGGTTGTAAGCCAGTAGGCTGCAAATGGATCTTTAAAAGAAAGCGTGACCGATGGTACTATTGAAAAGTACAAGGCCAGTTAGTGGCTAAAGGTTTCACGCAAAAGAAGGAGAAGACTATTTTGATACATACTCTCCTGTGGCTCGTTTACCCACAATTCGAGTGCTTTTAGCGCTAGTTGCTGCATACAAACTCCTAGTACATCAAATGGATGTAAAGACCGCTTTCCGAAATGGAGAGTTGGATGAGGAGATTTATATGCAACAGCCTGAAGGATTTGTGGTTGAGGGGCAAGAAAGGAAAGTATGTCGATTGATTAAATCTTTGTATGGTCTAAAGCAAGCTCCTAAGCAATGGCATGAGAAATTCGATAGTACGATGACGTCGGTCGGCTTTTGTGTAAACGAAGCCGATAAATGTGTCTACTATCGGTTTAATGAAATGAAGGTATCATTCTATGTCTTTACGTAGATGATATATTGCTATTTGGGACCAACATAGATGTGATCAATAGCACAAAGTCTTTCCTTTCCCAGAATTTTGATATGAAAGACATGGGTGAAGCTGATGTTATCTTAAACATTAAGCTTATAAAGGGTGAAAATGGGATTACTCTTTCGCAATCCCATTATGTGGATAAAGTCCTAACTGATTTGGATTTAAGGACCAGTAAGCGCCAGCTACACCCTATGATCCAAATGCAAAGCTACATAAGAACACGGACATGGGAAGGATCAACTTAAATATTCTCGGATCATAGGATCCTCGATGTACTTAACTAGTGCAACGAGGCCGACATCTCATATGTCGTATGCAAATTGAGTCGTTATCGTCCAATCCAGAGATGATCATTGGATAGCACTAGAAAGAGTACTAAGATACTTGAAGGAAATCCTAATTTGGGAATACACTATTCGGTCATCCTGCGCAGCCTTGGAAGGATTCGATGATTCTAATCGGATCGGTGACTTGGATGACATGAAGGCTACGAGTGGTTATGTTTTCACTCTAGCGGTGGGGCCGTGTCGTGAAGTCTTCTAAATGACTATTCTTACACGGTCCACCATGGAGGCTGAATTGGTAGTGCTTGATTCAGGTCAGAGAGGCGAATGGATTCGAGAACTCCTTTCTGACCTACCTGTTCTGGAAAAACCTATTCCAGCCATATTGACCTACTGCGATAACCAAACCGTTCTGGTTAAGGCGAAGAGTAGGAAGGATAATATGAAGTCTTCAAAACATATAAAGCGCCGACTTAAGTCGGTAAGACATGCCAGAGAGACGGGTGTTATTTCTGTAGAATACATCCAGTCTGAAAGGAACTTGGTAGATCCTTTCACTAAAGGATTGGCGCGAAAGGCCATCCAAGCAGCGTCACAGGGAATGGGGCTTATACCCGTATAAAGGCTCACATTGGTGGTAACCTATCCTAGGAGATCGGAGATCCCGTGAACTAGGCTCTAGGACAACAAACTGTGTGAGATTAAAGAGCACATCCGACGGGTCCCATTAGTCTGCAGTGCTCATGCTGTATGGAAGGTTGAGCTTTGGCTCTTAATGAACTCTAGGTCTATATGACTTATGGAATCGTCCTACAGGATTCCTAGAAGAGTTCACCTACGTGAGTGTGATTGTGAGGTCGCAATCAAAGAAAGATCAGGGTATACTTTCTTAAGCACTCATGAGATAGATACGGGGACATGACCGGAACGTCCCAACCCGAGAGGGAAAGGGCAAGCCGCCCAGTACAGAATGTGATTTGGGTGAAAATTCTCACACCAAGGCAATGGATCAAGGCGTAGTCCTCCTTTGTCTGTGCAAAGTTGTATTCCTTATCGCTAGACTTTGGGTTCAAACCCGCAAGGTACCCATAGTCGAACAACTGTATATCAAACAAGACTTTGAATATCTTTTATCAATTGATAAATTGGTGGGGACTGTTGTATTTGAGAGGGCATTTTGGGAATTTCCCAATTGATAAGAGTGGAAGGGAGCCCTAAAAGGTGGGGCCCACCTGTCGGTCTCACGGGAAAGAGATAAGGGGGAGGAGACTTTGTCTCCTCCCCGGTCCGGTTGGTGGCGGCTTTGGTGGCTCTCTCCCATGCGGCGGTTTCTTCATCTTCTCCCAGATCCGGGATGCTCGGGGCTTGAGGGGAGGTGGCGCGTGGGAGGCGGCGGGAGAGGCGCGGGCCGCCGGGTTCTTGAGCCGCCGCCGCACCGCCTTCTCGCGCACCCGCCTCTTCTCTTCATATACCGAGCTCCTTCCATGGGTGAAGAGAGCTTCTCGATCCGGTTCTTGCCCTTTTGAGTCTTCTTCCTCCTCTTTGATTTACGGTGGTCTTGAGGGTATTGGCTTCGCCATTTTCGATTGAGGCTTGATCTTGGTCTCTTGCGCAAACCCTAATTTGGGGTGTGGGGACTGGGAACTTGGAGTTCCATCCGAGAGAGGAGAAGGTGACGCCGGCTTAGGGCTGTAAACGAGCCGAGCTCGGCGAGATTGGCCTTCCGTGCTCGAGCTCGGTAGAAGCTCGAGCCGAGCTCGAGTTGGGTCCGAGCTTGGACCGGGCTCGAGCTCGGCTCGGCCTAAGCTCGAGTAGGCTCGAGCTCGGCTCGTTGAAGCTCGGTAACAATTAAAATAATTTATTATGAACTATTTTTCAATAATAAGAAAATTTTAAGCTCGAGCTCGGCTCTTGTAAGCTCAATAACAGTCAAAATAATTCAAATATACACTAATTTTCAACAGTAAGAAAAGCTCGAGCTCGAGTTCGGCTCGAGTAAGCTCGGTAAGAATTAATATGTATTACTATTTGAGCTCGAATTGGGGCTCGCGAACTATTCGAGCTCGGCTCGGTGAAGCTCGCGAGCTCGAGATTAAGCTCGAGTTCGGTTCGTTTAAAGTTCGAACCGAGCTCGAACCGAGCCTAGAACGACCCGAACTCGAGTAGCTCGCGAGCTTCGAGCTTTTTTTACAGCCCTACGCCGGCTCCCTGCTGTGTGTGTGCGCGCTTGGCCAGTGCGCTTATCGTGGTCTTGTGCGGCATCTCTGTACCTCGACTTCACCTCTGGTTTTCGGCTGAGAAGTGAAGAGCGGCATTGTATCTCCGTGAATCATCTACTTGCGCGTGATAGCAGGTTGATAGATTTTCTGGGTGAGCGATTCATCATGCCTTGCCGAATTATTTGATTTCTCCTGCGGCTCATTGGCTTCTGGACAATTTCGAGTACTGTCTGATTTGTGAGTATAATTGTTTCTTCATTTACAGTAGCTATACTTGATCTGTACTTTAGTTCAAGTCTTGAGAACTGCTATGAATGCTTGTGGGCTTATGTGTTTGCTCTGTGATGATCATAGTCCATAGCTGAGTGTAATCTTGTTAGAGAAATCGAATTTGAGCTCTATTGTTGGTATTACTGTCTGAACCGCAGCTAGTTGTCTTTTGGATTATCAAATCTGCAGATTTGTTAACATGCCATCTTGTTGATTCAGTATGTTGTAGTTTCTACTATATGTTGATTATACATTTCTGTTGATACATAGAGGTATCTTCTTTCTCCTTGGATTGTATTTATCAATCGTATTTGGCAGCCCTCTTCTTGCTTTTTGGTGCAGGCATTGGCCGCATATCGATCATTATATATATATGTGCATGTGAACATCTTAAGTCCGCACCTTTGTTCGGTTCAATGGTTTATTGTTAGGCTCAAATTCTGTTTTAGTAACAAGATTATACATATGAAGAGAATGGACATATGCATGAGAAGGCCAAAATTTTTAATTTTGTGCAACTCTGTTCTGAGAGCAATAATAAAACAACTAATTAGTTATATGTTGGAATTAGTTGTTTTACTGCTTTTAGAACTGGTTATAGAGTTATTTTCAGCAGCATGTAAATTATATTCTTTGAATATATTTGTAGAGATGAATAGCAAGATGGAATTTCATGTTTATATGCAATTTATGCTATTCTTCTTATGCTGGAAATACATTGTTTATATGCTAATTATTGCTGGAATTAAATATTCAATTATGCTTATACCGCAATATTTACAACAGGACCGGACAGGCAACAGAGGGGGTGAATGGTGCCTGGAGATTTTTCCTCCAAATATTCACATATCTCTTTTTCTCTAATAGCTACAAAGCTATGAAGATTACGATATGAGGTCTAATTGGCGGAAACACAACCTGGTCATTAATGACTTCTGGCCAGAAAGCACAAGACATCCAAACTAAACGCAATCAGTCAACAGAGAAAAGCAACGTAGTCAAAATTCAGACAATGTGGTCGAAGCCACTATGGTCGAAACCAACGTTGTCATAACCAGTGTAGTCGTAACCAGTGTAGTCGAAACCGATGTGGTCGTAACCATAGTGGTCGAAACCCATGTGGCCGTAACCATTGTGGTTGAAACCATAATGGTCGAAACCAACGTGGTCATAACTAATATGGTCAAACACCAACGTTATCGAAGACTAATGTGGTTGATACCAACGTTGTCGATGTCTAATGTGCGATCGAAAGACCAACGTAGTTCAAGACCAATGAGTGGTCGGAAACCAGTGTTGTCAAATACCGACGAGATCACAAACTACGTGGTCGAAGACCAATGTGTGGTCGACACCATCGTAGTCAATGACCAAAATACAGATAAAAAATATGTGCAATCGCAAAAGACCAAAGTACAAACAAAAAATAAGTGCAATCGCAAACCAGTACTTGGTTGTAACAAATCAGAATGTGACCAAGAAATCTACGACCATTGAGTGATCAAAACCATGTGTGGTCATGAACGACTAGAGGTTGCATAGAAGTCAAGCGACCACATGACTTAGGACCATTTGAATCCTCCACCTTTTATTTAAAAAGAAAATTCAAATTTTAAACTCCCTCCCTCTTGGGCTGACAAGTGGCCAGTCCAGATCCTTCCCCGCTCCGTGGTGGGCCATCCTCACCATTCTCTCTCTTTCTCTCTAACCACCTGCTCCCACTTGTCATCCACATCCTATATCTCCTTCTTCCTTTCCTTCACCCCCACCCTCTTTCCAAACCAGCGCCAATAGCTCGAATCCATGCCAGCTTGCATTTCCTTTCCCCGTTTACTTTGGTTTTGGAAACTAATTATCGTCTAGGATCAAATCCCCAAACTTTCGTGTCATCCTTTCCTTCAGTGCCCCTTCTTTCCTTCCTCTCCTCTCTTTCCTTCCTGCTGGCTACTAATTACGGCGAATGATTCTATCGCGCCCCCTCCCCCTGGAACTATAAATAGGACCCCTGAGCACCCCTCACCCCGCACAACCCCATCCCCTCTTCCACATTACACCGATGAACCTCGAGACCCTCTCATCGTGCTCTCACTACTTTGGCCGACTACACCACTCCGGAAAGCAATTTTGGCTCATTGGGGCAACGTTGAGGACTGCTGATGACACCATAAGCTTCACCGCACTCAAAGCGACCACACTGACCGGTCCGACATCTAACTCCATAGTCGAAGCCATTCCCTAACCAGAGCACCCCGCTGCCACTGTCTCCTGCCCATCATCGACCACTCTCAGGCCATCTTCAATAAACCCCGTGCCCACCAATGTATCGCTCATTTCCCCTTTTTCTGTTTAGGCACCTCGCCAGTCACCGCCGATCATCAGAGCATCAGCGACCACCCCTCTAAGCCTCCGACTACCTTAAGCCTCTAACCACGGCCTACCGACTAAGGCTTTCTGACCATGGCTTGCCAACACTGCTTCCGACCACAACTTTCGACCACTCACAAACTCGTAGCATCGACCGATTCATCGTAGCCGACCATCGACCGATTCATCGTAGCTTTCAACCATCGACCAGCTACTGTAGCTTCTAACCACCGACCATGCACTGTAGCATACAACCCCTTTTCCTTCACAAAAATAATTCCAAAAATTCTATTTATTCATTTCTTTAGAATTCAAACTTCCAGGAACTAGTTCTCCTTCATTCTTGCTCCGATTGAACCCATTCAAATTCATAAATTCATCAAAAACTCCAATCTATTCATTTCTGCCCTCCCTTTTAATATTCAGAGTTATTTGTATTTTATCTGAGTTTGCTTGGGTAGTTTCATGTGTAGACTACGACGTTTCGAAAGAGTTCTACGTTGACGATTCGCACCAAACTGTGGAGCAAGGCAAGTTGCACACCTTAATCATTTTGAACCCAGATTGCAAATAAAATTATATTATTTTAAATTATTCTGCATGCATACATTTATTCAAAGTATTTCAATTCCAGTTTTAAACTTAGTTATACTACCTACTTGTTATGACACCTTTTACATTGTAAATCCTTACACCTTGTCACCCTAGAATCAAACTCTGGTTAGGACACTAGTATTGGCTAGAGAACTTTTGTAGCAATACTTAGACATGCTTAGAATTACTTTAGGCTTGGGATACCTTTTCACATAAAATGATAAAGTTTTCAAATGTATTCTTAGCTTTGGTGACTCAAGAAAGTCTATGGAATATTTCCAAACGAAATATAAAACTTGGTTTAGACCTAGGCAAATGGTTAAGTGGTGGGTGCTTGCTAGCATGCATTGTTGTTCAGTGACACAATATTGATTGCCAGTCACAAGAGTTATGTGGGAAGTTCCTAAGTCAATTAAGGACCGATCTGTGAGCTACTGCTACAAAGCCCTAATCTACAACAACAAGACTAGTATGGAACAGTCCTAGCGGACTAATTTGTGAGTCCTAACTAGAATCTCAATGTAGGTTGGTAGTGCGCGTGGCGTAGGCCATGTGAAGTCTCACTTGGCTCAAGATGGGGTCCCGGTCTGGTGGATTTCTTACTGGGGTGAAACCTTAGTGTTGTCTTGATCAGGTTGAATGTTTTGCTTTATAATGGCCTTGTTATGATTACTTAGTCGTACACCCACAGAAGCGTGCAGTGGCCGATAATACGAGTTAATCATATCTTATGGGTAAAGTTGTACCACCTCTACAGAGCGTATAAACTATCCTAGATAGCCATGCTGAGTAAAGTTTTCACATATTAGACTTTGTTTATTTCAAAATGGTTTATAAAGGCTTATGGATGGATGGAATCCATATGAGATCTTGTGGAAAAGATGGTCTAGGTGGAATGCTTATGGTTAGGTTGGTGTCAGGTTGATGTCTGCTCCAACGATATTATTTTGCTTAAATCTTTACTTGCTGTATTAAAATTCAGCAATTTCTAATTTATTTATTATATTTATTTAAATGTTGTTTTACGCTCAAATTATCCCTATATGCCTTACTTTGTTGCATTTATCATTATATTATATTCTCCTGTGTGACTTGCGAAGTACAAGAATGTACTCATCTTTGCTATCTCATCTCAGAGAAGGACAGCTTCGACTACAGTGAAGAACTGGATGAGTAGGCTGCGTCTTACTGTCGTTTGCCTGTGGGCAGGCTTTCGGCTTCTTCCGCTTCGGTATTTTTCTTCTGCTGCTATTATTTAATTTTGGCCTATGGTCCATAGATGTAAACTTTGGTCATCAGACCCATATTTAGTTTAATCATGTTTGACATTATGCTTGATATGTATCCCTGTTACCACTGTGTGCACTAGCTGATTCTAGACTAGTGTGATTTATATAGAGGGTTTCGGAGTTGTTGCTCCGGGGTCCGACACAATTTTTGCATATGCCAACTGAATATCATTGGACAGCGGTGAAAAGAATTTTATAGTATGTACGACACATAGTGAGTGTCGGACTCTGTATTCACAAGTCTACTTCTAGTTTGGTTAGTGCATTCTTTGATGTAGATTAGGCAAGATCAGCAGATAATAAAAGATCAACCAGTGGTTTTGCGGTTTTCTTTGGCTCCAATCTCATATCATGGAGTTCAAGGAAGCAAGCCATAGTGGCAAGATCCAGTACTGAGGCAAAGTAAAAGGCTCTTACAAATGCCACAGTAGAAATTATCTGGATACAGTTGCTATTAGGAGAACTTGGAATTTATCAATCGCAAGTGCCTGTCCTGTGGTGTGACAATGGAGCCACATATCTTTCTATTAATCCCGTGTTCCATGCCAGAACTAAACATATTGAGATGGACTTTCATTTTTTCTGAGAACGAGAGGCAAAAAATGTGTCAGAGATTATGTTCATATCATCACGAGATCAATTAGCCGATGATCTCATCAAATCAATTAGAATACAACAACTAAAGATCCTATGACACAATCTCAACCTCACCGGTTGTGATTGAGGGGGAGTGTTAAATAAATAGGATAGTTATGTTTCCACTGTTGTTTAGTATTCCTATTAGTGTGTGTTTCCACTGTTGTTTAGTATTTCCATCAGTGCTGAAATTCTTACTAGAGGTAGTGCTTAATGTTCACATGTAAGAGTGTTCACACCTATGTACTTATATATAAATAGATGATCAATAAAAAGCAAATATATGCTAGTTGCAAACCATTCTCTTGATATCTTTTGACAGCCAAGCACCTACCAATCAGTAAAAGTTGGTTTCCCAGCCAACAGACATTCTGAAACAATTCTGATAGAATTAAAAAAAAATCCCTTCTGAGTTCTCAAGATATGATAAAAAAAAAGTAGGTATCAAATACTCGGTTCAAACAGAATAGTGACTTTATCTTGAGAAAATAAAGATCACAAGGTCATGCATGTGATCAATAAGATCAGCTAATAGGAGAGAATGTCTCAACAGAGAAGTTAAAAATCAATAATAGCAATTGATTTAGCAGCCAAATGCAGTGCCCAGTCTTCAGTAAACCACAAAGAGTGTGTGTCTTGTGGAAAGAAAAGTACAGAGCACACCTAGGTAGCATATCAGCATATTCTCATGTGCAGAGAGAGAGAGAGACCTGCATATCTTTTTCATCTGGATCATTCAATAGTTTAGCCCATACAAATCTTATATCTAGACCTTTGCCGAAAACATTTTTCTTTGCATAGGACAAATGCAGGCAAACAGAGAGAGTGAATAATTGTTTCTAAATTTTTTCCCTAAGTATTATTAATCTTTCACTTCAAAGGCTATAGAAACCAAAAAGATCATATTACTCCAAATACTTGTATTTCAATAGCTAAGGAAAGCTATAAATAGCAAGCCCTAGACACTCATAATGAAATTTCCAAGAAAAATCAAGCAAAATGATGCTTGATAAGCACAATCAATCTGACCAGTGTGTAATGGACAATCTGACCACTAGCTTTGCACAAAATAGAAAATCAACACAGCTTTAAAAATTAAAAACCACACAACTTTTACTTGGAAACTCTAAATGACTTGAAACTTTGAACACACCTTATCTAGGATGTTAGAAACCAGATCAAGATAAGAAACACGAGGTTTTTAGACTTGATTCTAACAATTTGAAGGAAATCGATCCTAAGCCTCAAAGCACCCAAAAACCCTAAAATCCAAATTACTTCTTGCACATGGGATCTAAAACATAAGGTCTTCCATATCTACTCCCACATATTCTAGTAAGATAATCTGGTCAAGGCTTCAGGTTAAAACCACCTAGATTACAATTTCAAATTTTTTGCTCAAGAACATGAAAATCGGGAGAAGAACAAGTGAAACACCAAGAATGGATCAAAGAGTTGATCTATTACTAGTAGAGTAGGTAATTCACGAGTACATGAATGATTACAAGGTGCTCCCAAAGCACCACTCTTACTCTCTCAAGTTTTCTCACATAGCATTAGGGAGAAAGAGAGAAGAAACTACTCAAGACTTAGCCAAAATCACCTCTACCCTAGCTCTCCCCTCTCCTCCCTCATATAACCTGAACCTCTTAGTGGGTCTGAACCCAGTAAGCACATGGGGAAACTCATCAACCCCACTAACACGGGTTTTACAGTCGCACATGCTTCTCAAAGCGTTTACAAGACTTGACCCGCTAAACTATTAGTGATTGATCCACTTAGCCATTCCAGCTCTCTTTGATCTAAATCGCTTTTTCTTTGCATCTCTCTATGCCACATTTTTGTACAAGGCTCAACCGGTATATTGAAAAGCTCCCAAAATACCCTCGACGAAGCTTTCGATCACTTTTGCTTGACTCCGTCTTTATCTTCACATCAAAATATCTCCGTATATTTTGACACGTAGCCTGTAGCGTCCAATGACTTTGCTGTCAAGTCTTCACATATCCGATCTCCCCTGGATTGTCTCTACTTGCACCGGCCCAAGTCAATTAGCACACCACTTGCACCAACTCGTCTCTTCACAATCCTTATATTTTATGTGCTTCTTGCTTGAGCCACGTAGCCTCACCTAGACTTACGCCACCGCACAGACCTCAGTTCTCCCACCTAGTCGTGGCCATTTACCGTTGACTGCTAACGTTCTCCAAACCACCTGCACATCCAAATAATAAGCAACCATCTTGAGCATAAGTTCTATGCACTTGATTCACATTAGTCAAAACAATATATCATGCAACACAACACAACTAACCAATGACTCCCATGCCATTCACACACTCAAACCACTCAAGAACACCTCTCATTGTTCTCTATCCGCAGCACTTGGTTTGACCGCTCTCCCATGGCGGTCGAACTGCTCACCGGTCAAATCGCCAATCGTTAACCAGTTTGATCAACCCAAACCAACTTAAGACCTTCCAGATAACAGGGATTGGTGTGATCGTACACTCAATGCCAATCACACCGCCCAACTCAAAATCATGGTGGTTGAGTCGCATACACCCAGCACTAACCAGTCCCTTATACTGATCAGACCGGTTACATTGACAGCAACACTTAGTTTTGCAAGTTTTTTCAAAATCAAAATCCAACTCCACAATATGCTAATTATTTATCACTAATTATCCATTAGCCTTCTCACACGGTCCTTTACTTTGAAAGCTTTTTGTATGCCGTCCTTCCAACTCTACTAGTCTCAAGTTCAAGAAATGCGAACCCACGATTATTAGAATCAGTCATAAGTGTTACAGTATCAACGTTCTCAACTCCAATTTTCTATAGTAGCTTGATGATCTGGTACGAAGAGCAACAGGTGAGCCAAGCACACAGTCAACAATTCAAGCAAATATCCAATCAAGCCATTCAGAAAAGAAAGAAAATGCTACTCACATCTTCTTCCATTTCTTGTCAATATTTTCAAGAAAAATGTTATCATTCCCATCCGGAGCTGCAGCTCGACAAAACTTTCCATAAGGCTGTGATCATTTTGGCTTCAGCTTTTAGCTTCCGGCTTATCTTTCACTATTCATAAATTTCGTCTTTTTCTGAACTTTTGATTTTTTTTGTTGAACTTTTTTGCCGGTTCTTGTTTTTCCCGTATTTGTTTGTATTATATGTAATGGTCTAACATATTTTTTACATTTTTTTAATTTTTTTTAAATTTAATTATGCTAAATAAGCATCTGTCACCATGTTGTTTTTTCACCACTACATGTGCTTTTCACCATAAGCCACCAAAAAAAAGCCCAAATGATCACCACCATTAATCTTGTAATGGGTTTCAATGAATGATGATAATCAATATGGAGAAAGAAGAGAGAAAGGCAAACTGCAATATGCATTCACTAGAGCAAAATGTGGGACAATGATACATAGGTCACTTTCAACGTAGTCATTACATACAACTGAGGTCACAATGGTAATCTGTACAAGCAGCACAACAAGAGACGCTGGTTTCTCAACACAGCAGTGTGATATACATATCATTTTTAAATTTTTGAAAAACAATTTTTTTTGCCAACTTCCCTTGTCATTTTCTATACTAGTGTTATATTGGTTTATAATGTAAGTGTTGGATGTGTTCAGACTTCAGAGTGATTGACTTGACCACACTGCCAGTGTTCAGTCATTGACAGTGTCAATGTTGTCTCAACTAACGTTGGATTCGTAAATCAAGAATAGAACGACACCTCACATCACAGCTATGACATGACCCATGCACCCACCCAATGTGACGGGTGAGTTAGGGTATGGCTTGGTACTATAAATAGTCCTAAATAAATCTATTAGAATTAGAACTTTTATTTCTATTTGAATTAAGATTCCTACTCTAATTTAGAGAATGGGTAAGAGGGATAAAGGACCAAGTTTGAAGGGTTAGGTTTTTATTGTGATAAATCATTACCAAATTGGAGGAGCTGGAATTTGGATTTTACAAATTTACAGTTTTTATGAACATCTTGCAGATCTGATGGTCTGATCAGCTAGAGGTGGTGGTCAGACCGGCCACTGGTCAAACCAGCCGGCTCCAACGATTTGACCACCCGCCACCAGCGGTCAAACCAGCTGGAGGCAGTGGCCTGACTGGCAAGGCAGTCCATTTCGGCCGAAAGTTGGAATTTTGGGAATTTTGGTTGTGGGTTGATTTGGTTTGATCTAGATCAGTGCATATATATTGCATGATATATATTTCAGTTAAAGTGGGTCATGTTTTTAAGAACTTATGCCTAGAAATGATTTATTTATTCTTGAATATGCAAGGAGGCTTGGATTCAACTATGGTCAATGGCAAAGATATGGGCTACGCTCATAGAAGAGCCGAGGCTCAGAACGATCAAAGATGCTAGGTGAGATGGCTGAGCTCAAGCATAGCATAAGGAAGACGAAAAATATTGATGGAAAGTTTGAGCGACGGGTTGATCATGTGGCCTAGTTGATCTAAGTGAGGCATGGTCCAGTGGAGCCAGAACAGGAGAAACTTGCCGATGTGTGGCAAACCAATGGTGCAACTACATATGGTAAACATAGCGATTGCTTGTAAGGAAGGTAAAGCTAGGTTAAGAAAGGGTATTTTGGTACCTACATGTGGTAAATATGGTTATTGCTTGTAAGGAAAGTAAGACTGGGTCAATAAATGGTATTTTGTTAAGTTGACTAAAATACCGAAAACTATATTGGATTAAAACCACGGTACTTAAGAAGGAGGATGACAGGGTGTATGGTCCAAAGCCAAAGTTTGCCAAGTTATGGTATTGTTTGGTTCCTAGTCATAGGTTAGGCATACCAAACTTTTTTTAGCTGGTCCCGTAAGTCATAGGCACAAAAAAGTTATGGCAATATTATATTAGGCAAGTTAAGTTATGACAAGTTAGGCAAAAATATCTAAGCAATGTGTTATAAACCAGTAATGCTTTAGTTGGTAAACTCTTGCATAGCATTGCTAACGCCTAAGGGTACGTTTAGTTGGTAAACTCAGCAATGCTTTAGTAATCATACGAGATTATCTTGTTTGATAAAAGAATCCAAGATTAGCTTGGAAAACAGATTACTGTGATTTCTAAAAATCACTTTCCGGTAGAAAAGGATAGCTATCTTAGCTTACCAAGAGAAAAGAATCTTTGGTATTGTACTTTTATCATTTGCTCTAAATTCTCGTAGTCAAAATTTAACTTTATGAATGCAAAATCCAAATTAAAAATATTTTTCAAAACATGAATTTTGAAACCAAAATATGAAAACTTGAATCCCAAATTTCAGAATCTTAAATTCAGGCAATTTAAATTCAAAATTTCAAGTTTGTATTTTAAAATTCGATTTTTTTCAACAATTTAAATCTTAAAGCATGAAATTTCGAATACTGGATTTCAAAAATTCAAGTTCCAAAATCGTAAATTTTATAAATTCATATATTTTAAAGTTCCAAACTGAAATTTTAACATAAAAATTTTCAAAAATCCAAAATTTGATATTTTGAATCATAAGAATTGAATTTTTGAATGTTGAAATTTTAAATTGAGAGTTTGAATTGTAAAATTCAAATTTTAGTTTTTAATATAAAATTTATAAATGTTAACCTTCAAGGTTTGAAATTTCAAATCATGTCATTTAAATTTGTGGACTTGTTTGTTTGAGTTATCAAATATTTGAACTATTATAAAAACTATTTTGTAGTTTCTTTCAAACTAATCGAACGTTAGATTCTTAGATTACTAGTAATGTGTTACGAGTAATCAGATTAAGAGAAATATTAAATTACAGAGGAATATAAAATTACGTGTTCCAAATTGTCTTTCGTTAAACTGTTTCAGAAAACATAACTCTTCGTGATGATTAAGATCTCGATGTAAAATACACCTCTCAATACTAAAATCCACAACACATTTGCTTTGGAACACCAAAACAATTTTCTTTTCTTTTTCGAGTGGAACCAGAAAATTGTACTGGTACAGTGGTACAGAATTTCCACTGATGGCCTCTCAAAGTAGCACAAGGCTTACATAGCCTTTCTCATAATAAAACCCAAAGGAAAAAAAAGAGAAAAATAACACCGCAATACGGGCCGGTCCATACACTGAAAACTCACGGCCCAACCCACCCGCCTCCCACCAAATCCCACCGCTCACTCCGAACAAACGGCTGAGATCGCGCCTCGCTTACCCCAGCACCCAAACCCTAGCCATATCTACCTATATAAACCCTCCCTCTCGAGCCTCGCCTCCATTCCCTCCCTAAACCGCCGCCGCCGCCGCCGCCGCCGCTGCTGCCGCCGCCATGGCCAACAGCCGCCCCCTTGTCTCCGTGAAGGCCCTGGAGGGCGACATGGCCACCGACCCCGCCAGCCTGGCGCTCGCCGAGGTCTTCCGCGCGCCGATCCGCCCCGACATCGTGCGCTTCGCACACAAGCTGCTCTCCTGCAACAAGCGCCAGCCCTACGCCGTCTCCCGCCGCGCCGGCCACCAGACCTCGGCGGAGTCGTGGGGCACGGGCCGCGCGGTTTCCCGTATCCCCCGCGTCCCCGGCGGCGGCACCCACCGCGCAGGCCAGGGAGCCTTCGGCAACATGTGCCGTGGCGGACGCATGTTCGCGCCCACCAAGACCTGGCGCAAGTGGCACCGCCGCTGCAACATCCACCTCCGCCGCGTGGCCGTCACCTCCGCCCTCGCGGCCACCGCGGTCCCGTCGCTGGTCCTCGCCCGCGGCCACCGCATCGAGACCGTTCCGGAGCTCCCCCTTGTCATTTCTGACTCGGCGGAGTCCATTGAGAAGACCTCCCAGGCCATCAAGATCCTGAAGCAGATCGGCGCCTACGCCGATGCTGAGAAGGCCAAGGACTCCGTGGGCATCCGCCCCGGAAAGGGTAAGATGCGCAACCGCCGCTACATCAACCGCAAGGGGCCGCTCATTGTCTACGGCACCGAGGGATCCAAGATCGTGAAGGCCTTCCGCAACCTGCCCGGTGTGGATGTCGCCAACGTCGAGCGTCTCAACCTGCTCGACCTCGCCCCTGGTGGCCACCTCGGGCGCTTTGTGATCTGGACTGAGAGCGCGTTCAAGAAGCTTGAGGAGGTGTATGGCACCTTTGATGCGCCTTCACAGAAGAAGAAGGGCTTTGTGCTGCCAAGGCCCAAGATGGCCAACGCTGACCTTGGCAGGATCATCAACTCTGATGAGGTGCAGTCTGTGGTGAAGCCCATCAACAAGGAGGTCAAACTCAGGGAGAAGAGGAGGAACCCGCTCAAGAATGCGGCCGCTGTGCTCAAGCTCAACCCCTACTTTGGCACCGCCCACAAGATGGCCACCCTTGCTGAGGCTGCCCGCATCAAGGCCAGGAAGGAGAAGCTTGACTCCAAGAGGACCAAGCTCAGTGTGGTATAACCCCCACCCTCCTTTTTGTGATGTGAATATGACTAAATTTGATCACTTAGGTAGGATATTTATTGTCCTATAGTGCTGTTTATACTGCTGTGGTACATTGCTTTTGATGTGGCTCGAGAATGGTGGTATGAAACACTTTCTTTTAGTTGTCGTCGCATAAATGTTATATTGTTTCATGGGTTGTTTTATGATGTGGTAGTATTGGAATTTATGATCTGTTCGTGTACGTGGTATTATGGTCAGCTTACTTGCATATGCTTGTACTGTTAATGCTGGTGAAAAATCGTTTTGGATTATTTAAATTTAATTTGTTGCAGCTGATGGCTCTGTGCCTGCCAATATGGTATCATTATCTACATTTACCTGTTATTTTCTATTGCTCTGTTCAGTATACCTTGTTTATTTATGCTAATACTAAGCAAGATGCTATTGTATGCCTGGTGCTCAGGGTTTCAGTGATGCTAGTTCTTAGAACTTTGTGGTGAACCATTGTTAGGTTGTGTTGATTCTTTTTCTTTTATGCCCTTGACAATGTCCAATTTCTAGGTCTCCTGTTTTTTCTTAAAAATAAAAAGAAATCATGCCACTAAGATCGTTGACTTCATACAATGGTTCATTGCATCTGCTATTGAATTCCTGGGTTCTCTGGAAATATGTAGGAGTGTCTTCAGGTTTTAGGTTGCTAGCCTATGATGCATGTAGATATTAATGTTGTTGGTAATGTGTGTTTTAGTTTCTCTGATGTTTCTTAGCATTACAAATTTAGAATACATGATGATTTTGGTTAGGTTTGTTTATCTTGCCATGTTTCAGTCATGCTTGATAATGTTGTGTGAGACCTCAGACCTGCCTGTCCTGTCCATATGGGTCAAATGTATACTTCATTCCTTTCTGTTCATTCTTGTCTTGGTTGTTGTTTCTATTTAATTATTGTCCATATTCATACGACTTTTAGCTAATTTGTTCAACTGTATAGCTTGCAATTTTCTGTTCATCCTTGTTTAGGTTTTTTTGTTTTAATTGATGAGGGTAGAAAATTGTCCATATCCATTCAACTGTTATCTAATTTTTTTTATCAGAACATTTTCCTGTCATTTGTTCAGTAATATTGTCTTTGGTGCCTTCCAGCCTGTAGTTCGTTCAGATGCTGATTGCTTGATATGTGCTGTTTGGCATTTCTTTGGTAAGCCCTGATTTAACAAATTATGATCTTTTGTTGTAGGAGGAGGCTGCTAACGTTAAGGCTGCTGGAAAGGCATGGTACAAGACCATGATCTCAGACAGTGACTATGCTGAGTTCGACAACTTCTCAAAGTGGCTTGGTGTGACGCAGTGAGTGTGATCTGGTTAAGTTTTGAGTAGTAGCATCGTCACCAAACTTATCTCGAAGATTTCTCAATTATGTTTTATCCTACCATCACCATAAGAAGTTTTCTGTGGGATTTTGAGACTTTAGTCTGTACGTTTTGTTAATGTGCTGTTGTGTGAACATAGAGTATGGCATGGTTCGGACCAGTTACCTAAATTATGCTTGCACTTCATGTTCTCTATGATGTCGTTCGGCATTTGATTTGGTGATCTGTCTTGCATGTTGAATGGCAGTTGTCCCTCGTGGTGTCATGCTTATTATCGATTGACATTTGCTGGATTGAGTGGGTGGGTAAGTTGAGAATCGCTGTCTGTTTAATGTGGATCTGTCGTGCATGTACTTTTGTGTTGCCAAGTGACGGTGGCTCTCAAATGGATCTGATTTGATGCCGGTTGGGAGTTCAAATGGATATGAAATTTGACGCCAGGTGGAAGTAGAAACGCTGAAAGTTGTAAGGAATTGCGTACTGTCGTGCATCACGGTGTGGCAGCATCAGAAATTCAGAATTCTAGTCTTTTGAGATTTGTGAGGGGTGGTTCTGATGCCTAACATGTTTACATCAGTGATGCCATATTGCCATGGTTTGACAGGGCGTCAGTGAGTCGGGTTAAACTGCATGGTTGAATGCTTGACGCCAGTTTAGGGTCACAACTGGCAGGTCCTGAATTAGCAGGTCCAGAAGCTATCGGTACCGGTGCCATCCAACCGGTTTAACGAACGCGGTACGCTGCTGACGATCTGCAAAGGAACCAACAATGACAATTCCTTTTGTTCTCATAACTGACATCCATGCAATCGTGTATAGAGCATGGGAGAGGTGGAGAGCATCTGTTCTCAGGCTCCATTTGCAACGCAAAGAAATTCTCCAGGTTCATGCGAGAATTGAAATGTTCATGTAAAATTCCTGTATTGCAGATGGAATCTTGTATCGTGCTACCAGCCAACTCTTGTATTGTCACCTCTTGGCATAGACCGGACAACTTCAAGCTGGGAAATCGGGTGCTGAAAATAGCCTCTACCCGTGCGAGCGACACGCCAAGGAAGGAGAGCTTGTGTAAGAAATCGGCAGTCCACGTGGGTCATCCACTCCCATTCTCTCTCTCCCATGAAGAAGTTTGGCCGATGGCAAGATCCATTCACACACAAATCACAATCACATTAAGTTTGGTTTACTCGTCAAACACATGTGAAGCCTCTAGCCCATCACACTTCGGGGGTGTTCATATTAGTTTTCATAGTTTTCAGTTTGGTTACCTCGCCAAACACATTTGAAGCCTCTAGCCCATCACACTTCTTGGGTATTTATACTGATTTTTGCTGATATTTTTTAACTTTGTCTTTATTAATAGTAACAGCTTGTAGAGAAAATTATAGAGAGATACTTATATGTGATTTTAGTTGATATAAATGAAGTCAGTACAATATGTATTACAATCAATTAATAAACCCCGTCTTAAAAATATACTCAATTTAAAAACTAAAAACTAGATGGTATAAAAAAACTATTCACTGTAAAAAAACATCTTAGAGTAGTCAAAACAAAGAGGGCCTTCATTAGTAACACATACTACGGGTGTGGAACAGCGAGGAGTAGAGGTGGCCAATGGGTCGGGTCTTATCGTGCCGGCCCGCAGCCCGGTACTATTAGCCCAGCCTAAGCACGCCTTGGCCAATTTAGCTCGTGGGCCGTGCCGACACGGCCCGGTGGACCGTGTCGTGCCTGCGCCGAGAGAGCGGCACAACACGGCCCGGCCCCGTTGGCAATGGGAGTAAATGGGCCATGCCGGCACTGCATGGCACGGCCCGGTCCATCGAATATAACCGTTTTTTATCGTTAGGGTGTAAAAATTTTGAAAAAATTCAAAAAAGAACATGGAATTTTTTCTATAAATAGGGGGCATCCAGCCTCCATTCTCCACACCCCAAACCTGACTCTCATCTCTCTATTTAGCTGTGAAAAATCCGGTAGTGTTTGCACAAATTTGGCAAAATTAGTGAGAAATTTGTGCAAAATTCAGAAAATTCAAAAATCTTCAAAGAATTTTCTGAGAGCTACACAAGAGGTAATAGTGCTATCTTATTTTAATTTTTTACTATTATTTGTTGATTCAATAATAAGTTAATTGTTCCTTACTATTTCAATTTGCAATTGATTGAATGGAGAACTACGATTTTTAACTCTTCGAATTCGGCCTCTCGGCAGAAGATATGCAATCCTTTCAAGAAGGATGTCCATTCGCGGAAGGTCCACATCCACAATAAATTAGAAAGCCAGAAGAAGCGACGGCGCCGGTGACATGGGATCCAATCGATCCATCTTCTGCTGGCTCAACAAGTGCATCCACAACCCATAGCGCGGGTGCAAAAAGAATAAGAGCTACTACATCAGGAGTCTGGAATGATTTCGATAAGAAGTTCAAGACCGATGATGAGGGAAATTCAATGAGGTATGTTGTTTGTAAAATTTGTGGTAATGAATTGTCTGCAAAATCTTTAGATGGGACGGGTCACCTGCAACGGCATACTGCAAGTTGCAAAAGAAGGCAAGGAATACAAATGTGCCAAACGCAGCTACAATATAACCCCGATAGCTCGGTACATACTTGGCAGTATAACCCAGAGGTAGCCCGGGAATCTCTTTGTAGATTAATTGCTTCTCAAGATTTATCTTTAAATTTTAGTGGGTTTGATGCTTTTCAAAAATATATTAGGAATACTCATAACTTTCGATTTAGTATTGTATCTGGATAAACCACAACTAGAGATTTAATTAAATATTATAACAATTGTCGTGAAAAAATGAAAGAAATATTTCATACATGTACATTCTCTATTGTTTTGACATCAGACATATGGAGTGATAGGGTTAGGGAGGATTGTATTACTGTTGTTGCTCATTATGTTAATGATGACTTGGTAATGGAAAAAAGAATTATAGGATTTAAATTAATTAATATTTTCGCATACTGCTGAAAATATTGTAGAATGTATTATTATAGTTGTAGAAGATTTTGGTCTTATGGATAAGATTTTTTCTATAACTTTATATAATCAGCTACAAACTCTAAGGCTATTAAAATTCTTACTCCTTTGTTTAATACTTATGCACAATCTTTCTTACTACATCAACGTTGTGCTTGTCATATTATTAATCTTATTGTTAAATCTGGTTTAAAAAGATTAAATGCTTGTATTGATTCTTTTAGCAGTGCAATTTCATATATTAATTGTTCTAACCAACGAATAGCTGCATATAAGAGCTTTTATGTAGCAATAAACGTCCGTCCTAAAAAATTTGGCTTAAACATGCCTGTTAGACGGAACTCTACTTACCTTATGCTTAAACATATATTGCCATATAAGAGCACATTATCTGTTTTCATTCACACCCAAGGTCATTAATCCCATAGCTCCTCCAGTAGAACCCAAGTTAGAGACCCTGAACTTACTAAGGATGATTGGGTTATTGGTAAAAAAATATTTTTTTAGAACTTTTTTATAAAGCTACACTTTGTCTTTCTAGGGTATACTATCCAACATCTCCTCTAATTGTTCATAATATTCTTAAAATTGTCACTCACCTAAAGCTTTTGAAAATGATCCTGTACTATGAAATGCTATAGTTGCCATGAAAACTAAGTTTTTCAAATATTAGAGGGAAATTTCTATTTTATATGCATTCATCTTTATTTTGGATCCTAGGGCCAAACTCCATGGATTTATAAATGTATTACAATTTTTAAATAATGCTACCGATTTAGATTATTATACACACTATAGAGTAGTTAAGGATAAATTATATGAGGTATATGAGAAATACGAAAATAAGTTTGGGTTCATGCGTTTGGAAAGACCCCCGGTAGCCCCTAGCACCTCTAGGGGGACTATGCAGTGGGGCAAGATTTTTAGTTCTTCCTTTAGAGATTCTTGTGTAGGTACAGGTACACTTCAATCAGGAAGAAGGCGACAAAGCACTAGAGACCTACCAAGCTATCTCAATAGTAATAGCGTCAGCTTTGAGCAAGAGTTAACATGCTCTCATGGTGGCAAACCCAGAAAGTAATATATCCAATGCCATCTATATTAGCGCGCGATGTGTTGACTGTTCCTGTCTCTCCAGTCTCCTCGGGGTCAACCTTCAGTCTATCTGGAAGAATAATCGAGGAGCGACGAACAAGTCTCTCTAATGAGATGGTCGAAATCTTTCTGATCGTCAAAGACTGAGAATAAGCTGGATCAAGACTCTAACATATTGTAGATAATAGAGACTTAAAAGAATCTTTTGAGAATTTATATCTAAATAGCAATGAATAGGATTTTCAATATTTTCTTCAGATGTAGTCACTAGTGAGCTTTATAGGTTGTATTCTTTTTTAGCAAGGTTTTATCTAGTTGAGTTTTTACTTGATAAAGTTTTTAATGAGACAACCATCCTATGTAATTTAATAATTTAATAAGGCTTATTATGTTACTGAAAATAATGATCTTGATAATTAACAATGTCTACAATTTTTTAAATTTTTCTCTTTTCGCGGTTTAATGGCCGGCTATGCCGACACGCCCGTTAAGTCCTAACCGTGCCCGTGCCGGCACAGCATGATCGTGGGCCGTGTCTGAGCTCAGACCATAGCCTATGGGCCGGTACAACACGATCTGTTTACTTAGCGGGCCTAAGCGGGCCATATCTGCACCGGATCCGTGTCGTGCCAGCCTGGTGTGGTCTATTGGACTGGTCTGGCGAGGAGGCACCCTGCCACGTCAGCCTCCACGCCATCAAACGCAGCCATCAAGGCGACACTCCCGAGGCGAAGCGGCATCCCCTCGTTCCCCCTCGCAGTCTCCGCCCCAAAACAAAAATCTCTCTCTCGCGCACGCGCCTCCGCCTCCGCCTCCGCGTCGCCATGGCCACCGCCTACGCGCACACCCTCTTCCACCTCGCGGCCCCCAAGGCCCTCGCCACCTCCTCCTCCCCTGACCTTCCCGCCACGGCCCAGCTCCGCCTCCCCGCCCGGCGCCCGCACCGCCTCGCGGCCTCCTGCAGCTCCGGCCACTCCGACCTCACCGCCTTCCCCAACCCCAACGGCCTCCTGGTTGCCGAGCCCACGCCCATCGACGTCGACGTCGCCACGGAGGCCGAGCTGCGGGAGAACAGCTTCCGGAGCACGCGCCGCACCAAGCTCGTCTGCACAGTGGGGCCCGCCACCTGCGGCGCCGCGGAGCTCGAGGCGCTGGCCGTCGGCGGGATGAACGTGGCCCGCGTCAACATGTGCCATGGCGACCGGGAGTGGCACCGGGGCGTCATCCGCGCCGTGAGGAGGCTCAACGAGGAGAAGGGCTTCGCCGTCGCCGTCATGATGGACACCGAGGGCAGCGAGATCCACATGGGGGACCTCGGCGGCGCGTCCTCGGCCAAGGCGGAGGTGAGGTGGCGCTGGATTTGGCCTAGCATCGCGGTTTTCTCTAATGTGTTACCGATGAAATGCGCGTGTGGGTAAGGGGATGTGGGTGTGGTGCTAGTACCGTGCCTTCATTCTAGTAATGCATGCTTTATCAGGCCTTGGTGTTCATAAAAGTATGGTCTTGAACACAACAGCTCGGTAGATCTACATTTGAGCTCATGCCCATATTTACAGAAAAAGGGGGAAATATTGTACATTGACATGGAGTAGCCCATTATGAACTTGCCGCTAGACTTTAAGATTTCCCGGAGTGAGTTACTTGGGAAATAACCGAAATAAGGAACTTGGTAAATTTTACCTCGTTTTGGATTTTCTGGCATATCTTTATCATTTGCTGAATTGCTGGGTATTGGGTAGTGACATTAAAGATGTTCAGATTATAGAAAAGTGATAGGCAGTGAGCTTCTGGATGTAGTTGTAAGATCTTAGGTCCAAGCCCTGAACAGTCTGCTGTTCTTACAAAGCATCGTGTGAGTTTTGCTTCTAGCAGCTGACAAGAATGACAAACACAGCCATCAGGATCTTCAGTATTAGATTTCAGCAGCGTAAACATCTGGTCAGATACAATCTGAGTTGAGTGACTTAGTGTGCTGGTTGTTCCATTTATTGGTAACTGATGGAAGTTAGCATGAGTCTACTAATCTCATCCCCAGTCTCTTTTTGAATTTTTAGGCTCAACTTCCATTCAACAAGCAAGACTGGTGTTTAATATAGTTGGAAATGTTGTATTTGGTTAACTCATTAGTAAGGTTTGGGCTGTGAGACTTGTCAAGAGCCCTGTTATTGCTTGGCTAAAGACTTAAGTTAATGATACTTGAAGCCCACAAATTTCTTGAGACCCATTTTTCCTCTATAATGACTAATGAGTAATGAAAAAAGCTTTGAGATTAGTGCATTTTCTAGTGTGCACTTTGCAGATCCTCTCTTTTACATTCAATAGGTTGCAACTACTGTATTTATAACAGCAAATCTGAAGCTATGGCTTGGTTGAACCAATACAATCTTGGAAAAGTCAGGTTGATTCTTGTGCTGAGTTAGTCTTAATTTCCCCATATAAAGTTGAAAGATGATAGTAGTGAGAACATGATATGATGGTTTTCTTTTACATAGTACTTGCTATGAAATTATTCAAAAGAATCTCAGACTGGAGTTTGAGCATTATATAATTACAATAAGTGATTGAGCCACCACTCTGAGAAATGAGATTCTCACCTCCTCTTTCTGTTCACTTAAATCATATAACAAAATCTAGACTGTCAAGAGTAACATGCTCCAGCTGACCTCCTATTCAATGAGAATTCCTGATTGCTTCAGCCACATCATTTACTGTGCAATTTGGGTTTGCTTGGAGGCAAAGTGTTCCTGTAATAATTAATATAAAATCCATTTGCTGTCTCTTTTGTTGGATTTCATAGGATGGTGAAATTTGGACATTTAGCGTTAGATCTTTTGAGGCACCTCTTCCAGAACGAACTATTCATGTGAACTACGAAGGCTTTGCTGAAGGTTATTTTCTAAAGAGCAGACCTCTTTGTTCACCTTGTTTGCAGTTTACATCCCTGCTGTAATTTTTTTTTCTGAATTCTCAGATGTGAGTGTTGGTGATGAGCTTCTTGTGGATGGTGGAATGGCTCGGTTTGAGGTGCTTGAGAAATTAGGGCCCGATGTTAAGTGTCGTTGCACGGATCCTGGTTTATTGCTGCCACGCGCCAATCTTACATTTTGGCGGGATGGGAGTATTGTCCGTGAGAGGAATGCAATGCTTCCTACAATTTCATCCAAGGTAAATTCACTAGCATGATAACTTTGTTGCTTTGATATGAAAGTGCCGCAGAACCTTATGAATCTGTGGTATTCGTTGTTAATACCTTGTTTTGCCAGCTTTTGTTTTTCTTCCTCTGAATACTTAGATCAGTTCAAATGAAAATGTTTTATTTACTACAAAGCATTGCTTTGTTACTGAAGAGCCTGTCATTAGCGTATCATCCATTTCTTCAAAACACTGCTACCAATAAGAGTTATTTTGTTGGGAAATGGAATTAAGTAATATATATTAATTTTATAATAATGGTGCTCCTTTTCTTGTGACAACTTTTGCAGGATTGGCTTGACATTGACTTCGGAATTGCAGAAGGTGTAGATTTTATCGCAGTTTCATTTGTCAAGTCTGCAGAAGTAATTAACCATCTGAAAAGCTATATAGCTGCAAGGTGTCGTGGCAGGTACCTGGAGTATATTTTTCTGTTCTCCACTGAGTTCATACTTTATGTTAGAGAGTATGCCCTTATTTAACATGGTTAAACCAGTGATACCCATACGCATGACCAGTATTCATAGTCCTAGATTCTGAGTATACAGTATAGACTGCTCCCAGTACTTGGCCAATTCTGGTGGGTTGCCAGAATGGTTGGCCAATTCACCGTGAGCCTACCTCTGAAGATCAACTTAGCCTGTAAAACACTGGTTTTTAGCTAGTTATCAGAGAAAATAGGTTGTCAGTGGCATGTGATCCTATGCAATGATGTAATTATTCCAGAGGAATAATGTGAGCTGCTGAGAATGCTGTGTCAGCCATAACTTGCTGCAGCCTTAGCCCCTATTTTCCAAATCTCGGTTCTTGTTAGGAAATATGGGAATAAACTGGTTGTTGCTAATTTCTCCAATCCTTTTACTTTTGGATTGTGGAGTACAACCAATTGGACCATGCCCAAGGCAATTCTTAAGGTTTGAAATATCAAGATAAGCCTGGTTACTCCCTTATATGCCATACCAATGCCGCTGCATACAAATAAGAGCTGTACTATACTACTATCAATATATGCAACCCAGTTTAAATTTGAAGCATTGCAGTTATTCGCCTTTAGGTCACTACATGAGTATTGTTTTGTGGCTAGAAGAACATGCATGGTAAAGAAATTGCATGAAGTTAAATGGCTTAAGAAAATAGCTATATCATTTAGTTGGTACAGAGTTTCTGAGGCTGAATTTTATGTCTTGTTCTAAAATGTCCCAGAAGACCAACAAAGATTACACATACTTTTTGAAGAAAAATGAGCGAGATGCTGTATTCATGAATTTCATTTCACTCAAATTGATCCCATGCTGACCATTATGATTTACTGTATATGATCAGTGATATTGCAGTCATTGCAAAGATCGAGAGCATCGACTCTTTAGAGAACTTGGAGGAGATCATCCGTGCTTCAGATGGTGCCATGGTAGCCAGAGGGGACATGGGGGCACAAATCCCCTTGGAGCAGGTCCCCTCAATACAACAAAAGATAGTTAAACTGTGCAGGCAGCTCAACAAGCCAGTCATTGTTGCTTCTCAGCTTCTCGAATCCATGATTGAGTATCCCACACCCACTAGGGCCGAAGTTGCTGATGTTTCTGAAGCAGTCCGCCAGCGTGCAGATGCTCTTATGCTTTCTGGCGAGTCAGCAATGGGGAGATATCCAGACAAGTCTCTTAGTGTCCTCAGGAGTGTTAGCCTAAGGATTGAGAAGTGGTGGAGGGAGGAGAAGCACCATGAGGCACTGGAACTTCAGGATGTTTCGTCTTCCTTCGCGGACAAAATATCAGAAGAAATCTGCATTTCGGCAGCTAAAATGGGTAAATATTGCAATCACTTATTCAATGACTGCTATATTGTTATTGTCGTCGTTAGTGATTGCTATATTCGAATCCTGTGCTGTTTTGGCTTTGTATTACTGTGCGCTGTCATGGTTACTGACATAACATTTCAATTTGCCCTTGCAATTAGTTGAGCTATGTCTAATCACAACTAATTCGATATGCAGCTAATAAATTGGAAGTAGATGCCGTTTTTGTCTACACGAAGTCCGGCCACATGGCCTCCCTGCTCTCGCGGTGCCGTCCTGACTGCCCAATTTTCGCCTTCACGACTTCGACGTCCGTCAGGAGACGGCTGAACCTCCAATGGGGCCTCATCCCCTTCCGCCTCAGCTTCTCTGGCGACATGGAGAGCAACCTGAACCGCACTTTCTCGCTGCTCAAGGCCAGGGGCATGGTCCAGTCCGGCGACCTGGTGATCGCGCTCTCCGACATGCTGCAGTCCATCCAGGTTATGAACGTACCTTGAGAGCCATCGTCTCCTCGTCGTGCTTCTGTGTCCAAAATGAAGCACGGCATTAGTCGACTCCTTGAAGAACAGTTCCTGTTTGGAATTTATTCGTCTCTTCTCCTTGTGTTAGACCAGAACCCGAGAAGTGTTGAGTCTGTGACAACAATAATTTGCGGCGGTTTCCAGCCTGTTGAAAAAACTCTATGCTATTTAGGCACCCCCCCCCCCCCCCGAGAACATATGCTATTCAGACCTAGTTTGGCATTGCGGTGACTTTTAGGTAGGGGTGCAATCGGAGCGAATACAGACGGATATCGTTTATCCTGTATTTTATTCTATATTGTTTTTTCGGAGTCAAAGTCGGAAATGGATAATACCGGATATCTATTTTTTTCATTCTATATTTGTTCTATAATCTTTCGGACGGTCGGTCTGACAAAAATTATCCGTTTCTTTGCACAGGACATTGGATAGTATGGTACAATCAGAGTGAACATAGAGAGACTAATTACTGAGATATTGAAGGAAGAACACTTAGTACTCCCGTCTATTACTGAGATGTTATCTTGTTCCTAGGTAAAGTCACAACAAATTTCCTTATATCACTTGACATACGGATATATACGGACAGATATCACTTATCTCGTATTCTATTCCATATTTTTTTCTCGGAGTCGGACACGGATAGTGTCGGATACCCATCTAACCCTTCTATATTCATTTCGCAAGCCTTCAGTCGGTCGGACAGACGAAAATTATCTGCTCCGTTTGCACCCCTACTTTTAGGTCTTGATCTTTTGGGCTGTTCGGTTTTGGTTTTTGGTTTCTTCAAAAATCAAAATAAATGAAATTGTGTTTTTGAAATGGATTCTTTAAACGACTTTCGAAACTCAATTGTGTATGTCGTTCGCTGCCATCTTGAAAAACACAAAAGCCAACACAAGAAGTAAGCAAGGAGGTAGGTTCTTTTGAGCTGTTATTTATAGCTTATGGCTTAAATTTTTAAATTCACAGTTCACAAAAAGTAGTACATAAAAAAATAGTCGTATGTGAATTTAGCTGGTACAACTGAACTCAGTATATTTTTTATTACAATGTTTTTGTTGATCCCATCTTAAAAAATATATCTTTTGAATACTATTTACTATAGTATAAACCATACGTCACGAACCATAAGCTCAACCGAAGAGCAGTAAGCCCTTCTTTAAGCTATAAAAGAAATACTCTATTATATTCGGTAAGGATTCTCTCAACTAGACTTCGTCGTCACAGTACAGTAAGGCAACGATAAACTGGGCTTCATGGAGATAGTGATGGGATCAAATGGCTAATGATATGATCAGATGCCTCACATAGGTAATGATGGATCGGATGGCTTATATAGGTGGTGAAAGGATCAAACGACTCACAAATGTGGTGATGGGATCGAACGATTCATGTTTATAGTGATGGGATCAAACAACTCATGCAGGTTATGATGGCATCGAACGTCTCATGGAGATAGTGATGGGATCGAATAGCTCATGGAGGTAATGAAGGGATGGAACGGCTCATGTAAGTTGTAATAGGATCGAATGGCTCATTGAGTTAGTGATGGGATCGACTGGCTAGTGATAGGATTAGACGGCTCACAGAGATAGTGATGGGATCAGATGGCTCATAATGGTAGTGATGGGATCAAATGACTCATGTAGGCGGTGATAGGATTGAACGGATCATGTAGGCGGTGACAGGATTGAACGACTCATGTAGGTGGTGACAGGATCGAATGGCTCATGTAGGTGGTGACTGGATCAAATGGCTCATGGAGGTCACGATGGGATTGGATGACTCGCGGAGGTAGTGATGGGATCAGACGGCTCATGTAGGCGACGACAGGATCGAACGACACACGTAAGTAGTGATAGGATGGGGTAGTAACACCAGGTACGTTGCATTTTCAACCGTTAGATCTCAGCACGACGGATGGCTATGGTACCTCCTAAAGATGATAAAAAAAAAGTCATATAAGTTAGGGATAATGTCCATGCTCGGAGTTGTCCAACCTTTTCCTTTCTTTCCTCTTTATTTTGCACACCTTACTCATAAAATGAATCCCACGTGTATACACATACACACAAATTAATATGCACACCCACACGAGCATCTTGTCACATTTATAAGTTATTAAAAAAACCTCTCTGAAATCCCATAGTCGAGTTTCACCAAGGGTGAGTTCAGAAAAAAGTAGTCGTTAAGTCACTGTAAGCACATAGGCATATATGATATAGATCCAGTTGTTAGGTTGGATCACTTACAAGTTGCAACCAAGTAATGGCTTCAGCTTCTAGCATTTTTGGCTTTTGACTTATTTAAGCCAGCCACTTGAAATGCGTCAGCTTTTAATTTTGGCTTATTTTGGCTTCTCTTTTTCCTATTCCTTTGCATTGTCTGTGACGATATAATGGGTTTTATTATTTTTCTTATTTTTAATTAAATAATTCAAAAAAACTAACAGTCACTACAGTGCAATTTCAACCAAAACTAACAGCAAAAAGCATAAGAAGCTTAACCTCTTTGAAAGTTTGAAGTGGCCCCTAAGAGCCAACTTCTTCCCTTTGGGTGCGCAAGAAGCCGTTAAGGTCACAAGACGCCGATGCTTGTACCGTAGATCCGCTCCTCAAGCCATTAAGGTCACCAGACGCTGACGCTCGAGTTCGGCTCAATTAAGCTTGATAAGGATAGACACACATACTCAAGTTTTAGCCGAAGAGTTTTAACAAGTTTCAACTAAAAGTTTCAATAAATTTTAACCAAAATTTCAGGAAGTTTTGACAAGCTCACCTGGCTATGATGGCCACTACAGAGCCGCCCGACACTGTATGCAACTGATGGCCCTCTTCTCTAGCTTGGGCATGATTACCAATGCTGCCATCGAGCCACCCGACATTGTATGCGTCTGACACACCCTCTTCTCTAGCTTCTGCATGACTACTATGCCACCACGACGCCGACCGACACCATTTGCCATCAGATCCGTGCTCGAGCTCTACCATCCCACCATGACGCCGACCGACACCATTCGCCATCAGATCCGTGCTCGAGCTCCACGCTGAGCCTCCACCTTTCTCTCTCTTCCCCGGCTCTAGCTCAAGCTCTCCATCAGATCCGAAGCTAGAGGTAAAGGAGGAGGGGGAGGGCGGCGCCAAAGGCGAAGACGAGGGGGAGGGGCACCTACATCCATCGACGACCACCTGGACCTCGATGCCTCCACCAGGTGGAGCCACCCCGTCGTGCCGCTTTATGTCTTTGATCGCCGCAGCCATCATAGCCATCACCATGGGTGGGTGACAGGAGGTGGAGGACAAGTGAATGTGTGGTGGGGAGAAGGAGATGGCTTATCCCAAACAGGTTAGCTTGGGGTAAGCGCTGGATTCAATTGAACGGCTCTGTCCTATACCGCTAGAATATTATATTATTTTGTAGTTTTTCTCGTTTAATTAATCTTAATCCATGTGTACAGTTTTAGGGTGTGTTTGGTTGAGCTGTGGCTTCTGAAAAAGCTGCTGTGAGCTGTGGGCTGTGGAAAAGCTGTAAGCTGTTTGGTTCAAACAAGTATAAAACTTACCTACTATCTCTATTTTCCTTGAAACAACTGTGAAACAGCTCTCTATTTTCACCATTTCAAAAAGCAGAAAGCCAAAAGCAGGGTCCAAGGTGCTTTCAAAACTGTACTACTCAAAAGTAGCTGCTTCTGAAAAAGCAGCTTCTGGTTTCCACCTCTTTAATTGACTTTTGGCTTTTTAAAAGTAAAAGCAGTTTCCAAAAGCTCAATAAAAGGCATCCTTATACCACTTGCCATGTGCTTCAAGTATTTTCGCTGATACCCTGTCAAGTACACACTTCCCTGCGCCTCTTTGGTTCTCGTGCACGAGGACTCCACACTTTACTGATGCACTTCATTAATTTTGTATGCTCAGTGTACTTGCTGCTAGGACTGCAAGTACAACCTGGTTCACATCAAATAAACAAGCTGTAATGGCTCTGTGTTGAGAACAGGAGCAGCTGCAACAAGTTATACAGCGAGTGGAGACTCGGGAGCACAATTATTAAAGCCGGATCGGTCATCCGTCGACATAGGTTCAGCGGTCCAACTAGTGATTAGCCAGTTAAATCGTCCGTTCAATATAACTTAATAATATAGTAATTTTTTTTTCAGATAACACAGCATTCAACTTGCTCACTTGGTCATCGGAGCTAGTGTCCGAGGTGGGCTTCACGTGAGGTTGTGGGTTCCGCCCAGGGGCGGAGCCAGGATCCAGACAAAGGGGGGGCCGACCCACCAAGGCGCCAGCGTCATGGGTCCTGGGTGCCGTGTGTCGGCAAAATTAGACATACACATATATAATTAAACATACGCATATATATTGTCATATAAATTCAATCATAACACATATGGCAAAATAATGTAGCATACGTCTAGCATACTGAAAAGACTCTCTCCGGGGTCGCCGTTGATACTTGGAAGAGTTATGACTAATCTTAGCAATCTATCGACCATTGGATAAATAGAATTTTTACCTAATCTCACTAGTCCCTTTGTTAGATCAGCAAGTGATGGCAATGTACTTAGCTCTAGATGGTTGCATACATCAAGTTGAAAATGTGGTAGTTGACACTCCAATTGAGCTTGATCTTGACTTGAAAAATCAGCGGGATAGTACTTTTCCACCAGAGTACTTATCTTTGAAATGTCAAAGCCATCTTTTCTTGGATCTAGTGAGGCACAAAGTGATAGAAGCTCTGTTGCTTGAGAACTGAATCGATCTTCTAACTCAATCAATTGTTGGTCGACCGCAACATTAAACACATCTATTTTATAATGGTGAAGAGTGGTGGTATTATCATTTTTGTTCCGAGATTTGGTCACATCCACATACCTACAAATTGCGACATGTAGTTAAACAAGTTAGATATGTACCATAAGAATAAAAAAATATGTATTTGTGTTCATATTAAAAAACTGAAGGTAAGATAATAACTTACTTGCGATTTAAATCCGAAATCTCAATCTCGTGCTTGTCACAAAAGGCTTTCACCTCCTCAAGAAGTGGTTCCCAGCCATCATTTCTCAAGTCACTAAGCAATGATTTTGTGTTAGAAATGCAGGGGCCTAATTGACTAATTGGCTGTGATGAAAGGTGATTAAGGAGTCCTATTAATATATTTAGTGGACCATTGGGGGGGGGCCAGGCCCCTGCCCGCCCCCCCTTCTCTCCGCCCCTGGTTCCGCCCCATCCCACGTGCCGGTTGAGCATTCCTCCGGTCCAACCGTGCTGGTTTTAAAGGGGTTTTGTACAAAACCGGCCGGTTTAATAGGATCCCGGTTCACGACGGTTCAATTGTATAGCCGGTTCAATAATAAAACCAGACCGATCTAGGCTTTGGTTTTGTGTAAAACCAGCGGTTTAATTGGGATCCCAGTTCACAACGGTTCAATTGCATAGTTGATCCAATAATAAAACCAAATCGGTCTAGGTTTTAGTTCTGATGTTTTCCAGATCGAATCGTCGATCCGATTCAGCTTTTTAATAACTGTGCTTGGGAGGGAGACCATGCAGCTAGCACCACTACCAGCGGCGCAGCTTAGCGTGACTTTACTTCGTAAAGTCCGTCCATTCGGCGATCAACGGCCCAGATTAATCTAGCATTTTTAATTTTTTACTTCTTGTTTTTAGCTTTTTTATTTTTATCTTTTTCTAGCTTTTTTCTTATATTTCTTTATATTATCTGTGTTAAAATAACTTTTTTTACAAAAGCTAAAAACTAGAAGTAAAAAAAAAATCAAAAAACGTTAGATTAATCTGGGCCGTTGATCGCCGGATCGACGGACTTTACGAAGCAAAGTCACGCATAAAGTCAGAGAATCCCGTGCGCACTACCGGTACAACTGTCGCCTCCACTTGAAACGTAAAGCGTGATCATTGCTTCCAAGGTTTTCCCGAAGCTTCGGGCCCGCGGGGGGTAAGCACGATGCCTTGCTTCCATGGCCGAGGCAGGCAAAACGGTCAGTTTTTAACCCTCGGATTTGGCAGTTGTCTGCTCGAAGCTCCATGCAGCCCTTTGTCAATTCCTCTCCTTATGCAGTTTGCTAGTAACAGCAATGTCGTCGAGAGCTTTCTTCGAAAGCCGCTATTTGCCTTTGTGTTTGGAGATTTCTGCTGCAGTGTGAAAAATGTTATAAAACATACGGCAAAATAGAACATAATCAAAGGAGGAGGAGATACGGATTTAATATGAAAAACCCTTATAGAAGAAAAACTATAGATACACAATCGGTGAAATCACTATACGGAAAAAAAGTTATCGAGCATTTTTTTACGTATTATATGTGTAGATAACTTGTGGTACTATACTTTCTATCATGAGAGCTAGTCATAAGGGGTATAAATAGCCTTAAAAACAAGAGTCCTAGACGGGAAAGGAATAGAGTACTAATCAACAATGGAAACAGAGATCTACTTGAAAACCGAAACAGAACAACACCTTGCTCGGAGATGGAATATGGTCTTAGAAGATGACGGTAAAGAGTTGTAGTTAGAAGTGTCTGGAGTAGCCACAACTGATTTCAGTCGATACAAATACCTTTGGACACACCATCTAATACAAGTCGGTACAGAGTCCATTACAAATATAAGATGATCCCAACTATAATATCTGATCAGTTCATATTACCGATCATCATACTAGTTGGATTGCTCATGCTAGTCTACTGATCGGAACATATTCTTTTCATAAAACTCGATTGAATTCTTTATGTGGTGGAAGCCGATCAAATTCTAATCTCAAAATGCACAAAATGCAGTAGAAAAGAAAGTCCGAGGTAAGAAAAGGAAGAAAGCAGAGCTAGGTGAGAGCACACCGCACGGCTTTCGAGACGGCACGGGTGCAGTGCAGACCTGCCCGGCATGCATGCCGCAGTGAAATCGATGCACACTCACTTCCCCCGCGTTTCCCACCACCTCGCTCAATGACACTGGGCCCACCTCAACAGTAGTTGTCTCCCTCCCTCCTGCTCTGCTCGGTCGTCGCTCACTTCAATTTTCTTGCCTTTGCCATGGTGAAGTGTTAAATGAAGTAATGAACATTAAAATTGCAAGTAGGAAGAGCAAGCAAGTGATGAGCCAGATAAGAACATTGTGCCGAAATGATTGACCTGTACCTGTACTATTTGCCATGGTAAAATTTTTACTACCTCTCCGAGTGAAGTTATACAAGCCTCTCGTATGGCATCAGGTCATGCATACTCAGTACAAGGTAAGAGGCTCTGGGAAGAGCAGCAGCAGTAGTAGATCATAAGGCTGAGCACCGTGACATGTTGTTCTACCTCTTGTGGATCATGTCCCTCTTCATCATCTCAACAAAAAGGGGAGGCGAGGATTTAAAAACTGCCGGATCATTCCTGGAGTTCCCCGATTGTGGAAACCCAAAATTTGCAAAAACGAAAACGAAAAACAAAAGAAAGTGTTTTTCTCTTTTCCAAAAAACCGGAAAACTTCGAAAACACCGGGAGCTAGAACTCGGACGGATCGAGAAACGCAGGGGGAAAAAAGAAGGAAAATAGAGAGAAAATTCGGAGAGGGAGAGTTCTTGGTTCGATTTGATCTAGCTAGTAGTGGAGAGGAGTGGAGTGCTAGTAAGCGTTGTTATTCCGCCACGTACGCCGCGCTCAGAGCACGGAGGCGAGGCCGGTGACCACCTTCCCCTCGGGCCTCTTCTTGCTCGCTTCCGGCTCCACCGGGCGCCACGGCGACACCACCACCGTGATCTTCTCCTCGCCGATGCTGGCGGAGGCGGCGGCGTCGTGCACCTTCGTCTTCCCGTCGAACAGCAGCTCGAACTCGCCGGAGAAGCTCGCGGCCGACACCGGCGTCGGGGCCAGCGAGGGCGGCGGCTTGTCGTAGCAGCGGGCGTGGGGGGAGAGCCACTTGGCGCGCATGTACTCGGGCTTGCGCCAGGGCGGGAAGTGGAGGCCCTTCTTCTTCAGGCTCTGCCGCGCGGCCTCGGCGACGACGGCGACGATCTTCCCGAGGCGATCCGTGGTCCCCACAAAGAGCGGCGGCAGCGCCAGCAGCGCCGCCCGGTACGCCTTGGTCGACCGCGCCACCTCGAACTCCGACCGGAAGTCCACCTCCACGATGAGCCTCGTCGCCCCCGCCTCCGCCACCGCGTCGATGTACTCGTGCTCGCCTGCATGCAGTTCCCGTCCATCGACGCCGCAGGTCAGTGCTGGCAATCTCGCACGAATCTTAGGCGGTGTCCAATTGTGTGAGGCGGTTGGCTAATTTACCGGCGGGGTAGGAGGTGGTCTTGTCCCACCGCGACTTGCAGACGGCGGCGTCGTAGCCGAGGGCTCTGAGGCCGTCGGCGACGGCGCGGCGGACGTCGGTCTTCTTCTTGCCGCCCTCGCGGCACCTCTCGGCGATCCTGGACGCGTCGGCGAGGAGGTTCCGCTCGGCCAAGCTCGCGCTCTGCACCAAACCCTGCGACAAAAGAACAAAAACGCCGCCTTGATCACTCCGACAAGCAATACCGGAAGCGACACACCGCGAGTCCGGACAAGTTTGTACCTTTAGCGCCTCCAAGGCAACGCCGGCCGGGGCCGGCGCTGACGCGCCAGCGGAGGGGTAGTCGGAGGGGAGGAAGTCGAACTCCTCGTCGTCGCTGCCGTTGTGGTGTTCGCTCCCGTTGAAGCAGTTGCAGAGCCCACGCGGGGGCCGTTCCACGGCGGCCGCGTCCTCCATGAAGCTGAGCACCATGCGGTCCAGCCCCACCGAACCCTCCTCCGCCTCGCCGGACGGCGTCCTCTCGTCCCTGTCCCTCTCTTTCCCATCCCCGGCCAGCCGCTGCGCAGCGGACACCCTCACCAGCAGCCTCCGGAACCTCGACACCCTAACAGGCGGGGCCGGCCTGGGCTGCTCCATCGCGCTTTGTTGGTTCCTGAGTTGGAACGGCAACGGCATCGATCGCAAAGGACCACCCCTACCAGTCTACCACCGCATCCACTCCACCATTACCCAACCACCGTCCTCAGTTCCTCACTTGCCAAAACAAGAATGGCGAGCGCCTCTTACACAACCAGCCAATCTCTACATCGTCCTACTGTCTTTACAACGGACGTTCGTCGGCGGCGGCCATCTCCGGCTGCTCGTTGTCTCTTCTGGTTTCCGCACAACGAACGGAGACGAAGGATTCGCAAGGCAAGGGGAGGTTAATCGTTAGTGGGTGGTGGTTCGCGAGCTTTTATAAAGAGGGGAAGGGAGGTGGATGACGTGGCGGGTGGGTGGGCCCGGAGAGTACCTGCCGTAGCAGGTGGAGGCGTTTGCGGGGGGTGTGGGGACGATGATTTGACAGGTGGGCCCGACAATGGGAGAGGATTCGTGGGCTTGGGTGGAAATGACGGATTTGCCCCTGGATGGGGTAGGGTTGGGACTTGGGACTTGGGAGTGGTTGTTTTGTCCTTTTGGAAGGAATTCGCTGTGGTTTTGGCTAAGTGGTTTCGGGTTTAGGCCGCTCGGATGAGTTTACGTTTCTAACTTATAATTTTTGTTGTTGATTTTTAGTATTATACTATAATAGTTATTAATTTTAAGTTATTTAATTAAAATAAAAATTATATTGTTACGGATAATATAAATGAATAAGAAGTAAGAAAAGACAAAAATTTTAAAAAGCCAAAAAAATAAGTTAAACATTAAAAATCGACAGATTTCACATACTTTCGTGTTTAAATAAATAAAAGTAAAAAATTCAAAAACTAAAACCGTTTAGAGGTTTTATTCATTTACTGTTAGCTGTGAAAGTACCACTAACAAGTTTGGTATAGACGTATGTATCTATTTAGAACGTAGAAATTAACGGGAAGTGGTTCGATTCTAATAGGAATAAGTAAAACATTCCCACGCAGCCACGCTCCTAGCGGGGCCACAGAAAGTGTATAATTTGATAGTCAAGCCCCAATCAACTTTTGGCACAGCTTTCCGGCTTATTTTTCACTATTTATAAGTTTCGTCTTTTTCTGAACTTTTGACTTTTTGTTGAGCTTTTTTGCCGATTCTTTTTTTCCCGTATTTGTTTGTATTATACGTAATGGGCTAACATATTTTTTATATTTTTAATTTTTTTAAATTTAATTATGCTAAATAAGCCTCAGTCAGGTACAGTGCTTTTTCAATCAACTACAGTATTTTCAGCCATAAGCCATGAGCTTTTCAGCCGAACCGATCACCACAACATCATCAATGTGAACAGGCCAACCTCTGTCAATCGCAATAAGCTTACACAATTAAACTACCAACATCAGGAGGTCAAGAATAACTTGAAACACTATACACGCAACTCATTTTTTTATGACTCCACCTTTTACGAGTCTTTTGAAAATGCGAAATGTAAAATTGAACTATCAGATTTCTAAAATAACCTTAGGTGCATCGCACTGCTGATAATCTTAGTTGATTTTACTTAGAACTTTCGTCCATTTAAAAAGAGAGAGATTGTCATGTTCTTTTCAGCTTCCAAAAAATACTTTTCGGTTTTTCTACAGTAACTAACTTTTAAATGGAATATTTTTTCATGATAAGGTCTACTAGTTAATTGTAGTACAAACTTTACTGACTTCATTTATATCGACAAAAACCATACATAAGTTTCTGTTACTCTATAATCTCTCATATAAACAGCTCAAAAATTATAAAACATAGCTAAAAAAACAAGATACAAAAAACAGGTCAAAAGACTCCACAGCCGTGGCCTATCGTCTCGTCTGGGCACCTTACCCGAACAAGCAAAAATCGGTGGCAAAGTCGTAATTTGAGTGCAAAGCCGAGGGGCAAATATCATATCGTTTCAAAAGGTACAGTTCCTCCCGGACCCATCGGGCCCTTTGGTGGGCATGGGCCGTCGTGTAGCGGCCGGGTCGGATCCGACGCCTTAGGACACGTGGCGATCGGAGAAAGCCCCGGGCGCAGGCTATCGGAGTGAGTCCCACGTTATCTACGAAAATAAATTATTTGTTTGTTTATTTGTTTCAAATAAATTACTTGGCTTAATGGTTAAGTGTTATCTACGAAATTTATATATGCAAACACTTGATTGATTTAGAAAAGAAACATGAAACGATTATTTCCTATGGTGTTTGTCAAAATTCATTTTTCTACCGTATCAAAAGAATGTGTATTTTTTTACTTTACTAGCTATTTCTTAGCTTTGGATGCTAGTACTCGCTTGTCACTATGATTTCCTTTTTCTGTTTTCTTTAAATGAAATTACAAGAGAAAACGGCCGATCAGTTTTCCCTGTGAAATATTGTTTGTCGTTTTCCAATTGATTGTTTTCCGTAGGTGTCTGTTTGAGGGAGAGAGTGATGCATAAACGATAGTACGTACATCTTTCGAGAAAGGATGTAAGAAAGGTAAATTACATCAAACAATCACGCATACCTGTAATCATGAACACGATCACTTAACTAGTTAATACTTATAATCACTTTATTTACAGTTTTTTTACTGTCTTTTTCTTGCAAGGATCAAATTGGCGTCCAAGCACAGCGATATTTTTAAATGCCTTTAACATTTTATCACTACTACTAGTAGTTACCTGTCCCTAGAAAAAGGTACCTGGTTTTAAATACAAATATTTCAAAAATAAAATTTCAAGTAGAAGAGTTCGTTCGTATTGATTTTGACTTCTGACTTCTGCTTAGAAAAGCCAAAGCTAATAAGAAAGCTCCATTAAGCCGCTTCTATTATCACTACTATAAGCCACATTGTATTGCAATATGTATTTTATTATGTTGCAATTTCTAAGTTGCATGATGGTCCAAATATTGTAGTGCTTTGCATTACACCATCATTTGCTCTCTTTCTTATATAATGCACTCAGAAAAAACCAAAAGTTATAAGTCAATACAAACACCGTAGCTTCTATAAATTATTTCTATCAACTACTACTATTCACCAAGTATTACTATTTATCAGCTAAAGCCAATAGAAATATGCCCTAATGTCCTTGAAACCAATGGTGTAAAAGACACGAGCGTTGTTATATAATGATATATAAGACTCACTTGCCAGGAATCCAGTATATTGTCTTAGTTCATATCTGGATTTGTTCATAAACATAGTAATTCTCTAATTTGTATTTGCTAGTTTTAATGGAATTCGATCCTGACCCTGAGACCACCTTTACCATTGATAAGAGCAAGATCGTCCTTGTTTGGGAGGGACCTACCTAACGGTGGTTATTTGTACTTATCTGTTGGTGTAAGTGTAACGACTTGATTGTTTTTGGCATTGTTCCCTAACTACTACTCCTTTTGCCCCTTGAAAACCGATGGCTACTGCTTAGGAAACGGACGGTTTGGTTTCTTATATGTAGGATGCTACTGTGCACCCAACTAGCCCAACTAGCTACATCTCCAAACCTTTTTCTTTCTTGAGTAACTCTTAGATCACACACAATGGTGTGTATTTTCCTTATCTTGATAGGTTTGTATTTTTAGGTCCTTTTATCTATACTTTTGGTTCTATAACGTTGAAGATATGTTTTAGCACGGTAGTGAAACTGTATGACTGAAGGAGACCCACAAAGGAACAATCATCTGCTTCCATTCAGAAGTATAGGATTTATTTTGTTTCAATGTGACCAGTGGGCCGGGATATACTACTCTACAATGTGGTGTTTTGGTAGCATGCATATGCTCTATCCAATTCTTTGAATTAATTTTAGAGTAAATTGTACTTTATATTAGTTAATTCATATCAAGTTTTACTTTGCACCACCTTTCGCAAATACTTTCACATAACACTGACTTTTGGCTAAATTTGTTGCAGAAAACACCACCCCGCCTCTTTATCATATAAAGGTGTTGATTTTACAAGTTGTATCCTATAAAAACACACTATTTAGTTAAGTAAAAAGTTGTTTTTTAACCTAGAATTGTGTGTCATCTCATACTTTGTTGTATTTATCCCTTCATGCTATGTCATATGCAAGTTTCTCTTTCTCATCACAGCTCCTAGAGGATAATGTGATTTCGTGCTGTTTTGTTACTTTCAGCAAATTTGGTGATGTCATTGATGAAGATCATTTTATTGAGTCACTCAAGAAACATGTAAGGGTTGTCAAAGAACTTCCTGAAGATGTTTTTCATGCACTTTTAGCTAGTAGCCCGTTCTGAGATAACGGTAAAGAGGCGGGGGGTGGTGTTTTCTGCAACAAGTTTGGCTGAAAGGTGGTGTAATGTGAAAGTATTTGCAAAAGGTGGTGCAAAATGAAACTCAATACAATTTACCTATTGCAAAATGCAAGTGTAATTTACTCTTAATTTTACAATAGTATAGTTTATGACAACGCCTATTACAATATATACCGTACATTACACATTGAATTCTCAAGAAAATTTTAGGTAATTGTAGGTAAGTAAGGTGTCCCGGGCACCAAATTATTGCTCTTTAGAACAGCTAGTCCCATTTCATTTTCCTCTCACTACAAATGGATTAGCTAAAGGTACAGTGATTTAACGTGAATAACTGGCTGAATTAATTAGGTGACCACAGCCCAAAATTATTCGACGGCGAGACAAGTGTCTTCAATCAACTGCTGGAGTAGGCAACGTACACGGTCTAATTTTGCCAATAATAAACGAGGATCGGAGGAACTAATGCAGAAATTCTAGGGGGTGGAAGCCACAAATGTAATATTGCTTTTTTGGCAATTCATTGCTGATTTCTTTTTATCAGAAAGTGGTAAAGTTGATTAATCATAAGTAAAAATTTATGGAGCTGAAGGTTATTATACGTAACTCCATGGTTAAAAACTACGTTAAACGGCTAAGCAGCGGCTAGAATAACTGGTTTGGCATCTGTGTTGTGCAGGTGGTTTGACTGTAGAGTTAAAAGTCCCACTAGAATTAGGCCATGTTTGTTTCCACTTAAGATTATTATAATTTAGCTTATAATCATAAGTGGAAACAAACAGCCCAAATTATAATGTAACTTATTATAATCTAATAGCCCAGATTATTATAATCTAATAAGCTCAAAAAAGGAGCTTATTTCAGCTTATAGATCCACCTTTTATCTTAATGACCATAAAACTTTAGGAATATTACCCACCTTTGCCATTCATCCATCCCCAACTCCCGTGCCTCTCTCAGGGCATTGTAGTCTTTAAACATTCGAATACAACAATCCATAACTCGATAATCCAGTGCCAAACACTGACACTATTTCCACATTTATTATAATCTAGCTTATATAATCCCCACCTATAGCTAGATTATAATAATCTTAAGTGAAACAAACAGGCCTTAATATGTTGAGTGTTTTATTGTCATAATTTCAGATTTTTAGCCTCGTGACCTTTTGCAAGAAGAAGAAGAGACATGGTCGTTACTAATAGTTTTAGTTAGAATGTCATATATATATATATATATATATATATATATATATATATATATATATATATATATATATATATATATATATATATATATATATATATATATATATATATATATATATATATATATATATATATATATATATATATATATATATCTTTTCGAGTCTACCAGCTCACACAAAAGGATCTCTTAGTATACGCGGTGGCACTGGCCACTAAATATTAAAGAAAAACAAAAATCAATGTTGCATGTCACTTTCCCTCCGTGTATTGCAAACAAATGTGCAAGAATCCTTATAAGTTGTAGCTGAAGTCATATGTGCTCATACTTTTTTTTTTCCATTTCTTTCGCATTCATGGATGATGCAGTGATGGACTGTGCTATTTAAGTTGACTACAAACTCATTCTTTTCAATTTATAATTTTCTCCTAACAAACAAATAGAATAGTTTCTTCATCACTTTTCAAAATGACTTATCGGAACAGTTTTTTGAAGCGGCTTATCGGCATTTGGTTTGCTCGCATAAACGCTCATACTAGGGCTAGAAGGCATAAGTAAACCATTAGTCGTAGCCCAAAAAACCCACCCTGATAGTATTATTAGGTCGAGCCTAATGGACTAATAGGTCACCATTGGTAGACAATTTGATGGACTAGAAGTTTGGCACTTTGTATGATCTCATCTTGTTAATTAATAGTGAAGCATGGTGAGTTCGGCTTATACAATACAAGTGCTTCGTTGCAATAAAAATGCTTTGCGGACAAACAAATTTGCTCGTGTAAGTATGTAAGAATCATTGGCAACCTCATATTACTCTGTGAGTGCTGAGCCTACATGCCAGTGATAATTGATATGTATCATTACATTCATTCGTATTATAACCCTGATTTTGCAATTCTAAATGATGCTAGTTTGAGGATGCATGATGCGGCGATAATTATAGTTTTTTTTATGATAATTAAACTCTAGTTTGAGAGAGGTGTTTTCTGGATGTTTTGCCTTGTCCGATTCTGAGTAAGACTTTGTCAACAGTTTAATTTGTTAACGGAATTTCTTGTTTCTGCATGTGCGTGTTTTAGATGAACGGAACGCATGTCTATGAAAGTCGTTCAATCAAAAGTAGTATTGTTGTGGGAATGACCCACTACCGTATCCGTTTGGCCTGTTAAGCTGAAAGGTTCAGTGAGGAACATAAAAAGACGTGAATACCCTTGTAATAGTACCCTAGAATGGGGGTATGATTGTAATAAAGTCTTATGGTCATGTATAAATATCCCCCTAGGGGGAGCAGGGAAAAGGATATATACTTATTCTTATACTCTTCTAGTCCTTTTATATACTGTTTGGTCTGTAACTACAACAGTTGGCGCTGTTCGTGAGGACGACGAGAAAGCTGCGAGTTCAAAATGACCATGGCTCCTAAGAAAGCGACGGCAACAACCAAGTGGAAGAGAAGCACGTTGGTGCGGGGTCCGATGAGTGAGGACCTGTCGAGCGAGGGCCCGTTTCCCTCGTGGCAGCGGCGTCCGGCCGTTCTAGGGGGTGAACGGGGCGTGGGCGGCTTGGGTGCCAGTGTGACTGGGACCATCGGCCACGACGCAACCCACGCGGGCGTGACCACCGACTTGGGCACGGGCAGTGGCATAACCGTCGACCCAGGAGCCCGCGTTGGCACAGTTGTCGACTTCGGCACTTGCATTGATGCAACCATCGGCTCAGGCCCCCACATGGACACGTACGTCGACTTCCCTGGCTCTAGCCTCACTTCTAGTGATCCTCCACGCAGCACAACTACTACTAGTTATGGAGCCCAACTACTATCGCCAGTAACCTCACGACCGACACCCCTGCATCGGTAGGCGTGCCAGGTGTATGGCAAAGGATAGTCTTATGGCGATCCTCAACATGTTATAGTGCGAGTTGACCGATCTTTGGAATGCCATGCGAGAGATGCAAGAGGCTCGGGTCAGCAAACGCCCGCGACGACGATGATGGAGGTCGCAGCTGAGCGGGCGGATAGCCATAAGGCCCTTGTCTCTGGCCCCGGTGCATAGACCCAGAGTCTTCGCTCTCCACCATCTTGCAGTAGTCCTCGTGGTGAGAAGATTTCAAGTTCCCCATCGTCAAACCGTACAAGGTGATACGGACCATCGGGAGTTCATACGTGTGTACGAAATGGTCATTGAGGCAGTTGGTGGAGATGACTCCACAAAAGCGAAGGGTCTACCACTGGTCCTCTAGAGGATAGCGCTTTCCTGGTTCTTCACCATTGTGTCAAACTCCATATATACATGGGAGTAGATTCGAGACTGCATGTACAACAATTTTCAGGGCAACTACGTCGAGCGGGTTCATGCAAGTTAGCTCTTTGCCATCAAGCAAAAGCCCTCAGAGAGGCTCCAAGATTATTTCAAGCGCTTCGCCAATGTCTGTTGTCAAGTAAAGGATGTAAATGAGATGACCATTATCAATGCAGCAGTGCAAGGTCTTCGCCCGGGGCCGTTAGCTGAGTATAACACACGCAAGCCAATTAAAACGGTCACCAAACTCTTCAACAAGATGGAGGAGTACGAGAGGGCTGAAGAGGATGCACAATGACACTGAGGCGACATCTCTGAATCCAAGCAAGCGCCCGACTCCTCGAAGGAGGGGTCTAGTCGGAAGTAGTAGAAGAACCAACGGCCCAAGTACATCTTTGACATTGACGGCGGGAGCAATGATGGCGGGAACAATAACGATAGCACCCCCACTAACCGAGGGTGGGGTTGCAGAGGCCAAGGTCACAGAAGAGGCCATGGCTGCGATAATAAGGGACGTGGCCATGAGGAGCAACAAGCGTTATGGTGCGAGGTGCACGGCCAAGGCGACCACCTCACTCGACAATGCCCTACCATTGCAACGCTCTGGGAGAGAGTCATCTAGGACCACGTGACCCCCAATGCTGGACAACGCTGGGTTATCAATGTCATCACAGTGGTTCGTCATTGGAATTTTCATCTCAAAGACAAAGGAAGGCCTATGCTCGTCACATCTACCACTGGATCGACCTCGCGTGAGGGTGATGATGAGGCTACACCCCTGACCGTGTCGAGGGCGTCACGTCTTGCATCGGCCTGGTCTACCAACTTCGCCAGCCCTGGGACTCGCAACGTCAGAAGCCTCTGTGCCACCCAAACAGTCTTACGCTGTCTCGAGATTCGAGTTGCCATAGTCGGCAGATTCTGACTCAGTTGCTATGGTGGATTCCTCATCCTCACCTGCCTCACCCCCACGGTGGAGCTCTGAGCGCGGCAGCTATACCGCGAGAGGGGTCACATGCCTGCTGCGAAGGGGGCCTCTACCCCATCTTCATCATGGCACCATGAACGGCTGCCACTAGGCTCGGTGCGCTCTGCAACGGGAATACCGAGAGCTTCACACACCTGGTTCACGTGGCCGATGTTGGTTGTTACCGAGGCCTGTAGGCTGTGCTCCTTCACAGTATACGGCCCCAGGAAGATGGTCGCCGTGCATTCTGTGTTCTCTAGGGTCAATCCTGCCAAGGGTATAAAGCACCGTCAATAGTGTCCATAAGCAACGGAGGTAGGCGTGGTGCTTAAGGCGTTCTTACACTACTACAAAACAAGCTATACTGGACGTCTTATCACAGACGATTCATGTGAAGCCATCTGTGTTTTGATTATTACAGGTGGTTAATGGCTAAAACTGTCTCTGAAACTATCACAGCGGTTGGGTTTAAAAGCCGTCTGTGATATATGCATGTCACAAACGGTTTTTAAATAGAATCGTCTATAAAACTATCATAGATGGTTCGTATAACAAACCGTCTCTGATATGTGCATTATCATAGACGGTTCGTGTAATAAACCATCTTTGATAAAGACATGTCATTGATCCATGGCGTATCCCCCAGGATTTCGATCTCACCTGTCCATTCTCTCCACATCGGATGGCAGGCATCGGTTCTTCCCACCGCTCGGCCCTTATTAATTGCTTTCCATCTACCTTTCCATCACTCGGCCCTTATTAATTACTCCCATCTACTTTTCCACGGGTAGTCACACGTGAGTTCATCCACTATATAGCTTCCTCCCTTCGACGACGCTAATCGACTACCACCGTGAGCTAGCGCCTCCGTTGTGACACCTCGGTCGAATGCAGAACACACTCTTGTCGTAAGAGTGTCTTCTGCATTCTCACCGTCGTGCCACAAAGGTGGCATTACTATCGCCTCTCCATTGCCGGTGATATCCGGCACCATCCGATGCATCCAGCTTGTTCCTCGAAGACACCGACTACTGCCGTGAGCTAGTGCCTCCGTTGTGACACCTCGGTCGACTACACAACACACTCTTGTCGAAAGTGTCATAAGAGTGTTTTGTGTAGTCTCACCATTGTGCCACAAAAGTGGTGCTACCGCCTCCTCTCCATTGCCCGTGATATCTGGCCACCATCCAATACATCCAGTTTCTACTGTCGGCTAGCATTTTTTACTTCTTATATATTCTTGCTGTGTTAAAGAGTTGGGTTCATTATCTTGTTATACTGTAATGATGGATTCTAATCATAATGGAAATGGAATGTGTTGTTGTGTTTGCCACTGTATTTTGCTTGTTTTCAAAGGACATAGGTATAGGATGAACTATCACAGATAGTTTGTATTATAAATTGTCTATAAAGGACTATCACAGACGATTCTATATACCAACCGTATGTGATACTCGCCAATCACAGGCGGTTGGTAACTAGAACTGTCTGTGATATGTGAGTATCACAGACGGTTTTTGTTTCGAGCTGTTTGTAATAGTTTTCTTCACAGACGATTCTAGTTACAAAGCATTTGCATTGTCTTTATCACAGATGGCTCACAAACCGTTTGTGATAACCTCCAATTATCACTGACATATAAATACAGGTGGTTCAGAAAATCGTATGTAATAGCAGTTTTGAACTGTCTGTGATGACCCTTTTTGTAGTAGTGTTACTTGGATCGGTCGGCCTCGGCAGCGAAGAGACGCTAGGCCGGACGCCGTCGTCATGAGCGGGGCCGGACTGCGCATGCCACAGACGTGTCAGTGGAGCCACACCATACATGCAGTACTCCTCTGCGAGATCCCACATGTTGAATTGAAGAGCGACCCCGATGAGCCTCCAGCTACTGCTCATCATCGTAGTCGAGGGTCACTGACGGAACATGTTGAAGTCCATTTGCCACCCTGACCAGCTCGGGCTACTGTCGCCCTTCACTCGGTGGTAGAACCACTGCTGCATCCAGCCCGACTCCCACTCCATCCTTGTTGAATTCATGGGGAACAACTTCATGCACCTGGATCATAGGATAAAGTTGATGCTGCCAAAGTTGGAATATTTTTCCCTCCATGAGCTTCTTCGGCTGGCAGTGAGCGTCATGTAGGAACTTAAATAGCGAGGGGCTAGGCCATACCGTCTCTGTCCAAGAGGCCTAGTAGTATATCGTCAGTCGGACGATGGTGTTAGGTGTCAACTGAGCCAGTTCCAGACTATAGAGCCTCAACACCTCGCCAACGAACATCGTCGTCGAAAATCGGAGTTCAGCGTCAAAGTACATGACGAACACGACTGTCTCCACCTTAGAGGGGTAGGGATCCACCTCGCTAGCGGCTGGTAGGCAGACTGACTCGCGATCTGTGATCTTGCATCACAAACCAAGGATTGAATCAGATCTTCGGTCGCCAGGCTCTGCCCTAGCACATTGGTGCACACACCGTGCACCTTCTTCGCTGCATTCCAGTGCTTGTTGGTTGTCAATGAATCCTGATTGATTAGCTCGTACTCCACCTCCATCGTCGGCGAACCTCGGCGGCCGGACGTGCCTCTATGGCTTGACAACGCACCTCCACCCCTGCGACGAGAGCGAGGGTCATTTCCATGAGTAATTAGTCCAACGCAGAGGACCAATGGAAGCAAATCCGGTGGAATGGGGTGCGGACGGAAGCAAAAGCAGCGGATGGTGGAGGCAGCAAGAATGGCACTACGAGAGCAAGATGAAGAAGATTAGCAGAGACGTCTTTTCGCCTAGCGCGCCGTGCTTTAAAGGTGCACACCTTTTTTGTGACTCTTTGGAACTTGCACCCGGGTGTGGAGCGGTGTGCCACAAGCCAGTCGAAGGGCAATACATGTCCCTAGTCACACCAGCCGTGTTTAAACGCGGTCCACAAGATCAGAAATATACGGCCCACAGGACTAGATGGCACTCCTCTTCCAGCCCGAAGGGACGAAGTGGGCGAAAAGGTCTATGCGACATGGTTTTGGCCTATTTGAGATAAAGCCCTTTACCATGAGAGGCTCCTGTTGTGGGGATGGCCCTCTACCATATTCGTTCGGCCTGTTGAGCTGAAAGGTTCAATGGAAGACATAAAAGGACGTGAATACCTTTGTAATAGTACCTTAGGATGTGGGTGTGATTGTAATAAGACATTATGGTCATGTATAAATATCCCCCTAGGGGAGTAGAGAAAGGGATATAGATTCATTCTCATACTCTTCTAGTCCCCTCATATACTATTTGGTCTGTAACCACAACAAGTATCATTGCGAGCCATCGGCGTGTGCCAGACAAAAAAAATGACGCAACCTCTTTTTCTTGTGGTGTAGTGTGGCAAAAAAAAATTGATGTGGCCTCCTTTTGTTGTGGCGTATTATGTATAGATGGAAATTGTATGTACATACATATGGGGTGTAGCTATGATAGGTGAGTCCTAATACATAAGCTGCACCATTATTAGCCTATAGGAACACGAACACAATGCTTGAAAAGCCAATTCAGAACACACTCTCTCTTTTTAATAATCTCTCTCCTAATAATGCTTTGCCCCCTAATCATCTTCTTCTCTCACTTTCTCCACTCAGTTTCGTTGTTCATCCCATAGTTTCACAAGGCAGAAGATACTTTTTCTAGTGCGATTGAAGGTTAGTAGAGCGATAAGAGATGGAGACAACGGGGATCGACGTGTCACGACGAGGTAAGCTAAGGATTTTTTTGTGGTTTTTTTTGGGATTTGTTTGTAGACCGGCTCGGCGTAAGCAAGTGCCTCTCATGGAAAATTTTGGCGCTTTTCTTCATAAGATATTTCCATTACCTTTTGCTTTCAAAATTATCTTGAAATTGCTCACAAACTTATTATGAATTTGTTTTGAATTTTGTATTGATTTGCTCTCAAAATTATATTGAATTTGCTTTCGAAATTATCTTGGATTTGCACTCAGATTTATGCTAATTTGCTCTAAATCTTATCTTGAATTTGCTGTATGAATTATGCTAATTTGCTCACAAACTTATATTGATTTGCTCTAGATATTATCATGAATTGTTTTGATATTTATATTTATTTGCTCTCAAGATTATGCTGACTTTGATTTGCTCTAAATATTATACTGAATTTGCTTTAAAATTTATTTTTATTTGCTCTTAAGATTACACTGACTTTGCTTTCATATTATCACATACTTTTATAGTTTTTGATTTTCTATTAATGAAGAACTAACTTATGGCATCTAAAAATCATTCGGACGTTGAAAAAAGAAACAGTGATGGAAACACATATTTTGTTGTCCAGTTATTTGGATGCGCGCACAGAATACCTTTGGGACGTACGGCCTGAGTGTAGTCACTCGTCCATTTGTTAATCTAAGCTGACAACGGGAGGTTTCGTTGTGATCATGCCGTCATTGGCGTCATAGTAGTAAAAAAAAGCCTTATCTGAAATGATTTCTCTCTCTGCTTGGTTAATTAAAGTACTGAAGGCACAAGGATTTGTTTAGATGCTGAAGTTATTATCCAACTTTTCTTAACACCATAAGCTTTTGAATGAACTTGATTGCGCATGAAACTCAATACTAACTTAACCTATATTTGTTTGTGATGAGACATAGTTCTACAATTTGACGATATGTTTCTGGTTGCCAATGCATAATAATTAGAGTCTAGCCGCAAAAATAAAAAAGCGCAGGAATTGAAGTAGCTATTGGATCATAGGCTGCACCAGCAAGAAAGGTAGACCAATATAAAGATTGCTACAGTGAGTCAGTGACAAGCATGAATGCAATTCTTCAAGTGTTCTACGGTCTAGCAATTTTAGGATCTAGGAGAAAGGCATTCACAAACCATAATGTTGTGCATAACTTTGTCATGCAGGCTATGTGCATGGCAATCGAGGGAACTATATATATAGATCTAAACAAAAACCTTGAGAAGCTCACATCAGCTACTGCTTACTTCCAAGGAAAAGGAAGACAAGGCTATACTACTATCCTCTCATCAGCAATGTTATTGTCATCAAGATTTTGCAAGATTTAGGTCGGTTTAATTTGTGAGCAACAACAAAAGAGAGGCCTAATTTTTTGTTCAATTAATCTATAGTAAGTGATCTAGGCAATTAATATTGCCTTCAGAGTTCATAGTAATTAAGCTAAGTTTGGTTATGGATCCAGTATGTTCCAGTTGGTTGCTGCAATTAACATTATTCTGGTATATGAATATGGATACCTCAGTGGTTGAAGAATGCCTTTCCTATGGTCAAGCCCTACAAGTGCATTGTGATGCTTTGGCAGAGAAATTATTACACTAACCTTACAATATAGGTGCCGCTTGGTTAGGCTGAAATAAGTTGGCTTATGGCTGAAATACACTGTAACCGGCTGAAATTACAATGTAGCTGATAGTGGCTTATTTGGCATAACTAAATTTAAAAAAAATAAAAATAGAAAAAACATGTTAGCCCATCACGGATAATGCAAATGAATACGGGAAAAAACCGGTAAAAAAGCTAAAAAAAAGCCAAAAAGTCAGAAAAATGAAATTTATATGTAGTGAAAAATAAACTAGAAGTCATAAACCATATATATAAAGGTGACAATAAAAATATAGGATGATTCGATAGGGAAGTCATGGAGGATGCATACATGATTTGCTCCAAGGCCTTTTCAAATGAAACTACGAACCGTACTACAAAAGTCATCAAGTCACTTTCATGTGCACTTACTAGTACACTCACTATGACTATAGGAAACGCCATGGCCCACATGCAGAGGCACAACTAAAAAGGACTGACTGAGGCATCATAGATTGAGCTCCACCAGGCAGATCATACTGCTATAGCCTTAGCTCTAAAGAATGCTCCGTACTTTCTTCTAGGCTTTATCACCTGTCTTTCGTCCTCTTTTCCTTTTATTGCTGTAGTTATATATAATGTTGTACAAATAATAATCTCTTGTATGAATACACATGGTGCTTTTCATTAGAGTAGCTATGGATACATGCATAAAACTGAAAAATGCATTATTGCACATTTCAGTGGCTCAATAATTGCGTGCAAACCTATGATGCTCAATCCTTGATCTAGTGAAGTGATTGCGGTGAGGGATGGAACAGATGACAATTTGTAACTGAAAAAAAAATGATCCTGACAAAGAGTACAAAAGAATGCAGGTAATAATGTCTCAATTTCTCCATTGAAGTTGATCTCCATCGACTGCTCCCCCTCTTTTCCCAAAATTGGCAAATATCACTATTCTACAATGCCTTGTAGCCAATTTTAACTAAATTTTGAGGTATTAAGTTACTCATACATGTAGTAAGCGACTGTGACTGGTCTATTTTTACAGTATTAGAAATATACTGGGGCATTCTACATTCTAGATGAGAGGGGAGCACAGCGGCCCCAATGACCTCACACCACTTTCACTTCACAAAAATGTTAATTATTTTCTTCTTCTTCTTCTATCCCTCCATGAAAGCAATGCCTTTTGGAGCCTTTGTTTGCCACAAAGCAAGTGTTACATCTATTTGCCCCATGCTAAGCGCTTGATAGGGATAGAGGTGGTGATGGTATCCTATAGGAAATAATGAGAGAGAGAGAGAGAGATTAGCTTATATATTTAGCTAGCATTGTGCCATTGTTTAAAGCTAAGTGTCTGTGCAATTCATGTCCTCTTGCAAGTGTGTCTCTGTCACGGTGCGTGTGGTTGATGTGTGCGTTTTTGTAATCTTATCTTTAGGTCATTAGATGTAGGCTTAGTTTCCGAGGTTGGTAGCTTGGTTGCGACTTGACAGAGCAGTTTTATGTCGTTAGGTTTGTGGCTAAGGGCCGAAGTGGTTGACCCATCAGCTTGTTCTACAAACTTCCATACGCCTCCAAAATGTGTCCCTACAAAACTCGAACATTCTAGGTCTACTATCACTATGGGCATGCTGAAAATATCGTTTATCAAGGGCGAGAGAGGATATATGTACTTTGGTAGTAGCTAGCATGTATACATGCATTGGGGGTGGATGTGTTGGTTTTATTTTTTTGTGTTATGGTTAATGATTTTTAGTTACAACTAAGATGTCTGATGAATAGGACTCCACCGGCCTCTATATATATTTTAGTCCTGTGTATGCCACCATTGTGAATATAGTGAGACGACGTCATGTCTAAAGAGCTTTCGATTACTGCTCAATTTAAGGATGAGAAGAAATAAGAAAATAATAGCACATCACCCGCAATTTGAAAATGAGGCGTCTATTTACTATCCAACAACATGTACCATTCGCAATCACTACATGACTGCAGCGCACATCGCCCGCAAGGCATGTTTACTTGCCTGTGCTAGTACAATGCATGAGTTCGCTAAGTGAAATAAATGGAAGAGACAATACCTTATCAAAAATTGAACCGTACTTTGTAAGCACCGTACCATTGTTCAAAGAATAAACTATGGAGTACCACACAAAAGTCATCACAACGCTTCTAAATAATTATCATAGATGATTTTTAAATTATCTGATTTATTATGTTTGTGATAATAGGTGAGTATTACAGATGGCTCTCAAACCGTTTATGATAAATCACAACACAGACGATTTTTCAAAATAATCATCTGTGATATGTCAGATATCACAAATGGTTCTAAAACATAATCGTCTGAGATATCTGACACATCACATACAACTAATACAAAAAAACCGTCCATGATAGCTATTTGCCTAGTTAAAATATTTTCTGTTTTTCGGCTTGCCTCATGAAATGCTAGTCATACTCTCTGAAAATAAGCAAGCAAATTATAGATAATTGTAGATCTTATAGTATATGACAATCATTACACAGATCTCACAAATGAATTACAACTGAATGAATTACAATTGAGTGAAATACAATTGGATGAATTGTTTGATGAAGTACAATTGAATGAATTATAATTGAATCAAATGCTTGAATATCTATTAATTCTTGTCAGGGTTGAACTCTCCCTTTGGGTGAATCTCCGCCATCAAGAAAGTGGATAGTTATCCTTGAATTTCAGAGCATTCGCTAAGATCGAATGTACTTGAGTCGATTCTCATACCCTGTCTCTAGGAGAAAGCAGATTATAAATAATTGTAGATCTATAGTACATGATAATCATTACACAAATCTCACAAATGAATTACAACTGAATGAGTTACAATTAAATGAAATACAATTGGATGAATTGTTTGATGAAGTACAATTGAATGAATTATAATTGAACCAAATGCTTGAACATATATTAATTCTTGTCGGGGTTGAACTCTCCCTTCAGGTGAATGACCTCCGCCATCAAGAAGGTGGAGAGTTATCCTCGAATTTCAGAGAGTTTGTTAAGATCAAATGTACTTGAATCGATTCTCATACCCTATCTCTAGGAAAAGTAAAATCGTAAGTATATACATACATACATACATATATACATACATATTGTATATATGTATATGTGTGTATATATATACGATTACGCTAATCAGCGAGTGCACGCATGCTACGTGCGGGTCACTAGCTACGCGCACGAGCATCCTGGTATGGTTTATGTTTATGATAACTTTATGTGCATGAGATAGTAACTTTAAAATCTATAAGTCAATCGATGATAACTTTATGTACAAGATAGTAACTTGACTTGCATGCATGTATGCAGCAAGAGAGAGAAGAGAATAAATGCACTTGACTTGTGATTTTTCATCTTGTTTACAAGCTAAAAATACAATAGCTCTTTCACCAAGAGTCCAACTGCGATCCGTTTGCACTATTGTGTTCGAAATTACGAGCTCAACAAAATAAGATCCATGTTGAATATGTTTTGACGCTGCAAAATATATGTCATATAAAGTTACTATAGTGTATTAGTGAAATTACTGTCAAATACATATAGAGTTACTACCAGTTTCTGATTTACAACGATAACTATATATATACATATATATATATATACTATATATATATATATATATATATATATATATATATATATATATATATAGGACATATATTGTGGGTGGATGTATTGATCTTGTTCTTTTATGTTATGGTTAATAATTTTTAGTTATGACTGATATGTTTGATGAATAGTACTCCATTAGCCTCTCTATATAAGGCTGTGATCGTTTTGGCTTCAGCTTTTAGCTTTCGGCTTATTTTTCACTATTCATAAATTTCGTCTTTTTCTGAATTTTTGCTTTTTATTGAGCTTTTTTCCGGTTTTTTTTTCGTATTTGTTTGTATTATATATAATGGGTTAACATATTTTTTTATATTTTTTAAATTTAATTATGCTAAATAAGCCTCTGTCAGCTACAGTGTTTTTTCAGCCAGCTACAGTGCTTTTTAGCCATAAGCTACAAAAAAATGCCCAAATGAGCACCACATAGTCCTGTGTTTGCCACCGTTGTGAATATAGTGAGACGACGTCATGTCTAAAGAGCTTTCGATCAAATAATTTACTGCTCAATTTAAGGATAAGAAGAAATAAGAAAATAATAGCACATCACCCGCAATTTGAAAATGAGGCATCTTTTTTTCGGAGATGATGAGGCGTCTATTTACTATCCAACAACATGTACCATTCGCAATCACTACATGGTTGCAGCGCACATCACCCGCAAGGCATGTTTACTTGCCAGTGCTAGTACAATGCATGAGTTCACTAAGTGAAATAATTGGAAGAGACAACACCTTATCAAAAATTGAACTGTACTTTGTAAGCACCGTACCATTGTTCAAAGAATAAACTATGGAGTACCACACAAAAGTCATCACAGCGCTTCTAAATCATCATCATAGATAATTTTTAAACCATCTAATTTATTGTGTTTATGATAATAGGTGGTTATCACAGATAGCTCTCAAACCGTCTATGATAAATCACAACACAGACGGTTTTTCAAAATAACCATATGTGATATGTCAGATATCACAAATGGTTCTTAAACATAATCGTCTGAGATATCTGACATATCACATACGACTAATACAATAAACCGTCCATGATAGCTCTTTGCCTAGTTAAAATATTTTTTGTTTTTCGGCTTGCCTCATGAAATGCTAGTTATGCTCTCTAAAAATAAGCAAACAGATTATAGATAATTGTAGATCTTATAGTTTACGACAATCATTACACAGATCTCATAAATGAATTACAACTGAATGAATTACAATTGAACGAAATACAATTGGATGAATTGTTTGATGAAATACAATTTGATGAATTATAATTGAATCAAATGCTTGAACATCTATTAATTCTTGTCAGGGTTGAACTCTCCCTTCGGGTGAATAACCTCCGCTATCAAGAAAGTGGAGAGTTATCCTTGAATTTCAGAGAGTTCGTTAAAATCGAATGTACTTGAGTCGATTCTCATACCTTGTCTCTAGGAGAAAGCAGATTATAAATAATTGTAGATCTATAGTACATGATAATCATTACACAGATCTCGCAAATGAATTACAACTGAATGAATTAGAATTAAATGAAATACAATTGGATGAATTGTTTGATGAAGTACAATTGAATGAATTATAATTGAACCAAATGCTTGAACATGTATTAATTCTTGTCGGGGTTGAACTCTCCCTTCAGGTGAATGACCTCCACCATCAAGAAGGTGGAAAGTTATCCTCGAATTTCAGAGAGTTTGTTAAGATCGAATGTACTTGAGTCGATTCTCATACCCTGTTTCTAGGAAAAGTAAAATCGTAAGCAGATATCCATCCATCCATCCATACATACATACATACGTACGTACGTACATACATATATACATATATATACATATGTATATATAAGTACATATAGATATGTATATATGTATATATATATATATATGTGTGTATATATACGGTTACGCTAATCAGCGAGTGCGCGCACGCTACGTGCGGGTCACTAGCTACGCGCACGAGCATCCTGGTGTGGTTTATGTTTATGATAACTTTATGTGTATGAGATAGTAACTTTAAAATCTATAAGTCAATCGATGATAACTTTATGTTCACAAGATAGTAACTTGACTTTCATGCATGCATGCATCAGGAGAGAGAAGAGAATAAATGCACTTGACTTGTGATTTTTCATCTTGTTTACAAGCTAAAAATACAACAGCTCTTTCACCAAAAGTCCAACTGTGATCCGTTTGCACTATTGTGTTCGAAATTACGAGCTTAACAAAATAAGATCCATGTTGAATATGTTTTGACATTGTAAAATTTGTGTCATATAAAGTTACTATAGTGTATGAGTGAAGTTACTGTCAAATACATGTAAAGTTACTACCAGTTTTATAGTGTTACAACAAACAATAACTCTACATGTGTTTGGCTGTAATTTCACTCACACATGGCAGTTAACTTTCCATACGAGTTATTTGCTATTGACATGTATGTTTCTCTCTCCTCTCAATGCATGTATGTTGGTAGTAACTTCATGAATTACGGACAACTATAAGTAACTTCACGAATTATAGATGATAACTTGATGTACATATGATAGTAACTTTACCATAACTAACAAACGTTAGTAATTGTCCATGGGGTGGATGGTGGAGTGGTTGACTGGTTGGGTCGGTTAGGGGCGCACACTTATTCTACGCGTAGCCACTGATTGGATCATTCGTCTTAGCGCTCATGATTTCCTGCATATGGCGACAAATGTAGAATGCACATATGTTGCCCTGTAGCTGCTGGTGACACTGCAAAAATTAAATTACAAATATAGATTAGTCAGTTCTAGAGGCATTATTACAAAGTGTGATATAGGATTGTTATATTGTAGCGAGTACCGAAATCATGTTCTGTGTTGCAGTGTGGTGCTGGATTCCTTGTGTGTCTCTCTCTTGACAACATAAGCACTAAATGACCTACATATTTCCAAAAAGTTAGTAAACCTACCCATGTATGTCGCTATAGTCATTAAACCTAAGTTCATATTGTATATAAAATACAAATAAAGTTTATATAGAAACTAGTGAAACACTTACCCCTAGTTGTAGGGTACCAGAATGTAGTTCTTGTTGCTCTAAGAAAGCAATTCCCTTTTTATGTAATTTTTGATGTAGAATGCATTTTTGTTGATACATTACTTAGAGATTAAGTATGGATCGAGGAAACCCATCGGTTCTCGCGATCGCTGGGTTGTTGAATCATGTATCAATACTTAAGCAATCAATTATGACATTTATCGGTATTACATGAATATACTTGATTGTACATACTTACAGTGTTTAGCATCGTAGAAGCGAGGCATTGAGGTTCAATAGTTGGAATAAGTCATCGAAGCCCACAACAAAGTAGCTCGAGTTGTAGAGGTAATGCGCCTCTATGTATTTGACGGTGAATCCAATGTGCCAGTTTGTCTTATGCTCGTTGGACCTCTGTATGTACTAGGCATACAAACTCCCACAACCCAGTCCAAGGCTGGGTAATTGTGTCTCGGGAACCAACAACATTCCAAAGGAGTATGTCTAGGGCTTGAGAGGCACCTTAATCTTCTTTGATTTGGCCTTAGCGACTTGCTTGCGATATATCTTCTCGAGAGATGACTCAGCACACTTTTCTTGTTTCTTCGGCGTCATCTCCGCGGGAGCCGATATGGTGGCCTTTCAAAGTGGAGGTTGAGGTTGAGTTATAGAGGGTTTTGTTGGACAGACATGGTCATGTGGAGATTGTGGCACTGTAAGGTCTAGGACGATGTCCTTCTTGAGCCACTGGACGAATGTGTGGATGGCATCCCCTAGTATCATGATCTCATCGTTTGGGGGGTCTCCAGCAGGACGGCTTTGAAAATATCATGTACCATGTCCACCTGGACCTTCATGAAACCATTCTCTAACTGGGCACTATGCACCAATGTCCCTAACAGGCATGGATATACCATCCCCACCCAGCCTCAGCAGGAATGAAGCCAACAAGCCTAACTCTGAGGTTGCATGGCGTGGGCTCCTACATAATGATACACGATTAGTTAAGGCATCCAACAGGTTTATCTATGTAGCATTCTAGAGATATACATTACCTAGATGTCGTTGATAGGCAAGTGGACGTTGCTATGTTTAGAAAGTGGCATAGACAAGCAGCTACTTTGATATTGAGGGGGACTGGCTCCTGCAATAACTTGGATAGCTTGCGACTGGTTGAGGACTTGATGCAGTTGTTCCCTCAATGATGCTATCTCTCCTTGAATTTATGTATCTATCTCTCCTCAAAGTTCTACACGAATGTCCTATTTCAACCATTCCTCGCACTCAGCCTTGGATCTCTTCTTACTCCTATATGCCCTGGAGTCATTTGGGGATCCCTGTCTCCAAGGTTTGTAAACCCTAAGGCCTCGTGATGTAGGATTGGTCCCGATCTTCTGATGAATGATAAATTGATTGGTAGAGAATGACATTGATGACGATGCTACTTGACCGAAACACAATCAAACCATCCAACAATCGTTATACAATGCTCTTGTCATTATCAACCTCACCAAGAACGACCTGATCACGAAAATCAATTCCGATAAGCAATCGAAGAACAAGCAAGAATTCACATATAGAGCAATCTGAAAACTGCTAGATATAAAATTCGCACAAGGATAGTTGAGGTTCTGTAATATGGATTTGTTAGTCTAATCGATACAAGAGACAACATGGAGTTGCACATAAGGGGCTAAACTGATCTAAACAAAATATAACCCTAAAGGTTGCAAATACAAGGCTTGTATATCCTCTTGGGGCATTCACAAGGTTCCCAAACCAAGTACAACTCAACCTTACATTGTATTAGATTCAAACTCAGACAAAAAGGAAACCCTGATTTTTTTCATTGCCACATTGTTTTGGATATTGCAGTGCGACCAGAAGGTTTTTGAAGCTGGGGCCTTACCCATTTATGGGCCTTAGCATAAACTTTCAAACAACCCTAAGAACACCTGAATCAGACTTTGTTTATGAAAGTTATAGCCTTTTTAATACATACCTATTGGGCTATCCCGAACCGAATCTGGATTGAGTTTTGGGCTATACGAACAGAATCTGAATTGAGTTCTGAATTGATTCCGAGTTTGATTTCTATTGGGCTTGAGGAAATTCTAAATTGGATTTAGAAACATCATCCAAAACTTGGGCTTTAAGTTCTTGGACCTCTCCCATTTTGCTCTCCCATTGTGTGGACTTCTCCTTGCCTTTCTTCTTCCTTGTTCTTCTCCATAACTTTGGCCCCGGCCTCCTAATGCGGATACGCACATGCTTAGCACTTTTCAGTTAAATACATTATTTCACTGGAAAGAAGTATTGAGCCACACTAAATATTGTCAAGCGAATTTGTTTCTTAATGAATTTCCTTCTATTCGTGGAAACGATATACTACCTTATGCCAAATTCTTGTTTATTATTAGGTTTAAATATTATGATAATTCCGGGGCCAAAGCAATGGAGAAGCACAAGGAAGGTAATCATATTTACTACCAAGAATATAAAGCTCAAAGCCGATGAGGATGGAAAGGAGAAAGCCAAGCAACCCATGCAGCTAATCAAGGAGAAAAGAAGCCCATGCGGTGGGAGAGCAAAAGGGGAGAAGCCCAAGAACTTAAAGCACAAGTTTTGGATAAGATTTTGAAGCCCAATTCGGACCTTCCACGTGTAGAACCGAATTCAAACTCGGATTCAACTCATAACTCAATTCGGATTCGGTTCGGGACAGCCCAACAAGCACCTACTAAAACGGCCATAACTTTTACAAACGGAATCCGATTGAGGTGTTCTTGTACTCTATGGAAAGATCTTGAAGTCTACTTTCAGATGGATCTAGTCTCACCTCCAAATTCCCTACGAGTCGATCAAAAACTGCAAAAATAAGTCACATCACTTTTTCAGTCCGAGTCAAAGTGGACCTAGGGTTTTGTAATCGAGTCTTATTCGGCCTCCAAGTGTTTGGCCGACTCTCCACACCTTGTATATCTTTAAAATACAGCCACCACCCCTGTAAAATTCAGACCACGTTTGAGAAAAATCAATCTACTAAAGTTTTTGAGTTTAGCATTGCTGCCGAAATTCCTTATGGAATTAGGAGTATCTTCTTCAATCAAGATCATTCAGCCTTTCTATTGGGAATTGGGTGCATGATAGATCTTTGCTTAGTGGTCGGCGAAATCAACACAAGTGTGTTTTGGCAGATTAAAGAGTGTTCGTCCCTTGCACTGGCATTGGAGGATCATTACGATTCATCAAGACTCCCGTGAGTATCCATCCTACGTCGAGAAGATCGGGCGACCCCGTATCATCTTGGTATCAGAGCGCGGTTTACTCGATAGGATCTTATCCCTTTAAATTTTAGTTTATTACTTGATGTCCTATAGTCCATAAATCGAAAACACAAAAAAAATCCAAACCCTAGTTTCGCATCTGCTATTTTCGTGAGTTTTATTAAGTCTTGATCCATTAGAAATTTTGTTTACCTGCTGATCTTTGTGTTCCTTCGCGTAACTTGATCTTGTGTCCCCATAAAACAAAAAAAAGTAGATTCAATTTACTCTTGAAGTTGAGTCCGTATCCATAACTCCTCCCAGATCAATCCAAGTACGACCCTAGAATCCAAATCGGTTTTGGCTAGCTGTCCACTTCTAAATCGTTTGGAAGTTGCCATCCGAAACCAACTCTAGGGAGGTGTTAGTGTTCGCGTTGGTTTTCTTGAACACCATACGGTCGAACACCATACATACGAGCTTCACTTATATCTTTTGAATACTTGAGACTAGTCATTGATATTGCATTGAGGGCTGCTCCTGAATACTCCTAGCTGAACATTAGGCTTGTGCATCACTCACCACGGCCAATCTTTTAATTACCTTTATACCCCTACCTTCCACAAAAAGTTTGTGACCCATATACCTCAATAGACTCAGAACAGTGATTTGAACATATTTGGGTCAGTGGCTCGGTAGCAAAAAAAAAGAGGCGAGCAAAAAAAAGAGAGCAAAAAAAAGGTGAGGAGGCTGATTTGGGTGAGTGGATCTAGTTCATATTTTCAGTTTGAGTACTTGAGCAATCATGTGCCCTCTTGTCTTGTTATTGCAATTGGCTAGCGTCTCTCCTAGTACTTGATGCAAACGAGCTAATTGTTCCCGATTGTTTCCATCTAGCTCATTCCTTTGTTGCATTGAGTCACATTGATCTTTGTGTGTGCATTCATACACTTCACTTATATCTATTGGATCAACACATAGACAATATTTTCTAGTTTGGATTATTACTTAATTTTACAACATCGTGAAATTCAGATCGTGTAGGATAAATACTCCCTAACCAAGCTCCACAAAATATCCTTTGTCATGCAATTGTGAGTCACTTTTGAATCTGTTTGATCATCACTTGTTATCAAGGTTAGAAAAGGCGCTAGGCGGTTTCTAGGCGGTGACCCACCGCCTAGAGCCTAGGCAAGCCTAGGCGTTTTCTAGGCGTTTTGCCAAATTTGCATTCAGCATGTATAGCTGAATAAATTATATAAATATAGTAGCTGAATGAATTATATAAAAAGAGAAAAGGTCCAATAGACATACCTTAGTTGATACAAAACAAAAGTGATGTTCCTACTTAGTTCATAGTTGATACAAATGTGATGTTCCTACAGCAATAGAAGTGGACAAAAGACCATATTAGCAGCATACAAGTGGACAGCAGACCATATCAACAATACAAGTGATACAAAAATAGGAAATAGCAGGTTAGGTACTTATCTGAATGATCTAAGCCTTCTCCCATCCATCAGACATTATCAGCAGCAAAGGATAGCCATTTGAAATCACAAACATGTAGGGATAGCAGCAAAGAAATTTAAATGGATAGCAGACTAGCACTACAGTACAACACATGATTCTCAGTTCTCACAAAGTCACAACACAGAACACAGGCACACAGCAGGACTGCAGGAGTTCTAAGTTCATAAAAGATACAATTTAAAGATAAAACATGACATGATAAAGCCCACTACCATATCCTCTTCAGTAGGGTTCCATATAATCATCCTCATCTTTATCAAACTCTTCTTCTTCAGAGTCAAATTCTTCTCCTTCATAAAGTTGTCTCACTCTTGCACTTCTACGCAGCTCAAGTTGTTCTTCTCTCCCATTGCATCTCCAATAATGACCAAGGTATCCAAGATATCTCCTCATCTTCCTCATCTCTAAAGACATCTCACAATCATCTTCCTCATGTAGAAAACCTCTATAAGATCACTAGACATGAGGACATAAGTCATCTTTGCCTTGATCTTTTCTTTCTTATTTATCATCTTGGAGTTGAATTGAATAAAGACCAATTTGTTGAGGCGGGATGTAGTAAGTCTATTTCTCTTCTTAGTGTGCACCTATAAATTAAACATGAGAGCATTTTCATTTCTATAATTGTAGTGCTGAACATGCTGAAATCTTGACAATTGACATCAAATAGGTACTAACCATTTCAAATGTGCTCCAATTTCTTTCACAGCCAGAAGAGCTTGATGTCAAAGATAGGATCCTTGTAGACATCTTTTGTAAAGCTGGTGTTTCAGTTCCATACAGTTTCCACCAAGATGCTGAAATAAATGTACAAATAATTTTCAGTTAACAGTACAATGTAAAACAGCTATGTAACATTAGTTACAATGGATGCAATGAATGGAGAATGAGTTACCTGGGTTGTAATCAAAGTTTTCACAAGTCTTTGCAAGCTTCTTGTTAAATGGTCCTTCTCTATTCTGGAATTTCTTTAGTTCAATGTTGACAGCCTGATCTTGCTTATCCTCATCATGATGATAAAAGGTCTCCACACAAGAGATAAATCCTTCTGTTATTGTGGCATCATCAAAGATTGATGGGTTACCATAACTATAGTATGGATTCAACAAATATGCTGTCAAATGCAAAGGAGAATCAAGCCGCCCTTTCATCTTCTTATCAATAATAGCAAGGACATCCTTGTAACGGGACTCAACATTGCCATAGGCCTCTTTGATCTCTCTCTTTGCCTTCAGTAGTTCTCCAAATAGGAAACCCATTGATGGCTTCACATCCCCATCAACCAAACGTAGAACTTTGACCAATGGCTCAAAAACACTCAAACACAGCTTCACATCCTTCCAAAAGGTTGGATTCATCATTATTGTTGTTGCATCTTTTCCTTCTTTGATTTCACATTCTTCAATGTGTCCCACCTACTATGAACCACCATCATTCTTAGCTGGTCCTTCTTCTCTAGTATGCTGTTCAAAGTGAGAAAGGCTGAAGCAAATCTAGTCACTCCTGGCCTTATTATCTCTTTCCCCTCTGTGAAGTATCTCAAGCACTCCAATGTTCTTGTGTGCCCATACACAAATATGGTGAATGCCTTTGCTTGCTCAATTACCTTCTTGAACCGTGGCATGTTGCCAATTCCTTGGAGCATCAAGTTGATTGTGTGAGTTGCACAAGAGGTCCAAAAGATGTGTGGTCTCTTCTCAAGCAAGAGCTTCTTTGCTCCCATGTTGTTAGAAGCATTGTCCGTCACTACTTGCACCACATCATCCTGACCAATGTCTTCAATTGCTTTGTCCACTAGTTCAAAGATAACTTCACTTGTGTGTGACACATCTGACATCTCTTTTGAGCTGATAAAACTTGATCCATCAGCGCAATTAGTGCACAGGTTCATTATGCTTCTCCTCTTCCTATTTGACCAAGCATCGGTCATAATAGAGCACCCATTCTTCACCTTCTCAGCATCACGTTCTTGCAGCAAACTCTTGGTTCTTGCATATTCTTCATCCAGCAAACTCTCTCGCGGATCACGCTGAGATGGAGGTTCAAGTCCATCACCAAACTGTCCAATTGCTTCACACATTTGCTTGAACTCATCATTGTCACAAGCATTGAAAGGTATGGCTGCAAATGATACAAAATAGAACAGAAATATAAATTCTGAAATATAGTGAATTCTGAAATGTGTTCTGAAATCTAGTGAATGCTGAAATCTAGTGAATGACTGAATTCTGAATAAAAATACAGATTACAGAATAGTAAAATACCATGTGTATAGACCCATCTTGCAATATATTTATGCACCTCATGTGTTCTCTCTTTCCAAAGTTCCTTGTTCAGCTTTTGTTGCTTCAAAGATTCAGCTTTTGTTGCTTTAGGATCAATAGCACGTGTCCACTTATCAATGGGTCCTAATTTGTGAGGCTCTGAACTTCCAACACCAGTTACTTCATCTTCCTCTCCTCCAACCCGAGAAACATTCACTTCTTCTCTAAGCTCTAGCTCACGGACAGTCTTCTCCTCCCTCTTCCTTTTTGCCTCTTCTAGTGATTTCTTACACTTGTGTTTGGCCTCCTGTGTGCTCCTCTTGCATTTCTTCACATTTTCTCCAACATTGGCCACATGTTCCTTCAACCGATGAATCCCTCCTTAGCTATGATGATCACAGAATTTGCACTTCACCTTGTCCTTGTTCTTTGCATCCACCAGAACCCCATATTCCCATCCCACATCATCTGAATTCCTTTTCAGGAGATTCGCTCCCTCAGTTTCAACGGGTTCATGCTCCGTTGTCGACATCCTACATGTGTAACAAACTAACAACTATCAGCTAAACAAGTTCTGTAAAAACTATTAGACATTCAGAGTTTCAGAGCAATAAAACTTTAGGCATACAGAGGCAGGGAGCAGAGGAGACTGGAGCAGGGGAGGCGGAGGCAGTGGGCAGAGGAGAGAGGAGCAGGGGAGGGCGGAGGTAGGGTGCAGATGAGAGAGGAACAGGGGAGGGAGGAGCTTACCTTGGGGCAGGGAGGAAGCAGACCGGCGGGGAGGAAGTAGACCGGCGTCACGGCGACGGGCGGCAGGACTCAGGAGCAGCTCGGGAAAAGAAGTCACGGGCGGCGGGCGGCGGGAGCTGCTTGGCGTCACGGCCGGCGGCGGCAAGAAGCCAAGAAGCTCGAGGCTGCGACTCTCCCTAACCCGCCCGTGTTCTGCGCCTCCTTCTCTTATCCTTCCCGCGCTCGCGCGCGCTTCTGCTTCGGCCGAAAAAGTGGCCCGCGCGCGCGCTCGTCTGCCTCCGCGTTGCCTCGTCCGCTTTGGCGCCGCGCCCGCCTAGGGGTCCGCCTACCCCCTAGGCCCCGCGGGACCCCTTCGCCTAGCGCCTAGGCGCGCCTAGGCGGCCGCGAACGTCGCCTTGTTGAACACTGCTTGTTATTGTAGAAACCACCAAGTGTAAGTTTCTTTTGGCCTCAATTCACTTCGAAAAGGTAAGAACTTTACTTGGGAGAGGAAAAGTGAGATTGAGTGAACTCCGCATATTGCCCATGTATTTGTGGCTTTGTGTCTTCTTTGTGCTACTAACCATGTCAGGTGGAGACGATAACATGGGAGAGGAGCATGGTCTGAATTCCCCGGTGACTCGTTTTCAATTCCAAGCTTTGAGGGGAACTTTGCGCAATGAGTTCGCCGCCACTACTTCTGCCCTAGAGGAGCAACTCAAGGCAGAGATCAACAATTCCACACAAGACATGCGCATTGAGATGAACCAACAAATAAATGTACTACGTACCAACATTGTGAACGGCGTGGTGCGCGCACTTCGACCGCAACAAGAGGAAGGTAGTGTTCATCGTGGGGGTGGCATCCCTCCATGAGATGAGGAAGCGGGCATTGCTCGAGGTGACCAAGAAGCGCAACACAGACGGGATCGTGTGGTGGCAAATGCCATTCGTCCACCCCTACCGGGTAGAGGTGAAGGGGGTGGCTTCCATGGTCCGAGGAGGGGCCATGGACATGGAGGCCGTGGCGGAGGAGCACCTCGTTTTGACGACAATGACTTTCTTCACTAGGACGACGGCTACCACCGCCGTAATCGTCGCGGCGATGAACGTCCCAATGAGGATAAGTTTAGTAAGCTTAAATTTACCATGCCAACATTTTCAGGTACGCATGACCCGGAGGAATACCTTACTTGGGAGCTTAAGGTGGACAAAGTATTCCACTTGCACAATTATTCAGAGGAGAAGAAAATTCACATGGCGGGACTTGAATTCATTGATTATGCACTCATATGGTGGGAACAAGCTCAAAATCAAAGGAGAGAGAATGACGAGCCCCCCATCACTACATGGGAAGAGATGAAGTACTACATGAGAGCAAGGTTTGTTTCTAAACATTACAAACGTGACCTCTTTGATAAATTGCAGAATTTGAAGCAATGGAGTTTCACGATTGAGGAGTACTACAAAGAGATGGAAATGGTTATGATAAGGGCTAATGTTTATGAACAAGAAGAGCAAACTATGGCCCGATATTTTGCTGGTTTGCATCCTTCCATCAAGCGAATCGTCGAATTTCAACCCTACAACAACATGGTTGAGTTGGTGCAAATGGCAAGAGGGGTGAATGTCCACTATCCTTACTTAAGCTTCTTCTCCAATAGCTATGGGAGCTATGAAGATAGAAAATAAGCCCTCACCGAGAGGCAAGTACAACAGTACCTCGACATGAGGCCAAGAGCCAAAATCGAGAAACCACTCCAAGAAACAAGAATTTCATATTTGGGTAAAAATCTGAAATTTTGCCCGAGCTGAGCCAAACATTTCAAAATCATCTTCCTACACTCCCGAAGAACAGAGAGAGCATATTCCAAAACAGCACAAGATGAAGGATTACATGACTCTCAATCCCTTTCCAATCTCTCAATACTCAACCATGAATGCTTGGAGGGATGAAAACCACTATCGATGAAGGACGTTTCCAATTAAAGAAAACCACCTCCTAAAGCCTTTTTGAAAACAAATCCATCTAGTGGAAGTTTTACTCCTAGTGCCCGCTACGTGCTGCCCCATTGGTATAAACAACACTTGAGATGCATCAAAACCCATGTCCGAGTGTCTCACCACGACTCCAACTCGAGAGCCACATAGCCAATGAAAGCGTAAATACCATCACACTTACCACATATGAAGTCCAAACTGTCAAAAGATTAGAATATGCATCCTAAGCCCAAAGTGAGTTGTGTGATTCCACCATATGTGAATTTGAGAGCATCTCAATTGAGAGTGTGAGAGAAACACCAAAAGAGAAGAAAGAGGTAGATGATGGACAAAGTGAGATTGATTTTGAAACTAACACATTAATGTCTACTTCTAGTGTTGTTTCTCATGTTGTGCAAGTTGAAATTGAAGATGGGGAATTAAACATTCAACAACCGGCATCATTGGAAGTCAAAGATGAGGAGATAACCACGGTTAAAGATGAAGTACTTGCTGTCCCGTTGTTACATCATGATGATTTAATACCTACAACACATATATCAACTGAGGAGAACAATAAAGGTAACAATATTGGCGTTGAAATTAATTGTGAAACGGTGAGTACTTGTGAGAACTCATATGTGCGAATGAAAATTCCATGTTTTGAAATTTCTTTGCTTAATTTACATAATGTGGAATTGATTACTCATAAGGAAGTCCTTACTCGAATATCTCCTAGTGATTCTTTGTGCTATATCATGTTTGATGATCCTAGAGAGCTATCTAGTGTGATTGAGAATATTGCTAAAATTTCGTGTTTAAAGTCACTAGTTAGTACCTATGCATATACATATAAGTTCAATTTGATTGGAAATTATGGTATAGATGATAAGTTTTATGTTTACCGAATATGCATTACATGTGATAAGCTTGCTGAATTGAAATTGCATATTTTGGATAAACAAACTTTTGTGCCATATCATGATCACAATGAGATGAGTTTCAACAATAGTGCTTCACGTTTTAAAAGATTTCTTAAACCTACTTATTCATCCTTTAATGTACAATCATGTACAAATAATCAGAGTAGCGCAGTTGAAGCATGAAAGGAACTAAAAATTTTCTTCCCCATATTTGAACAACTTAATTTGGTTTGGCCCATTAATGACTTGTCCATGTGCTTAGCAAAGTCGAGGACGACTTTTTCTCATGGGAGGGAGAATGATATGAAAGACAATATTGCAATGTATACATCTTAAGGTTGTTGTTATATTAACTGGTTTGTGTGAAATAACGAGAATGACACAATAATTGATTCATACATATACCATGCATATGTGTTTTTCTTTTTATCTACTACACCTTTAGATGTTCTTGATATGCTAAGCAAAAGAAGTGTTGATGACAAATATATATACCATGCATATACGTTGTATTGTTTGCTTAGTACAATTTTAGGCTACCAAAAACCGAGGACGGCTTTTCTTGAAGAAGGGGAGGATGATGCGGATACGCACATGCTTAGCACTTTTCAGTCAAATACATTATTTCACTGGAAAGAAGTATTGAGCCGCACTAAATATTGTCTTGTGAATTTGTTTCTTAATGAATTTTCTTCTATTCGTGGGAACGATATACTATCTTATGCCAAATTCTTGTTTATTATTAGGTTTAAATATTATGATGATTCCGGGGCCAAAGCAATGGAGAAGCACAAGGAGGGTAATCATATTTGCTATCAAGAACATAAAGCTCAAAGTGACGGAGCCGACCCCAACTAACAGGTCGGCGCGAACGCTCATTGCCGCTCGGTGCTTCCTCTTCCTTGACGGAGCTATGAACTCGACTTAGAACAGCGCAACGAACGCTGGCTCTAACACACACGCGAGAATAGAATGGAATAGACACTAGGATTTGCGGCAACACATGCCCCGGCAACGAACGCCCTTTTTTCTGATATTTCTTCTACTCACCTAATGCAACTAAGTACATGGCTGTTTATAGCCCAACGACACACTGCCGAGCACCAACTGGAAGGCCGGGTCTTACGCACGCGTGAGCACACATCGACGCACATGCACGGCCACTACCTCATGCACGACTCCCACTAGTTCCACACAGGAACTGGTCCTCCTAATTACCAGCCACATCTCCCTAACAGCTCTTCACAAACTAATGCCTATCTAGTGCATGCAAACTACTAGATAAGTCCTCCACGAGAACACATCTCGTGTCAGCTACATGCAGACTCAGAATTACGTGACACACACGTACTCTAACAAACAAACATGACCTACATGCAAATACTCAAACTAATTCAAGTCATGATTATTTCCAACACAAAGCCCATGGGGATGGAAAGGAGAAAGCCAAGCAACCCATGCAACTAATTAAGGAGGAAAGAAGCTCATGCAGTGGTAGAGCAAAAGGGGAGAAGCCCAAGAACTTAAAGCCCAAGTTTTGGACAAGATTTTTAAGCCCAATTCGGACCTCCCACATGTACAACCGAATTCAAACTCGGATTCAACTCAGAACTCAATTCGGATTCGGTTCGGGACAGCCCAACAAGCACCTACTAAAACGGTCATAACTTTTACAAATGGAGTCGGATTGAGGTGTTTTTATACTCTATGGAAATCTCTTGAAGTCTACTTTCAGATGGATCTAGCCTCACCTCCAAATTCCCCACGAGTCGATCAAAAACTGCAAAATAAGTCACCTCACTTTTTCAGTCCGAGTCAAAGTGAGCCTAGGGTTTTGTAATCGAGTCCTATTCGGCCTCCAAGTGTTTGGCCGACTCTCCACCCCTTGTATCTCTTTAAAAGACAGCCACCACCCCTGCAAAATTCAGATCACGTTTGAGAAAAATCAATCTCCTAAAGTTTTTGAGTTTAGCATTGCTGCTCGAAATTCCTTATGGAATTAGGAGTATCTTCTTCAATCAAGATCGTTCAGCCTTTCCATTGGGAATTGGGTGCACGATAGATCTTCGCTTGGTGGTCGGTGAAATCAACATGAGTGTGTTTTGGCGGATTAAAGAGTGTTCATCCCTTGCACTGGCATTGGAGGATCATTACGATTCATCAAGACTCCCGTGAGTATCCATCCTACGTCGAGAAGATCAAGCGACCCCGTATCACCTCCCTCTTCCCCACCCATAACATTAGTAGGAATATATAGAAATGAGTTCACCTCAATGTTGATCTTCTTAGCAAAAACTTTAGCTCTTCTAGTAACCTCATGTTGTTCTGAAGTAGATGGATTGCAAATAACATATGAAACAACATAACCAACGATGTCCTCATCATCCTCCCTTTCTTCACGAAAAGCAGTCCTCAGCTTTTGACAATATGAAAATAAACTAAACAAAGACAACATCGTATACGCATGGTATATGTATCAATTATCCACACTTCTCCTATTTAGTACATCATGAACATCTGAAGGTGTAGTAAACAAAGAGAACTACACATATGATTGGTATATGTATGAATCAATTATGGTGTCATTCTCGTTGTTTTGCACAAACCATTTAGTACAACAACATCTATAAAATATATACATTGCAATATTGTCATTCACATCATTCTCTCTCTCTCATGAAAAAAATTGTCTGTGACTTTTCTAAGGACATAGACAAGATATCAAAGGGCAAAACACGATCAAGTTGTTCAAATATAGGGGAGAGGGATTTTTAGTGCCTTCCATGTTTCAACTGTGCTACTCTGATTACTTGTACATGATTGTACATCAAAGGATGAATAAATAAGCTCATAAAATCTTTCTAAATAGTAAGGACTATTGTTGAAACTCATCTCATTGTGATCATGACATGGCACAAAAGATTATTTATCCAAAACATGTAATTTCAATTCAGCAAGTTTGTCACATGTAATGCATATTCAATAAATATTGTTGGAATAATTTGACATTGGTTGTGAAAAGGCAAGCGACCTAACTTAAAAATGGGGGAGTCCCTCACCTCATTGGCTAGCTTTTGGGTTGAGAAGGCCTTACGATCCAACAAGTGGTATCATAGCAAGGTTGCTATGGTGTCAGATCAAGATCGGTTCTCTGGTAAGCCATCATTTTTTGACGGTACAAATTATCTTTACTAGAAAACTCAAATGGAGGTCTTTCTACAAGTGTAAGGTAATGCTATTTGATAAAAAGTTGAAAATTTGTATGAAGTGCCTTCTGTGGTTACCATTGAAAATTACTACTGATGTAGAGACTAATGCTAAGACTAGAAATATTTTATTACAAAGTTTAAGTAGAAATGAGTTTGTCAAAATTACTCATCTTAAATTTGCAAATAAAATTTGGTCTACTCTAGCTAATTACCATGATGGATCACAGTCTATTAAGGGTGTGTGTCAAAATCAATTCAAAAAGGAGTATTCTAAATTTGATATGAAACCTAGAGAATCAGTACATGCTCTTTTTGATCACTTCAATAAGATTATTAGTGATTTACAATCTGTGGGTGTCACATATGCTGATTCTGACAATGCACGACAAATTTTAAATTCTCTGGATATGTCTGTTTGGAATGTATTAGTCACTACCATCAACCATCCTATTAGCATGGAAACTCTCACATTGAATGATCTTTATTTCAAGATGAAAACATTTTGAACAAGATAAACAAGACTAATTTCTTGGGCTTAGTGACTAATCAAGCTGACGGTTCAGCTAGTCCCTCTAGTGTCTCTTTGTCTGCTTTGTGCTCGATTTCACATAAATAGCTAGGAGAGATACCAGAAGAGCAGCTTATCCTTCTCTCTAATAGGGTGACAAAGGCAATCAATAACATCAGAATGAGGTAGAGAGGAGGTCCTGTCAGATGCTATGAATGTGGTGAACTTAATCACATTAAGTTTAATTGGTCCAAACTAAAGAGCAAGGAGGTCGATGACAACAAGGCACCAACTCGTCGACTTCGGTTTAAGACCGCCTCAAGCAAAAAGCATAACTATCGCAAGGTGGTCAATAAGGTACTCTCAGCACTTGAGGAGATTGATTTGAACGATGTTGAATTTGCAAGTGATGAGGAAAATGGCAAGAAAGCAAAGGAGGCGATAGTTCATATGGATGTGCTTTATGGCAAATAGTGAGGATTACGACAATGATGACATCTACAATGATCCGAATGAGGTAAAACCTTTCTACACCGATTTATCTTGTGCTTGATTAGATTGACAAAAGAGCTCAAGAAATACAAAAAGAAATTAAAAGTCATGATCCTGTTGTTGAGAACGATGAATCTTGTGTGTCCTATCAAGTTTTACATTCTGAATTAGAGTCTACAAGAAAAATAAATGCATCAACCTTCGTTCAACATAGTGATGTAACTACTAAACTTGATAAATTAAAAGTGGCACACGACTCTTGTGATGCGAAGGTAAAACTTGCAAAAGTCAACATTGAATAGTTCAAGTCTAGTTCTTCTACTCAATCTAAAGCTTGCTATAAGTGTGATTTGCTTCAGGCTAGGCTTAATTCATCTCAAGAGTCAATTTAATAAATGCTTTATCATGAGACTGTTTCTTACTTTAATTGTCCTAAGCTTAATACTGAAATAGAAGATTTGACTAGACAACTTAATGATTTTGCTGAAAAGAAGAAATTGGTTCAGTCTAGTGCTTCCAAGAAAATTGTAAATGAATATGTTAAGTGCTCATCTTGTTCCACTCTGTCTAAGGAAAACGAATACCTTAAAAACACTTTAGAGAGGTTTTCTTTTAGCGAGAAGAATTTGAATATGATTCTAGACAAGTCGAGAACTAGTGTGAAAAATTATGGTCTAGGATTTAATGTTATTGAACATGCTAGGAATAATCCTCCTAAAGTATCCAAGGTACTCGAACTAGGAAAATTTGAAGTAGAATTAGAACCAAAATAAGTCATTTTTAGATCTGCTGGTTTTGCAAAAGAATGCTCTACCAAACCGAGTGCTATTAAGTCGTCCGATACGGCCAATCATCAAGTCAAGTATCAATGCACTTATTATGGTAAAGATGGCTATTTAGTTCAATTCTGCTTTAGAAAAGAAAAGAAAGAAAAGAAAAATAGGATTAAAAATGTTTTTGACCAGTCACTTCCTGTGGTCGAATCAGTGTGGCTAGATCAGGTGCTTGACCAGTTGGTTCTAATGGTCGGACCAGAGTGGTTGAATGAGATTTTCGACAAGTTTCTTCTCGCAGTCAGACCAGCATCACAAAAGACCTACGACTAGCATTTTCTGCTTATTTAGACTAGTCGAGGGCCAGACCTTTGTTTCGTAGTCAATCAGATCATTTTCAACCAGTGTCGTCCATGCGATCCAACCGATCGGCTGTAAGACCACCCCTTCTGAGAAGATCAAACTGCTTCGTGGTCAAACCTACTTTTCAACGACCTACTGGTCGAAGTATATAAAATAATAATGCTTCACTTAAATCTTCATTAGTGCATATTTTTGCTCCTGTTCATCGAGTATCTTAGTACTAGATACCTAAATCTTTATTGACAAACCCCAGTACTAAGATACCGACGACTTTGCATGCTCTTTAGGCTCGTCACTAGAGGAAGGAGAACATATGATTCATCGACTCTGTCTACTATCGCCACATGACTGGAAAATCACGATGGTTTTCCTCCCTCACTCGTGCCCCTTGGTGATGAGATGATCACTTTTGGGGGACAACTCTCAAGGATGAATTATGGCTAAGGGCACTGTGCACGTCAACGACAAGTTTGTCTTAAAGGATGTCACTCTAGTCAGTAAGTTGAACTATAATCTGCTTTCGGTTTCATAGTTGGTAGATAATAATTTTGACGTGAACTTTAAAAAGCATTCATGTTCTATCTTAGATTCATTTGGTGATCTTGTTTGCAAAATTAGTCAAGTTGGTCGCTTGTTTAAGGGTGATTTTTCGTGTTTTGATCATCTAGCTTGGCTCAGTAATATGAATCTGATTAGAGCAATTCCCAATCTTAAGTTTGAAAAGTTAATGGATCTAGTTTGTTCACTTTGTCGACATGGTAAGATGGTCAGATCATCTCATCCCCCTCTCACACAAGTAATGACTGATTGCCTGGGACAATTATTGCACATGAACACTGTAGGTCTGTCTAGGGTTCAGTCTATTGGAGATAAATGATATGTTCTTATTATTGTTGATGATTACTCTAGATACTCTTGGGTGTATTTTATGGCCTCTAAGGATGAAGCTTTTGGTCACTTTCGAGAGCTAGCTCTTAGACTTGCTAATGATCTTCCAGGAGCACTTAGAGCAATTAGAAATGATAATGAAACTAAATTCAAGAAATCATCATTTGATTCTTTTTGTATTGAAAAGGGTTTAGACCATCAATTTTTGTCAGCTCGAGTGCCGCAACAGAATGATGTGGTCAAACACAAGAATAGAACCCTAGTCAAGCATTATTGTATCGAGCTCAAACTTGGTCAATGTGTTCTCGACTTGATACTCTTGGATTGTATGGTTGGATCAAATATTGGAATAGAGGAACATCAGATTTTAGAGTAGTATTTTCAGTTCGGGTTACAGCAGATTTAGAACTATGGAGTTTTGGTATATGATCTGTTTGGAGCTAGAAATGATGTGAGATTTGGCTAAAATTTTGATAGCCTGTTAGGGACCCATGGATCCACATTACTGCAAAATTTCACATGATTTGGATGTGTAATTTGGAAGATGTGAACTGATAACTGAAGGGAATAGAAATTGTATCTTCTCTGCTTAGCTATTAATGTACCTCTTGTTAATTATGTGTGATAGTTGATGATGATACAAATATTATTTCTTGATGATGATATTATTTCTATGATGTACCTCTACATATTCTAAAAAATATTTGACTATTTGCGTGTGTTAATGCCATTACACTATTTCACTATATATATGTCCATCTGATGTGCATCAATCCACTTTTGCACTAGGTTCATAGGTGGATAGGGAATAGAATGAGGCTTAATTAACGTTTTGAATTGCCCGTTTAGACACACAAAAAAAAATACTTGATACTATTACCTTTTGATTTTCAATTATTGGACCTGCTCTGCTACTTCGCAGTTCACATAACCATTTCCTATGTGGTTCTTTCTCTAGGCACATCCATTTTCCTACCTGTATCTTTCTCTACGTAAAACTTCATGTACATAGTTATTATTTGCAGTTTTCGTCAACAAACATTTTATAATTGCACAAAAATTGCATGGAGAAGTACAAAATCATCGACAGAAAAGAGTCATATTAAGTACAAAATCATGGGAGATTTGATCATTTGCCACATGCATGTGCAATTTGATGATTTACCCCATTTGTATTATCGACATATGAGCCTTAGGTCTATATGTCAGTGAAACATCACAGAGTAAATCATCAATTGCACTCAAGGATAAGGCAAATGATCAATTATTCCTTAATATAGGGAGACTAGCATGCGTCAAATGTTCCTCCAACAAGTCCAGAACGCATAAAAACCACAACTACAGACAACATCCCAACAAAACAGCATTTGCAAATTGCAATTCCACCAAAATGTCTATGATCCTACTGCATTTCCATGTTGACAAGCTCATTCGGATCCAACAGAGCATATCCCCATGGCGCAGACCCAGAAGAAGCCGGCGCACCGCAGACCCTCCTCTGGAGATGCCCCAAGTTCGTCACACCCTGCGAAGCTGTTTGGTCCATTGATGAAGTTGGCACACCGGTAGTGAGGGTTCCATTGATCATATCCTCAATTTGGAATGTCGGGTCTATCTCGGGCATGTAACTGTTGTTAACTCTGGCATTGGTTGCGGTGGCAAAGTAGGTGATCGGGTTGTCCTGGATGGGCACTGAAGCATCAGATGGGAAGCCACTGATGGGGATACTGAGCGATGACATGCCAGAAATGGCTTGGGGCAGTTTGCTTGTGCCTGTGACCCTCTTCACGGTTTCCTCCGCCATCTTCACCTGCAACAATCTTGAGATGTTAACTACCCACATAATCTGATTCATGAATAGGGGGCAAGGAGTAACACAGCTACAAAATACAACACCCACCACAGAGTAGCTCAGGTTACGTTCTTTCATTAGAATTGAATATGATCCATTGTGTTAATTGGTTATCACTATTCAGCAATCGATTAGTTACACCTGGTAAATTTCAAGGAAAAAAAGTAGTTACACCTGGTGAGTTGCAAGAGAAAAGGAGCTAGTTAAGTCTAGTTGTTGCAGGTCATAATAGATGGCAACAAAAAAAACTCATCCTTTGAAGGAAGTAAGAGGGCAACAGGAATCTCCTATACCAGAATTACGGTACTAGGAAGAGATTGTAACAAGTTCATTGCAATGTTGATTGTCACAAGCAACCTTCGTCTTAACAGATAAACAATAGCCATAAATCTATTCTCGCAGCAATTCATGAGGGTATTGAAACCCCTTACAGATACAAAGCACATGAATGCCTATTTGCAAGAGGGTAATTCAGGATTCAATGCATACGGAGCATAAAAGGCACTTAGAACAGTGGCATACCTTTGCTTTTAGGGTCTCAATTTCTGCTTTTAGTACCCTATTGTCAACGGTGGCATCATTGTGCTTCTGACTTGCATCAGCGAGGCACCTCAACAAAGAGGAATTTTCAACTCTTAATTGTGATACCTGAAATGATTTAGCACCAGTCATACTCGTTACTCACATATTCCATAACTTTCTTGAGCAGCCAAATGAAACAATTTAAAATACCAGACCTGCTCCTCCAGGCCCTTCAGGTGAGCTGCCTTTCTGCTTCTTGAGCGTCTGGCAGACTCCCGATTGGATTCCTTTCTGAATTCGGACAAGAAAACAAGCTCAAAAGTCAAACCATGAATGCCAGACTGCTGCACCAAAAAAAACTCTGCAGAAAAACAAAATTTCAATATGTAGTACAAGCAACCAGACAATAGCACATTATGTAATCCAGCATGTGATGATATGACAAGTAGGAGTATTATGCTTTGCAGCATTAGAAATCATACACCTCCTGTGAATTCAACTCTTGCAGACTGAATTTCCCCCTTGTATGCATCATGCATGGCTGGTTGCGTGGAAGTATTCTTAATTCATACTGATGTAGGAGATACTCATATCAGTTCATAACAAGCATAGAATATCTTCATAGCCAGGTATGTTGTCAACTTCATACCAAGATGGCCTTAAAATTAGTTTCAGCAATTACAGCCAATCCTAGTGAGAATGTGAGATATAGCTCAAGTACATCCAATACAAAATTACAAACTACTAATAAGTACACATTCATGTAGGTAAAACTAAAGCATAAAACTACAGAGCTATGTCCATAAAAAAGAAAAATATTGGATGTACAAGTCCTAATCTCTAATGCTGAAGTTCAGCATCAACTTTTGGTGCATATAAAATTGAAGAAAAGACGAAGGTAAAGAATGTGTAGCAAATGTTACCTCTTATTCACTTTTTCTTCAGTAAGGTTCATATTTCCCATTCTATCTGTTTCTCCTTCCATATCATCATCATCTGATGGTGATAGCTCCCTTGAGGAAGAGATAGTAGCTTGCTTCATAAGAGCATCTGCATTTTGAACGAGATATGAACCTAGTCCTCCACTTAGGCCACCACTGAACGTGTTCTGCACTAGAATCCCATTACCTGTATACGAGCCCAAATAGGAGAATGGAACATCCAGGTGTAAGTCATAAAAAAACCATGTCTTATACATAATCAACTTTGCTTTCAACATAAAGCATTCCTCATATTGCCTCATAAGTAGTGAGAAGATGTAACCAAGCACAATCGAATACCTCCAGTGTAATTTTGTGAGCCTATGTCAGAACCATCTAAATTTGGCAATGCTCTATTGCCTAGAGAACTTTCTGGACGCATTGCACCAGAGGCCTGTGGCTGGACATGACAAAAGTTGAAGTTAAAACGAGGAAAGGCTTCACAATTGCAGAATGGAACAACACACACGCTTGCACATTTTCTATTTACAATGGCATTATATATTCTTATATATATACTTGCTTAACATTGTAAATTAACCCCTTTCGAAAAAAAACACTGTATATTAAAGTTAAGCACAACTCAAAAAATTAATATAAAAGATATTCCTCCCATTCTCCAAATTAAAATGAGGATTTCTATGTTTAACATGAGAATTCGTAGAGACCTTGCTACCCACGCTCTATTTGTACTCTAATCCCATAACTGAGGCCGTTAAATTCAATCTTGCCACATTCCAATGTAATAACTTCCTTTTTTTACTACCAAAATTTAAGTTTTCTAGGTTCTAATAACTCCTAATCAAAAACAAATGGGGATACGATCACGGTAAGGGATGGAATGTCGGAAAAATATTACATGCATCCTGTCCCCCCAACACCATAAAAAAACAGGCACAATGACCCCTTTAGCTATATAGCATGAAACCAAACTTTGCGCCCAGCCACTGGCACAGCTCCAATAAATCATGGAGATCAGCAATATAAACACAGAAATGCTATAGATATCATGGTACCATACTAACTTACCAACCATCTAATCACCCTACTAATTCGCTTCTACTAACAGAAACGCCCTAAAAATCGCACTTAACCACAGCACAACCGTCCAATCACCAAGCACACCACAAGTCTACGATGAAACCAGCGCGAGAAAGCTAGGCAAGGAAGGACGGTAGTACCCTCCACATGGCGACGGCTGCGAGGTCCGCGTCCAGCTTCCGCTTCAGCATCGCGTTGTACTCCACGGGGTCCACCACCGCGCTCGCCGACGCCGCCGATGCAGGCGCGGGCGCGGGCACGGGAATCACCTCCACCAACTCATCGCCATAGCCCCTCCCCCCGCTCGCCTCCGACATCGGTTTAGGGTAAAGCACCGAGGCGTTCGGGTTCGCCGCCGCCGGCGGGGCGGGACCATCGAGCAGCGTCTCCTCCAGAAACTTCTGGAAGTACCACTCCGAGTGGCACCGGTTCATCGCGCCACCAACGCCGCCGCCGAGCCCTCCCACTCCACCGACGCCTCCGGCGATCATCTGAGGTTGCAGCGGTGGCACTGGCGGCGGCGGCGGTGGGGCCCAGAAGGGGTCGGGGGTCTCCTCCACGGAGAAGACGCGCTCCATCGCGCTCGAACGAATTCGAACCCCGGGTGGTTTCGATTCGAATTCGCAAGATTTTCAAACGAAATTAAGGGAAAATGTTCGAAATGTTTCGGAGAAATTTGATCAAAAGAAACTTTCTAATTCCGCGGGAGCAAACGAAGAGGGAGGGACGGGGCTTTGTTACCTTCGGAGAGAAGGAAATGGTGGCAAGGGTAACCTGGGTTTGCCTACGGCTATACACCCCCATGGGTTTTATTTTGAATGGCTGGATTCGCAGGGTGATTCCTCTTCTATTTATTTAGTTTTCTGTGTTTAAATGTGAGAGAGATAAAGTGTACAATTTGCGTGTTTAGTGTGACAGTAGTAGTCACGACAAGTAATTTTCTTTAGAAAGGAGGGAAAAAAGATCAACAGAAAGCGTTGTACATGCTGTGAAGATATTGCTTCTATCGCAATGCCACTGTAGATCTCTACATTTTTGTGTATTTAACATGTGTTCATAATAATTCAAACAGATTAGAAAAACAACTAATCGATCACGAATTTATGTTTCTAACTATATTTGGAGTATACGGAGAAATATAACCCGTGCTATCCTCACGTTAGGCTTTACAAGTTATCAACACGTATATGTGCTTTCCATTAATTTTTTTCTTCATCTTCTCTTTATTTAGGTCTTCGAGATTTGTTTTTAGAAATTGTGGGAAATACAAAGTGTAGTAATATGCGCGTTCAATGTGACACAATGCAGGCAAGTAAATTTTTGAAAGGAAGAAAAGGTAAATAGAAAATGTAAATACGTGTCGCTAATCTGCGGTGTTTACTCCGATGTCATTAAAAGCTTTGCATTATGTGTGCTTTAACATGTTTTCATAGCAATCCAGATCATTACCAAACCACACCATCTGCGTTTCTAACTTTAAATCTTTAAAGTATATGAAAAGTTATCACTTACACTAACTTCACGCTAGACAGTAGGACTAATCAACATACTTTCTGTTAACCTTTCAGTTTCTCTTATTCGTATTTAGGTCTAGGGGGTTAGTCTTCAGAAACTACAAGAAAGAAAAATAGTTAATAGAAAGTACAAACACGTGCAATTGAGACATGGTGTCCACACCATGACGTTATTGTGAGTTCTCCTATGTGGTTTAACATGTAGGGCCTATTCTTTTTTGCTAAGACTTATGGATTTTGGCTATGGCTTGTAGTTTTTAGGTTGTTCGTACAAGAGATTACAGAGTAACAGGAACTCATATGCGATTTTTGCCGATATAAATAAAGTCGGTATAGTATGTACTACAATTAACTAGTATGCCCCTATCTGGAAAAGACACTCTGTTTAAAAGCTAGTTAGTGTAGAAAAGTCAAAAGTAGAAACCAAAAGCTAAAAAAGAATAGAGCCGTATTCTGCAATCTAGAGTGATTATCAAACCAACCACACAATTTCGTTTCTAGCTTTAAATATTTAGGGTATACAGAAAAAATATATATTACATTAACTTCATGGTAGATTGCTGCAGCTTATCAACACATATTTGCAGTTTTAGTGAACATTTTATCCCTCTCCTCTTTATTTTGTTGTTTAGGAGTGTGTTTAGATACTGCGAGAAATATATAGTGTTAATTCACATGTTAAATGTAATAGTGGTGATCTCAACATGTAATTTTCTTGAAAAAAAGAAAAATGCAAATATTGTGTTTGTCGTAGCATCACTTTCATCACTGCAAGTTTCTGTTTTCCCCGTGTGCTTTAACATATGTTTGTAATCCAAAACACATGAGCAAACCAACCACACATTTTCATTTCTACTCTAAATTGTTAAAATATACATAAAAACATAACTTACTCTTACTTCATGCTGGACAAGTTGGCCCTGCTCAAAACAACTTTTTTAAGTGGCTTATGACTGAAAAGCACTGTAACTAGCTGAAAAAACACTGTTGTTGACAGAGGTTTATTTAGCATGGTTAAATTTTAAAAAATTTAAAAATAGAAAAAATATATTAGCCTATCACGTATAATGCAAACAAATACAAGAAAAAAGAATCGGCAAAAAAGCCAAAAGTATAGAAAAAATGAAATTTATGAATAGTGCAAAATAAGCCAGAAACTCAAGTCGAAACGAGCGAGACCGTACAACTTACCAGCACACATTTGCGCTTTCTGTTAATTTTTCTTCCTAGCATCTTACTCAATTTCACGTGTGTTACAACGAAGCATGCATGTATGCTTTATTCAAGCTTCTAAGAAATAAATGCTAACATAAAGTGTAAATACATGCTGATAAGCAGCTTTAATAGCATGATGTTGTTGTAAGTTTATGTTTGACTATAGGTTTAAAGTTAAAAACAGGAATGTGTGGCTAGTTTATAATTGGTCTAGATTGCTATAGATGAACATCATGTGAAAATGAGTTGCATAGGAGCGACAGTACAGGATGAAAATATATCCTATTTTCTTGATCCAAAAAGACATGACATAAAGCCATAATGTGCAGTTCAATGTAACAGTGGAATGTGGATAAGATTTTTTTTTTTACAAAAGAAGGGAAAGGATGAACAAACACGCAAATAAGTGCTAATGAGTTGTGGTATCTAGCATGACGTAAATGTAAGTTCCTTTATTTTCTTATGCTTAGGAAGAAAGTGCAGTGAGAAGAAATGTGTGATCAACTTGCTACTTGATTTGGATTGTTTTAAGTGTCATGTGAGGTAGAGTTACACATAAACAGAAGTATAACATAAACCGACCTTTTATTTTTCTTACTCTAAAGCAAAAAAGAAGAAATGTTCTATCCGGTTATCGCATTTATCTCATGTCTATTCCTAATCCATAATTAATAACCCCGTGACATGTTCAATCACTAGTGATCAGGAAGCTTAGTCTTAACTCATTTTACCACGCAACAGGCACGTAGCATATGATGGAACCATTCGGGAACTTTGACGCTTATCCAATCTCTATTGTTGTGACAAAAGCAAAGACATATATTTTCTAAATTATCCCTTTTCACATTTTATATTTTCAAAAGGGGGAATATCAGTGCTTTTTTCCCTGCCTTCTATGGTGGAGGATGAGGAGAACCTCCTCTTTTTCCTTAAATTCCCCTGTCTTACAAAGAAAGATACGATAAAACCATTGGTTCCTTTCTCTGGACAAGCTTAGATAGGTTCTTTGCAACTATGATTTTGATTTTTTGGCTTTTAGTTTTTGAATTCTGTCTGTTCGCGAGAGACAGTACGTATAGAAAAATAGTCACATACGTTTTTGCCTTATATAGCTGAACTCGGTATAGTATCTACTACAATCTTTCTATAGATCCTGTCTTGAAAAAACGTATTGTTTAAAAGTTTGTTATTGTAGTAATCTAAGCTAAAGCCTAAGTATAAGTGCAAAAGATCACACCTGGATTTGTGCAAAACCTCCTCTTTTTCCTTAAATTTCCCCTATGTAACGACAAAAGATAGGATAAAGCCATTGGTTCCTTTCTCTGGACAAGGACTTGTGCAAAATTTTCTACCACCTATTTTAAGTCTTCATAGCCATCTCATGCTGCTCTTAATTCTTCCAATCCGTTGTGTGTAGATTGGTGGGGTGTGAGTAGGAACTAACATGGGGAAAATATCCGTATATGTACGTAAATACCGTGTTTGTTTTGTCCTGTATGTGTTCATGAGCATGTGTAACTTTGAGACAATTAGTAGGAAATTCTTCGAAGGGTATTCTTGTCACTGCACGGCAATAGCAGCAGGAGCGAGAATGCAAAGGAAAACTTTGCTTTCTTACTTGTAACATAGCCTACAAATTTTTGCCTGCAAGTTTTGTCAATACACAGATGTCCGAGGTTTAGTTGAACAAGCAATTGACATTTTCATTGGCTGGTAGATCTTCTTGGATTTTTTTAATTGAACAAGTAATAGGCATCCCATTTATAATTAGTACATAAAATAGGGGTATATCATCATAATATTAGTCATTTGATCTGATCCATAGGTGCAAAATGCAACATTAAAGTACAGGCTCACTTCTCCTATCTTGACACGGCTTCATATATATACACTTCACCTTTGTCATGTTGTTACATGAACATGATAAACACTATGGAATGCTACGTTAAAACAGAAAAATTGGACATTACCTGGGACCAAGAGGGACCTGGAATCCGAGCAGATTACAGCAAGAAGAATGTCTAAAAGCAGTCTCATCTTCAGAACCACGATCGTGCCGCCTCATCCATCGACACAAGGGACTCATCTAGTCGAAATGCTGGGTTTCAGATGATAAATTTCAGTCAGCCATTGATAAATTTCAGTCAGCCACACGTGATCACGATCTTTTTCATATCCACTCGCGATAAGTTTGCACCAATATTCCATCTTTCATGCAAGGGAAATAGACATTATCTTTTGCACCATTTATAACTCTAGCCTTGATTTATTCATTCGAGCATTCAACACAAGGATACAATTATTTTCACCACACAACAGCAACCTTGGAAAGCTAAAGAGGGAAAAATCAAGCTTCCAATGCTACCCTTCAAACAGAACTAAAAAAATTGGCCTTTATGTTCTTTCCCCCTACGAAACTGCTTGTTTCACGGCAATGCAGCCTTCAGGTTCTTGGCTAATTCTTCTAGCTTCTTCAATCCTTCTTCAGGAGAAGCAGCTTCGCCCAATTGCCTCACCATTGCGCTCCCAATGATCACACCATCTGCGCCCCATCCTGCGATCTGCATTATAAACAATGAGGCAACAAGGTTGTCAAAGGTCGTGCAAAGAAAGGGGAATAAGACCAGATTCTGTGCTTAGCAGAAAGCTGTTGAGTATGATTTACCTGCTTCACATGCTCTGGAGTTGACACCCCAAAACCAACAGCCACAGCCTTTTCTGTGACCTATAATAGCACAAGATGTTCTATTAAGCATCCTCGAGCATTACGTCCTTTGCACACTTATGACGTGCTAACACCAGTTCGTGAGGTAATAATAATAAAAACAGATGCTACAAACCTGCTTAATATCCTGAAGAAGAGATTGCACCTTGGCACTGACATTTGTACGTGTGCCTGTAACTCCAACAGTGCTTACCTGAATAGAAATACAAAGTTAGCAACCAGCCTAGCATGCATCTAGTTGGCTATCATCAAACGGATTCAAGAAAGAGTAGTGAATTCAAAAATTGTTGCATGAAAAGTCAAATGGGGAAGTGGCAGGCAAACAATTGAGGCACCTCAATCTTTTCAAACTATAGTTTGTTTTTCCATGGTATTTTTTCAGTTCTAGCATGTCAGCACAGCTGCATGAGTAATTGAGTTTACGAGTTAACTAGAGATGGCATAGGCTGTACAGAATGTTACTAGTTAATGTGCAATAAGTATACTGTACTCAGCTACTGTTCTTCTTAACTCTTATATATACTAGTTTGGCTATTTTGAGATGCAAAATTACTGAGAATCAGGAAAAAATGCCATGTGAGAACAGATTTTTAGAAAATAATTAGGAAGTTATAGAAACTCACAAGATAAATAAATCCTTCCGAAGCCTTAGTAATTTTCTCCATTCTTTCTGTTGGTGTAGTTGGCGTTGTCAATAGCACCTGCAGGCATTCATGCAAATAGATCCTATTAAATAACTTAAACAGCACAACAAAATAATGTGACCTCAAATTACATAGACATAGACAAAAGAAGCATCTTCATTATTGTTTCCTAATCAGCACCAAAGTCAAAGAACAGAGACAGTATGAAGTTTGGCTACTACCATGTGAATCAGACCTTGTAGTTTACTATGAGAAGAAAAGGTGAGGAAAAGATACAGAAACTCCAGACTCAAACCAGTTTATCAGTTATGTGCAGTTGCAGCAAAGCAATACTTGTAACTTATCATTTTTTAAGCATTTAAATAAGAAATAGCTAATGGGGATTCTCTCTCTCTCCATAGTTCAAACAAATGGAAAGTTTAACAGGAATCCTTGATCCTATCTAGGCCTAAAAGTTGACCCGACATATAGAGATGTAAAATTTGTTACAGGGTCAGAATACATCATAGCATGAGAGAGATCCTACCAGCTCTAGGTTGTTCTCGGCAGCTTCACTCCTCAAAATATCTGTCTCTTCCAGAGGAACATCAGGTACCACAAGACCTGCAACATAGTAATACATAAGTAACTTGATTGTCAAAATCAAAAAGGAAATTTGACAAAAAAAAAGTATCATATTTTTAAGATAAATCTACAAAGTGAAGTGCATAAAATATATAAAGAATAGAACCTACAAGCTGGGATTGCTGATGCAACTCTAGTGCAAAAATCAGTTGTGAACATTTGTCTATGTTGTTATACAAGGTTTAATTCTCTCAATTGTCTATCTGAATGTTATACAAGGTTTAATTCTCTCAATTGTCTATCTGAATCAATGTTGTTTGTTAGTCAAACTAAGATACAAGAGAAGGGATATCATACTTCAGCTAATAAATTAGGTGAGTGTACTAGTAGAATGCCATTTTAATGTAAATTCAGCAAATTCATGTTATTAACTACATATGACATATTACCATGCACACCGGCTTCTTTTACAACAGTCATGAAGTTTGCGATACCACGCTTCAGAATCGGGTTGTAATATGTGAATAGTGCTACAGGGCAGGACAGCTCAGGTATCACCTCCTTCACCATAGAGATGACATCCTCAAACGTGGTGCCTTTTGACAGCGCACGTGTAGCGGAAGCCTAAAATGATGCAACCAAAAATCAAAAACCTCATAAGCTGAAGCACACAAATACTGCAGAATATAGTAGGATAATAGCATATGTGTTATGTAATATACCTGAATAACAGGGCCATCAGCCAATGGATCAGAGTAAGGCACGCCCAATTCAATCACATCTGAACCGCACAAGTCAAGAATCTTCAGTGCTTTCGCTGTTGTTGCCAAGTCAGGATCACCAGCAGTGATGAACGGAATGAATGCAGTCTGAAAGTTTGCAAATATTAGAAAATAAATATACAACTTGAACCTTATTGCAAAAATGGGGGAAAAGGGAAGTACGAATTTAAATGCCGATCTGGAAAAATATCACATCTCAGAAACTTGATTATAAATATGACAGTACAAACATCTGGACTGATTCTGGCACTAAAAATAGCAGAAAAAGAAACACGACAAAGTAGTGAGATCCATTCAACATTAATCTCTTCCAAGAACTGTCTTTTATTGGCAAAGCGCACCCTAAACAATATTTACATCCTCGTGCTAGTAAATAGCACTAGATTAACATGGCGGCCAAGGCAGAAACTGACATCCCCGGTTCTTCCACAGCTCATAGCATCAAAAATCATGCCAATCATAGCATCAAAAATCATGGCCAATCTAGATCACCGCAACACGAGTTTAACCTCGAACGCAAACAAAAGTAGCATGAGGCAATCCATTGACCGCAGTTCGCACGACTCGGTGCATCCTAACGCCGTCCATCCATCCAATCTAACACGAGGAAATGGAACAACAGAATGGATCAACGGTCCACGCGACATTTGACCTGGCCCTAACCCCCATCAATCCAACAAAACAGCAAGTTTACCACAAGCCTACCCAACGTATACGGGGTCAGTAAAATCACGAATCAAGGAGGGCCTAAGAGCTCACCTTGCCCTGCTCCTTGAGCTTTGCGAAGGTGCCCGAGATGGTGCGCTTGTCCTCGGCCAGGGCGCGCGCCACCGCCCTGATGGCGACCCTGGGCGCGGCGGGCCCCCGGAAGGAAACCCTCCCCGCCTCGCCGCGCACCCTCGGCGCCGCCGCGACCGAGAACGACGCCGACGATGCGGCCTTGAGCGCGAACGCCATGGGTGCGATGCGGCGGAGGTGGTGGCTCTGCTCTGCGCGCAGGGTGTTCGACGCCGTGCTCGACTCACTCGCTCGGACTCGGATTGGCAGTGACGTGCCCGTATTTATAGAGGCTACTGCTACTGGTTGTGGCGGTCGGTGGGCCGAGGTGGCTGCGTCGGCCGGCGCCTGCGGGTGGGGCGCGGCTGTCAGTGACTCGGCGCTGCGTGGCCGTCCGGCTCGTGTGGTTTTCGTCCTTCTCTGGGTTTTTTATTATTACTTTGTGGCACGTGCGCATAGGTTGTTTGTCGACCCCCGTTGGTCCACGCTAGTGTTTTTTTAGAAAAACAAAGCAAACCAAGTATGTTTTTTAATCGGTTGACGGAGATATATTTTTTAGCTAGAACTTTTGTATATGGCTGAGATGGAATAGAACGATCGGAAGAATTGGTTTTTTGGAACAAAATTTTTTAAAAAAGTTTTAGAAGATGCAAAGGAAGTAACAGAGACCAATCAGTGGCTTTTGAACAGCTTTAAGAAGCCACTTGTGAAAGTAGCTCTAAGAAACCGTTTTTAAGAGCCAAGATGTTTAAATCGGCTTCTCCCGTGAAAACCTTTGAAAGCATATATTGATTAGTATGAGTCGTACCATTTTGTTCATCTACAATGTTTTTTCAAATTGTGTTTAAAAATAATTTGGGTTGGTTCAAATGAGTTTGTAGCTTTTCACTTTTACTACAATAACTAGTTTTCAAATGGTTCATTTTTCAAAATGAGATCTACTAATCGATTATAGTATATACTGTACCAACTTCAATTATAGCGGCTAAAATCGTATATAGATATCTCTCTATTTATAATATCTCTTATGAATAATCAGAATTAAAAAGTTAAAAACCTCAAAAACCTCATTACTCCTATTCTGCAATATGTAATATGTAACCATGCGTCCATGCTGTTACATGGAATGGGACTATAACTGATCCGCGTCTATTTCGAGTAGCAATATAAGTGAAGGCCTTCACGTAGATCGAAGGATGTAGAAATCGACCGAATGCCAGATTCTGAAACTTTTGCACCACACCATTAGAAACCATGCGTCCATTGTTATTCTTTTTAGCATGATAGAATGGTGGGTATAAGCTATGACTAATAAATTTTGAATGCAAGCGATAAATTGATAAGATAAATTGATAAAATCTATTGAGAAGCCATCCGTTTATTTATGAGAAATTTTACGATACATTTTACTCGTAGTAGAGTTTGGTAATATAAATTAAATCTAGCTATTGATTTATTAAAGGTATAATAGACTTTTCCTCATAATTATATTTTTTTTCATGGGGTGCTATGGACTTTTCACTAAACTGTAACCCTTTCCAATCCATTCCCTTGCGTCATCGCCTCTGTATCCTACGCGCGCCGTAGTTGCACCTCCGTCACACCGCCACCGGGGGAGTAGCACCGCTGTGTCCATCATGTACACGCACTGCTGCAACGCTGCTACACCACCATGTGTGGCCCAAGCGCCGACATGGCCATTCCCGACAGGGTCGCCAACTAGGCGTAGGTTGCAGCAAACACCAACGCCCGTGCACGCACATCAAGGACAAGGTAAGCATCACTGTCGTCCTCACGGTACGTCGTGCGTGCATGCGTGTATTTGTAGTGACTGATTGATCGAGTGATTGAGTTGCGTCTATGTGTGGATATCTCGTTTCAGTAGGAGGACACGTTGAGGCTGCCGAGAGACACGATAGTGACGATGGATGGCGCGACCACTGCACCTTTGCGCCACCACTGTGGAGGAAGGAGCATTGCTACGTCCATCTCATGCACGTGCTGACGTGGCCAACATAGGAGTAGGTTTTTCGTTATTGACCGATAATCACCAAAATCAGAAAATAGTAGCCCTTCTGGTAAAATTTGGTATCGGTTGAAAATTTTTGTTTTTGCATGCTTTTTGTCAAATATAAAGGAAATTCATAATCATTTCATATCACATGTGTGTGTATAGTGGTGTGGTCTTTGGCCTTAGGGAAGGAGGTATTGGGTTCGAACCCAAAAAAATAAATTTTGATTTGAAAATTTTTGGCTGAAATTGACCAAAATTTTCTGATAATTGTAAATTTTGAAAACCCTAGTAAAATTTGAAAACCAATTTTGAAAACCCTGCATACAAGACGCCATTGCCCCAAGAAGGAGGTGTTGTTTATTTTTCATCTGTTTTCCATTGTCAGAAGTGATAATCTAACTTCTGATTCGAGATCGCAGAGCTCCAAATTTTAAAATTATCTAAAACGCTAGGGCATGTTCCGACGCTACAGTTACTCACTAGAAAAGTGCAGCATTAGTGATTTGCATTTAGCTATGAAGTGAGCTTGCTATTATTAGATAAGATGATAAGATCATTTGTGAACCTCATTAGTCCATTAGTTGCTTTCTTGTATTTAGTACCAAAAATTGTAATGGATGAACAATTTCTTTCTAGTTTTGTTTTGGTTTAGTTTTGCTGCTTGATTCGAATGTTGCCGCAAGGACCAGTGCAGTGCTTGAATAACAGTGTGATGTTCAATCTCTATGGGTGTGGAAGAGATTTTTTGAAGTGTAGCGGTGATATTACTTGTATTGTATATGCATGAATGAACTCATACTGGATGTATTCTTGCTGCTTGATGTATAAAAAGTGATGGATTAACTTTACATAATGCTTAAGGTCCACAATTATTAGTGCTCTATAAATTCTAATTCCGACTTGCTTGACATTAATGCTGACAAAGCATGTTCAAGATGGGTGATCCAATCTGCTACTAAGATTGTTGTTGCTGTAGAAAAGAATTATTTCTAGATTATTCTGCTGTGAGTTTCTATAGTGTTTTTTACCCAATCGAAGTCCATATCATCGTTGTTATAGCAAAAAGGCATTTTCTTTTTGTTTTCAATGTAGTTACAACAGTGTTAGTAGTTAACATTTGTCTTAGTTTCTTTCTATTTGTAGATTTGACCTGAATATCATAATAGAGTTTTACTTCATCTTATACCTTGTTCTTGTCATTGTATATTTGTATGCATGCTAAGCTTTCAAGAAGGTAAATTAGGAACTTTGAAAGGTTGGTTCAATTACTGGAGGTCATGCTTCCATAGTGAGTTTCTGTAATGGCTAATGTAAGTTCATTATTAGTATTAGGCCATACTTTTTGAATAGACTTGTGATGCAATAAATTTTAGAAAGGAATATCAAGGCCCTTGTATTTTTTTTAGTGCACAACCCTTGTATTTTGTAGCTGCCAGTGATTGCCATTAAAAGCTATTTTTCTAGTTCTCGTTTGCCATGTTTCAGATGCTTGTAATGGGAATAGCATCATATGCTTGCACTTGAACAGTATCAGCTCAGATGAATTCTGGGGGTATTTTGCACTCAATGAGTGCTATTATTTGGCAGCATAATAGAAATTACATAGCAATATGACAATTCTTTACTTAGTTATAGCTGCATCAGTTAGCATTCAGATGAATTCTGGGGGTATTTTTCTAGTTCTCTTTTGCCATTAGCACAAATCTGTCAGGTTATTTGGTTATTTACTTTGATGGTTTAGGGCAAAAGTAATGAGGCAACTGATCTCTATCCTAGTGCTTTTTAAGGAGCATACTCCATCCATTCGCATTTACTTGTCAGTTTTGATTTTGACTCATCGAGCTTTGACCAACGATAATTTTTAAAATATCTAATTGTGTAACATAAAAGTGAACTCGGACAAAAGTAGTGAAAGGAGAAAAAATGTCACAAATCTTTCGATATTAAGTGGTTAATTAAATAGAGAATTATCCCCCCCCCTATTCTTTTAGAATTAGTGGTTTAGAATTCGTGAAACCTTTTATAATATCAAGACTTTTTCATTTTGCACTACACAATTGTAAAAATCAATGTTAACAGTTGACTCTACATCTATGAAAATTCAATTAGTTCACTTATAGAATAACAGAGGAAGTAAAAGAAGTTCAACTAAAACATGAGATTCTTACGTGGATGGCAACAGCTTCGGAGGCGGTGCTGTAGATGGAGGCGACTTGGAAGGGCGCCGCACAGAGATGGAGTTGCCACCGACACACGGATAGTTGGTCGGCGCAATGGAGCACTGGAAGATGCATCGCCGGATGGTGGCAGCAATGCCGTGGGTGGAGGTGCGATGCTACGCTGGAAGGTGCAGCGCAGCCATGGCCACGGGTGTAGCCGTGTAGGTCACTGTCGCCTCATTGGTAGCAGTCGCTGTTGCTGCCGTAGTTCAGGCGTGCTAGGGTTCGTGTTTGAGGATGGGCCGAGGTTGGAGTAGGGTGGGGAAGTCTAGTGTGGGTTTGTTGTAGTAGGAAATTACTCTCCTGCCATGTAGGGGTGAAAACGGGTCGGGTTAATCCCGACCGATCCGCCACCGAATCCGATTGGTACCGAATCCGACTAGTACCGAATCCGGAGAAAAAAATATGGGTTAGGATATGGTAACAGTAATATCCGTCCGAATCCGAATATCCGTCCGAATCCGATACGTCTTCAAGTATGATTTCAGGTTAGTGCTACTATTTGATGTTTCATTTTCTTTGTAATGGTAAAATAAAATCTTCCACATCAGCTATTAAATAGTAACATCAAGTCGGTGTGTCCTACTACATTTGTTGTATGCATTCCTTACAAACAAGTAGGGTGCAAGCGAATTGGGTTAATCGACCGATCCGACAGAATCCGATTGGTACCGAATCCGATTGATACCGAATCCAAAGAAAAAATATGGGTTAGGATATGGTAACAGCAATATCCGTCCGAATCCGATCCGTTTTCACCCCTACTGCCATGTATTCTCTTTACAATTTTATTTCTTTTTAAAATTCTACGACTAATACTGTAAACTATAGTATAGCTAAATTTTAATTAACCTGAACCATAGGATAAGAAACAATGGATGGTCCATAATGAATTTAACGTACCATAAAAGAGCTTTTATTTATTAAAAAGAAGTTATAAAACTGAAAAGAATGAGGGTACTGATCCTTTGTGTCAGGTTCACCAATAAAAAGTGATCTTACATGCATGCCGGTTCTCCCCCGCTGTCGAGGAAACAACAGAGAAAGCAGGTGGGTGTCTACCCTAACCGAGTACTTGTCAAACGTGCATGGTGAGTGTTGAAACGTTTTTGAGAGAGAATTGGCCACCCTCCTTGAAGAACTGGTACATGCACGGCGACATCCAGTCAGTCCTCAACCTCCACCGTGAGGATTGACTAGAGTCTAGTAGCACTTACAATACTAGGAGATTCTGTGATCACAAAAGGAAGATCGACCAGTGTTTGCCGGCCGACCTGGTAAGAGGTATGGACCCGGTAAAACATTTTTGCATTTAGGCATGTTGAAATTGTTGCAGTAACCAACATCGACCACTTACAAGTAAGAGACAAGGTGAGTTGTAGCCTGCGATCCGCGTGTAGTTTTGTGTGGATGATGGTATATCCACAAGAGCTTAAAAGAATAGAACCTACCTGATAGCTCAACGTTACGACTGTTCGTTGTTACGCGAGAGGTCACCTCCTTGCAGTCTCGATCTGATCTAACCTAGCGAATTTTTCTTTTCCCGAGGAGAGCACAGATCTTTGTTGTCTAAGGGCATCTCCAATGCAATGAGCTCTTAGACAGATGCTTTAAAAAAGAGGATAGTAACACATCATTAAGCATAGATATATATTTGCACTGGCTAAATCTTCCCTTCTATTAATAGGCAGTTAACCACAGCTCTCTCGGAGCGCCGGTCTCTTAAGAGCATGTTCAATGCAGACGCTTAGAGAGATACTTAGTAATGAAAAACTGATTTTTCTTGCCATATATGAGAGATAAGGTGCTTATTTTGAAGCATCGATGCTAAAATAAGCATCGGTGCTTAGTAGATGTTTATGTGTATAACTATATCTATTAATAGATAATATAGCATCTAAGCACCTACGAAAGAGATGTTTGCATTGGAGTAAATAACTTTTGCATAGGTGCTTGATGATGTGGCTATATTCTCTCTCTTTAAGTATTCATATATAAGCATCTTGCATTGTACATGCCCTAACCCAACAGCGATGCTATAATTAGTTTTGGCTTCTTTCTCATTCAATGTAGCTATAGTTAAGGATGGGAAACGGTAATGGATAATCCGTTTTATCCGATATTCGTATGCGAGAAAACGCGAATGTGATAAGTAAAATACGTATTCAAAAATATTCATATTCATATTCGAGAATATCCGTATCCGTATTTGAGAATATTTGTATTCATATTTGAGACTATTCGATTCGTATTCGATCCGTTTCCTATGCCTATCGGCCGGTCGGCCCAGCCCAGCAGCCAAGCGGAAATCCTAGGAAAAATCTAGACGAATTTTGTGATTCAAAATTTGCATTGGTACGGTTTAAAACAGGTAACTGTTCTGGTAATTGGTCAAAACCGGTGAAAAATCGGTAAAACCGCTAGAAATTTGTTCAACCGAGATTTGTTACAGAAATTGTAGAAGGATATTCGTATTTGACCAAATTAAGTACATATTTGATTCGAATTCATATCCATTACGATATTTGATTCGTATTTGTGTTTGAGAATATTCGAATTTGTATTCATATTCATTTAAAAATATGAATTCGTATTTGAAACTATTCGATTATATCTGATCCGTTTCCATCCCTAGCTACAGTAACTAACTTTTTCTCAAGCGGCCCTCCACGTAGGAGCATTGAACATGGGCTAAGCCTTTGACCCTGTTTTTTTTTATGTTTTTCAGTGACTTTTAAATTTTTTAATAATTATTATTTATTAAACTAATAAGTTATAATTAAAAGCTATAAACCATATTCTCAAGAACATGCTCTTTGACTTTTCTGGTTAGCTGTTGGCTGCCCATCTAAGGGAGGGAAGAAAAGAAAGAAAGGAAGCTTGGCCTTGTCTTTTAACTCGGTCGTCAACAAACAGAAAAAACAAAACTTGGTCAGCAACGCGTGCAATTCAACGGCTGGATTCTTATCGGTACTGGCGGCAAAACACGCCCGAAGAGCTCGATCATACCGGTGCCTCCGGAAACGGACGGCGACGTCCCAGCGGCGACCGGCCGGTCTGATGACGTCACGATTTGTCAGTTCGGTATGTTGGGCATCTTACGTACGGGCCTAAATCCTGATCCGGCCCATTCTGTACATGGACCCTTCTGCTGGACGATTTTGGCCCGTTCTGAACCAAGTCTATCTATGTGTTTGGTTTCAGGGATAGGGTGGAATGGAATGGTCCAAAGTGGGATGAGCCTGTGCAAATTTAGAGAATATTCTTCTTAGATGCTGGACCATGTGGTTCCAATTTTTTTGTGGAACCATCTCATCCCATCCCCATTCCATCTCATCCCACTCTATCCCAGCAACCAAACACACCCTAAGTTAATTGTAGTACATGCTATAGCGACTTCATTTATATTAGCTAAAACCACACGCGAGTTTCATTAGTCCGTACTCTCTCTCACAAACAACCCAAAAGTCATAAGCCACAATCAAAAGTCACAAACCGAAAACAAAAAAGAACAGGCCCTACACTGAGTTAAGGCTTGCTCAGGCTTCAGAAAATTTCTAGCGAATTACACGGGCGACAGGGCAAGGTACCAAAGGTCAATGATTAATGACAAGGAAGCTCTTATGTATTGATATTCTACCCCTGTGGCAGTGGGCCCTGCCCTTTCTTCTTCTTCCCTTCATAAGGCCCATGGCCTAGAAGCACCCTCCTCTCTCTCTCTCTTTCACAGACCAACTGGTGGTGGGCCGTGGACCAAGGAGGAACAAAAGTGACCGAGCAAAGGCCCATGCCGGATGTGAGTGCACTACAAAAGCTTCAACAACGCAAAGAGAGAAATCATCAAAGAACTGAACCGCAAGCGTAGCCTTGGCATCTCTTGCCCCTGCTGCTTCCTCTCCCCTAATCCTTATTCTCTAAGTTCCCCCAATCCCCTCCTTCTCCGTCTAGTGTTTCACCCAACCTTGCTTCCAATTCTTCCTCAAGTTGTATCCCCCAAACCCTTGTATTTTGTATTGGATTTAGCTACTTTGTTCTTGCCTTGGTGTTGATTTGTGTTCATCAAGGTGGGATTATAACAATATGGTATCAGTGTGGGGGACGAAGTGCACGCTTCAAGGACTTCGTCCCGTCGTCAGCTTTGTCGACCGCGTTCGACCATGTCCTAGTCATGACTTTGTCTGACTACCTAGTGATTGTGACTTGTCCTACTCCGTAGGCACTCGTCCGACCACCTCGTGGTCACAGACGTTTCGTTCAACCGCCCCCGTGGTCGTGACTTCGACCACATCGTGGTCGATGCTTTGTCCGACCACGGTGTGGTCGTAGATGCTTCATCCGACAAGGGATGGGCCACGCGCACATTAGATTCATCTCACCACCAGCTTCGTCCATGGCTAGTCCAAAGGGTGGGGATGGACCACGTGCGTTGCAACTTCGTCTCGCCACCACCTTCGTCAACGCCAGTCCAAAGGGTGGGAGACGGAGCGCGTGTGTCAATGCTTCATCCCACCGTCGGCTTCGTCAACGCCAGTCCAAAGGGTAGGCGACAGAGCACGCATGTCAAGATTTTATCTCACCGCTTCCTTCATCGGTAACGGTCCGAAGGGTGGGGGCCTCGTGGTCATGGTTTCGTCCGACTACCTCATGGTCTTGACTTGGCCCGGCCATTTGGTGGTCGTGCCTTTATCTCACTACCTCACGGCCGACACTTTGTCCAGCTGCCTCGCGGCCGTGGTTTCGTCCAACTACCTCGTGGTCTTGACTTGGCCCGGCCACTTGGTGGTCGTACCTTCGTCTCATCGCCTCACGGCCAACACTTTGTTTGGCTGTCTCACGGTTGTGGCTTTGTCTGACCGCCTCGTGGTCCTGACTTCATCCGGCCACCTCATGGTCATAGATGTTTCGGTCGACGGACTCGCTGTTCGAACTTCGCCGCCTGTCTTAGAGGCATCACCTCGGTAGGGCGGCACGACTTCACCACCAACCTCCTCGTAAGCATCGCCTCGGAGAGACGGCACCACCCCGACTCCGCTTCCATGATTTGTTGGACTCTGCAGTTGCATTATGATCAGTAAAAGAAGAACCCTTTATCAGGGTTGCAAGCTACCAGCTGCATCGACTCACCAGTCGGCACCCTCGCGCTTACTGTCAAGGGCCAGAGGCTGGGATAGTTGGTCACGTCAGCTCATCCATCGGGACCTCTACGCTTGCTGTCGAGGGAGTTCTATTATAGGGGTGGTCCAACCCTCGTGACTGGGCCTTTCAACTGACCCAATATGTAATAGGCCCAATAGTATAGGGGAATGTACTAATGTACCGCTACTGTAATTATTAAAGGGTAGGATGAAAAATTATCATCCTACCCCACTCATGTATATAAACCCCCAAGAGGTGCATGAGGGGCATATCCACTCATTTTATCACCAACTCTCTCTCTCTCTCTCATAGTTCTCTTAGTTATGTCTCTTATAGAAAAGGGTATCCTATATCCACTATTATAGCCATGCTACAACAGTGACCGAGACGACTAAGAAGCTAAACAACATGCTTCGGCGGTCTATGCCTTCTCTAACCCCATCCGATGCGACCACCACAGAGGTGGACCAGCCCACTGTTGGCACGGCCACTACCGCTCCTCTCTCGCAAGTGGAGGCACAGCCGCTCCATGCATGGCAGATGTTTAACGAAATGCCAAGCCATCAGGAGGCAAACACTGGATGTATTCTTCATGTCACGGTGAGCCATGTGCTCTATCCGATGATTGAGGAGGTGCTTCACCAACTCTTTGACACATATGGTGCTAAGGTGTACATGCTTGGGAGGGCAGTGTGTGTGGAGGCACTCGTTCCATTTCGGTCATGCCATGACGCAACGCGAGCTTGAGATGCCTTTCATGGCTAATGTATCTACGATGGTTGTTATTGGCTAGACATCCAATACATGCAACCTCTCCCCGCCAACAACACCACAGTGACGGTTGCCAAGTGCTCAACACCGTGCCCCGACACAACACTGGCATACTGACAATTGTGGCTACCCCAGTGGTGGCTTTGGACACGCCCTCAACTACCTCAATGGTTGTGGCCATCGCTTCACTTGCCAGCACCACCCCGTTTGTACAAGTCAAGGTGGAGCAATCAAGCGGTTGCGAGGTGCTTGATAGAATGCTTGAGAAGAGGGGAAGTGAGGCAAAGCACCGCTGGGTCGTCAAGTGGGTGTCACGGGTGCTAGTGGGCTATCGCCCCATGCAGTGGTCCATCAGAAGAAGGTACGATGATGTGCTCACTCATGTCGGTGTTCTTGGAGCATGGCATGGTGGACTCAGACCATGTGCCCGACAAAATGCCCAAAGAGGCCGGTGGCTTGTCAACTTGTGAAGATGTGATGACATCGCGGCATGGCTATGGAAGACTGTGATAGTGGGTGGAGACCACATAGTGTTTTGTCAAAGTGCCACCAGATGGCAAGCTGCTAGAGTGGCTTATATAGGAGCAGCACTTAACAAGGTTCTAACTTGTCACTGTCTTGTACTTCGCTAGGCTCCTACTTGACGGTTGTCCCAAATGGCGACGCAATGACATTGTGAGGCATGACCAGGACATTGGATGTGTGGATGACAATGTGTGGTCGGTTCTATCATGTGAAATCAGTGGCATGCAATATATGTTTGGCAAGGTGCCACCATGGAGGACAAGTGCCTTTAGCCCTAGAAATTCAGGAATACAAGGTGGCCATCGGGTGCTCGAAAAGACTCCACCATGGCGACATGGTGGTTTCAGCCCTGGAAATCATGAGCAGTAGAACAGGGAGGAATCCCAATGGATATGCCTACTACCATATGGTCACCACTTACTCCTCACTAAAGGCATATGCAAGTTACGAGAACTGAAATTGGGGATAAAGCTATATAAACAATGGGACCGTGACAATGCCTTCTGCCAACTTCTTGTACTCGAAGAGCTGCTACCATCACATCATGATGACTATCACCTGATGCTGAGGTTTTTGAAGGCAAGAAAGTTTGACGTTGAGAAGGCAAAGCAAATGTGGGCTGATATGTTGCAGTGGAGAAAGGAGTTTGGTGCAGATACCATCCTTAAGGATTTTGAATTTGAAGAAGCTGACAAGGTGACAAAATGTCTACCCTCAAGGTTACCATGTGGTGGATAAGGAAGGCAAGCCTATCTACATTGAATGGCTCGGACAAATCGATGTAAATAGGCTAATGTTGGTCACCACAATAGATTGCTTTGTCAAGAACCATGTTAAGAAGTTTGAGAAGAATGTTGCTGTTAGGTTCCCAGCATGCTCAGTCACTGCCAAGCGCCACACTGATTAGAGCACAACCATTCTTGATGTGCAGGGAGTGGGGATGAAACAATTTAGCAAAGCTACCAGAGACCTCATTGGTCAGCTTCAAAAGACCAGTGGTGATAACTACCCAAAGGCATTGTGCTGGATGTTCATTATTAATGTAGGTCAATGATTTTAGCTCTTTTGGAGCACAGTAAAGAACTTCTTTGACCTGAAGACCACTGCAAAATTTCATGTGTTGGGTAACAAGTACCAGAGCCAGCTTCTTGAGGTAATCGAAGCCAGTGAGCTACTAGAGTTTTTGGGTGGAACTTGCCAGTGCAAAGATGGTTGCATGAAGGCCGACCAGGGCCCCTGGAAGGATCCTGAAGTCATGAAGATGGTTCAAAGTGGTTCCTGGAGGTGTGGAAAGCTCAATTTGAACTATTTTGAGGCCGAGGAGAAACTGATTTATGAAGATGGCATCATATATCCTAAGGCCCTGCTCGGTTGGGCTGAAAAGCTGTGGCTTATGACTGAAATTTCACTGTAGCTGAAGATGGCTTATTTGGCGTAATTAAATTTAAAAAAATTAAAAATAGAAAAAATATGCTAGCTCATCACTGACAACGCAAACAAATACGGGAAAAAAGAACCGGCAAAAAAGCTTAAAAAAGCCAAAAGTTCAGAAAAAAGATGAAATTTATGAATAGTGAAAATAAGTCAGAAGCCAGAAACTGAAGCCAAAACGAGCGGGGCCTAAGAAGCAAGATTCTTTCAATGGGGAGAGCAGCTCTGTGGTTTTGAAGTAGGGTCAAGGATTTTTTTAGGTGCCATGGGATCCCGGAGGCTTTGTAAGCTTGGAGTCGACTTGGGGACAAGCCGAAATTCAACGGGGGAGGAATGTCGCAGATTAACTGGTGGTGGGCCCCGGGCCAAGGGGGCACAAAAGTAACCGGGCAAAGGTCCATGCCGGATGTGAGTCCACTACAAAGGCTCCAACAACGCAAAAGGAGAAATCATTGAAGAACTGAACCACAGGTCGTAGCCTTGGCATCTCTTCCCCCTGCTGCTTTCTCTCCCCTAATCTTTATTCTCTGAGTTCCCTCAATCCCCTCCTTCTTCTCCGTCTAGTGTTTCATCCAACCTTGCTTCTAGTTTTTCTTCAAGTTGTATCCCCAAATTCCTGTATTTTATACTGGATTTAGCTATTTTGTTCTCGTCTTGATGTTGATTTATGTTCAACAATGTGGCAGTTGGGCCCTGCTCCTTCTTTCTTCTTCTTCTTCTTCTTCTTCCGTTCGTAAGGCCCACAGCCCAGAAGCACGCTCCTCTCTCCTCCCCTCCGTCCTCTACTAAAGAAACGCCAAACCAAGCCTCCCCCTCCCTAGGACGCCCACGCCTTTTCACGCTTCCTGAGTAAACAAACCACCACTGCTCTCTCCCTCCCTCCTCTGCTCGCTTCCGCCGCTGACAGGTGGGCCCCGCCTCGCCGCCGGTGTCTCCATGGCGGGGCAACCGCCGCCGCCTGGCGCCGAGGACGACTTCCTCGATCAATTCTTCGGCATCCCCTCCGCCGGCGCCTCCGCAGGCGCCGCCGCAGACCACCCCTTCCCGCTCGCCCTCAGCCTCGACGCCGCGGCCGAGGCCTCCGGCAGCGCCAGGCGCCTCCACGGCGACCCCAACGGCGGCAAGCCGGTGAGCTCTCTACCCTACGTATTCTTCGAACTGGCCGTGGTTGCCAGGGTGGACTGGGGACTCCGGCTGACTGAGGTGTCTTCTTGCCTTGTCGTCTTGGTTCTTGCAGGACCGGGACCCCGTGCAGCTCGCCGGCCTCTTCGCGCCGGTATTCGCCGGCGCCGGCAGCGTGCAGCCGCCGCACCTCCGCCCCGCGCCACCCCCCCAGGTTCCTGCGCCTGAATTAAGTGAAAATTGTGCTCTTTACTTGGGAATTTTAAGGCCGGTGCTAATTCGTGTGTGTTTTTATGCAGGTGTTCCACGCGCAGCCGAAGCCGGGCGAGGGTGCCATCGCGCCGCAGCCGCAGCAGCTGCCGGCGCCCCGGCCAAAGGTGCGGGCGCGGCGGGGGCAGGCCACGGATCCCCACAGCATCGCTGAGAGGGTAATGACTATTGAACTCAACCTTGCAAGTGAAATTGCGCGACTTAGTCAACTTCATATATGTTTGGTGCATATGTTTATGAAATTTGGAGTTGTGGTAGTGATCAAGTGATTGTTGGCGCCATAATTTCTGTTAGCAACAAGACAGCTTATTTTGGTTCAGAGTTTCTTGCGGTTTTAAGTTAGATTAGTGGGTGTTGCCGTGCAAGTAATTGGAAGTTTTAAGGAAAAAAGGTAGTTTTCTTAGCTAGGTGTCGGGGCAGCTATTGTGGTGGAGGCATATGGTGGAGTGTTGTTTAAGCATCATGAGCTACTATAACCATGATGTTGCGTTGTATTGGAAGTCACCAAATTTTGGCAATTCTTATATCAAATTTGAACCTTGTTTTGTAGTGAATGTGCTATGCTTACCTCCAAGGTATCTAATAAATGTGGTTTGATGGTGTGCTTGCTTCTTGTAGCTTCAGTAATATATTCCTAGTAGTTATTGAAATGGAAGGGCTAGCCTCTTAATTGTTCTGTATTGGTGTTAACGTGCATGTTATTTTTAGCTGCATTTTCTATTTTTTTAGTTCTTTTTTCTCAATTCTTCTAAGTATTTTCAGCACTGTTTTGAACCTTTGTCTGTTCCAATGCAGCTAAGAAGAGAGAGAATAGCAGAAAGGATGAGGGCCTTGCAGGAATTGGTCCCCAACACAAACAAGGTAATAATGCATGCCATATTTCTAAATATCATTATACGCGAAAGACTTGCGTGTTTCACATGCCTCCCATCTATGGAATTTTCAGCAAGTGGTCCGGGGTTATGATTTCCTGACAGCATAGTTTTTTTCTCCATTGGGATTCATATTCTCTCGTCTAATGAACATGACTCCCTTTAGAGCTTATTATTATCTATTATCCACATAAGTACATCACTATGTTTGTTAAATGTATTATGTGTACCACTTGAAATAACACAAATACTTACCCTTTGGGTTACTTCTGTGCACCCTGATTATTGCCTGGTTATTTGAAACAATATATGATCCCCTAATTACTGGATATGTAGTTTCATTCTGTGAATCCAAAAGAAGTCAAATAGCAAAATTGATGTATTACTTTATACTATGCAGACAGATAGAGCAGCTATGCTAGATGAGATCCTTGATTATGTGAAGTTTCTTAGGCTTCAAGTAAAGGTATACATTTTGCTGCACTATTGTCTATAACAGCACAAACTGATAATTAACAGCTAATGCTTTTATCTGTTTGATGTGGACCATTGTTCTATAATGTCAGGTTCTGAGTATGAGCAGACTGGGTGGTGCTGGTGCAGTTGCGCAGCTGGTTGCTGATATTCCGCACTCAGTTAAGGTCACCATTTGACGAATATAGAATTTTTTCTTATGTTGAATTCATTTCAATTAAGATGGATGGGTTAGTTGCCACAAATTGTCTACAATTGTTGCTTGTATAAAACATACCAAGATATAAGGGAACATACTGTTCCCCACTCACCCTTACGGTGCACTCAAATTAAAAAAAGTCGCAAAAAGTTCCGGAAAAATTTCTGGATTTACTTCATAGTTTACATATTTAAACTCTTAACTTTTGTTAGATTTGAAAGTTCTTAACTTTTGTCAAAATTTTCTCTTTTTTTGTACTTTTAACATAAAATGAATTTGAACTTGAAATTTTATACGTAGGATATAGAATAAATTTGAACTTGAAATTTTATACATAGATGGAGTAAACTATGAAGTACATTTAGCATTTTTCGTGACCTGTTTTTAGTTTGAGTGCATAGTGAGTGCACCGTAAGGGTGAGTGCATACTATATGTTCCCAATATATAATTACTAGGTTTTAGATATCCTTTCCTAATCTCTGTATTTCTTTGTTTCTAGTTTATGTAATCTTCTTTCCTAGGTAAGTGGTGTAGAAAGTTTGTTGTGTACAGTCTTATTTTCATTCTGCCATCTTAATTTCCTTTTGTTGGCCTTTGTTTTGTTTGATTATCCGTTTATACGTGCCAGCATACACTGTTGGGGTTTCTTGCTGTCAGCAACAAGCATACCTTTTTCGTTTGGCACAGATGAATATTTAACATTTGCTAATGAGTTGACTAGTTGAAATATTTTAGCTATATTTTCTAGATCTATCAAGGAAATGTTCATTTCATTTTTATTGGTAGAACATAGGGCTGCTTTCATTGTAGACCCACCTTTGTTTCAGCAACCAATCTTGAAAGCATCCATTTGGCAATTTTGTACCCTTATAGCATGGGTTACCTGATAGTGGTAAATGATAATATAACATAGCAGTAATTCATTTTTGATTAATCATGTCTTGTGGTACTTTTTTATGTGTCTTCGTCCATCAGTCACACCATATATTTTGGTCTTTAAACTGAATCTTGCTGGAATGACATTAGGGGGAGACAAGTGACAGTGGGAGCAAACAACAGATTTGGGAAAAGTGGTCAACCGATGGCACAGAAAAGCAGGTAGCGAAGCTGATGGAAGAAGACATTGGGACAGCGATGCAATTCCTCCAATCCAAAGCGCTATGCATGATGCCAATCTCGCTTGCAATGGCGATCTATGGCACGCAACATCCACAGGACGGCCACTCGGTGAAGCCTGAACCCAACACTCATTCGTAGTATAGTAACAGTAACTCTAGCACGCACCCCCCCTACTACTAGGCGTCGACCTATCCAAAGTGTAGGATATACTGGATATTTTGATTTGCTAACAATGAACCAGGAAAGGACCTAAAGATCCTCTCCTCTTGAAGTAGTACCCATGGTATATGATGTCGCCTCCCCTTTCCTTCTTCTGTTCAAAGGTGCTTTGATTGCAAGGATATGGTAAGCAATGCTCTGTGCTCATTCTCCTACATATTTCAATGCCCCTATGAGTGTGAGTGATGGGTAGAGCTACCAAAGTGTCTGGCCTGCTCTCATGTTGTTTCCTTTTGGGTCTGTAGTGCACTAGCCATACACTTTGTGGTGGGGTCGGTCACTCTTTTTTGTAGTGGACGTTTGGACTAATAAAAATAGGCTGATGTATGTGTGTAAGTCTGCACAAATGGTTGACAAAATTTGAAAGAATGTTGCGATGGAAGATGATGTTGATGGTGATGCTATTTCTTGTCTATTTTTCCAAAGTGGAAATGGAGGTTTTGGTCAATGGAGGCCAAGCGTGCATTAATATGCTTGCTAGTGGGAGCGTGCTCCTTGTGTGCTTTACTTTTCTGTCTGCAAGTCATAGTCTTGATAAGAACTGCCATCTAAAGTAGCCTCTCTTGTATTATTGGTTCACTCTTGAAGCTGTATATATCATCTGTGCTGACTTAACATGTGTTCATAGTTTGCACAGCCATCTTAGTTGTGGGTAACAGCTGTTCTTGCACTGTTCATTGCCGGCGATCACACGGTTTTGCCGAGTTTGATGATATGTGTTTGGTCATATGATTGTTACCAATCATGGAATTTGAACACTTGTGTGATGTTTACTTGTTATTGACTTGCTTTGTTAATAACTAGCACAGTCTTGAAGTACCTTGTCAAGATTTCACTATTGGATGGTTCACGGGTAGGTGATAAAAGGGCTGTTTAATATGTTGCACCTTTTTTGCCTCAACACCTTGATTCATGCTTTACAAAAGGTCGAATTGTTTGGCACAATTTTTTGTGCTAGTTGGATTACCATAGGGGAAAAAATATATAGTGGCACTTTGTAGTTAAATACATACACTGCGAGTGTGAGATAATGTAATCCATGAAATGAAAATACTGGTGCGGTTGGAGAAAGATAACACTAAGTCGGTTCTGGTGAGGTTGGTGGTCCAAAACTCCCAAATGTTTAGATCATCATTTTTCTTTGTGCTGCTGCTGTATTATCTTGCTAACAATATGTCAAGATACAAATATGCAAAATTGGATTATCTGTGTATTCTGCACTAATTCAGAATCACGTTAGTGCATATTAAAAACATAAATAAAATATCAAATATAATCACAATTAACTAAGAAAGAATCAAATGTTATTAATTCTCATAATTACGACCTTATGACCAATATTGGTCATATTACAAATAATAGCTTGAAATCTTTTAACAAAAATAGCAGTGGAAACATAAAAGATAAGCGTAGTAGCAATTCAATATGTTCACAGGCAATCGATTGGAAAGCGAAGTCTTAATTCGAGAAGTCGAAGAATTCTCCTTCAAGTACATCTGGTTGATATATCTCTTTTTAGCAACTGAGCAAATGTGGGTATAACCATAAATACATAGAGTACATAGCAAATCGTTTATAACAAGATGTAATATAACTATGTAAGGCTTAACAAATGATAGCTGAGTGGTTACTTTGCGAAAACATCAATTTGAAGTAAACACAGTAAATAGATTGAAAACGCGGTTATGGAAAGGACATAAATAAATAAGTAAAGAATCAAGGAATGAATAAACCACAAGTAAACTGATTATTCACTTCTCATCTAATTTATTTTCTAGTCAAACTAAAATTTTGAAAAGAAATCTAACCCTTGTGTAAAATCAAGCATTGTCCATAACCGGAGATACGACTATTCAAATAATTTTACTCTGCAGATGTTGAACAATTTTACCTACATGATATAACCATCTTATAATGTCACTGGTATAACACGCTTCTTAGGTATGTCGGCCAAGAATATCACAATAAGCCTTTTACAATACTTAATCTCAAACTGATCTTGCCCGTTAAGATTTTGCTGCCGAGTATACTAATCATCTAGTCGGTAAAAGCCCCCTCTTACATCAACAAAACATCCCAATGGCAATATCAAGGTTGAAATATTATAAATTAATTAGCCAGGTCCATCTCATACTAGATATGTGGTTGTACGATAAGGCTCAGATTAATGGCATACAAAGTTAAGTCCTTAAACAATACCCAGACGAGTCATCCACCTCCCAAAAGTGTTGACCATACTTTCCTCTTTATTACACGATCACTCGTGCAATAAAAACCTTGTTGTATAATCAACACTAATAACACTACCCATGTTGGCACTCAAATTTTATAACTGCGGCTGACCACCACGATTCAATATTTCATTAAGTCAAAATTAATTAATTAATTAATTAATTAGCATATGATAATGAGCTTAACGTACTATAAGTATGGCTAAGTGTATTAAACGTACAACTCATATGAATACTAGTATTGTATCATTAGATAAATACACATCCTATGGTGACAATGGTTTTTTTGTCCTAGCTCGAGCGTTTGTATGAACGAACAGAATACTGATAAGTCACTTCGAAAAGATTATTCCAATAAATCATTTCGAAATGGTGACGAAGAAGTCATTCTATTTGTTTGTTTTAGAAAAGTTATAAACTGAAAAAGGACTGATCAAAGGACAAGCACGTCCAGCTCCACAACAAGTTAGTTCAGGATTACAATTGGTCAGGAGCCGTTAGAGATAAGAAGTCATGTTAAAGAGTTAAGAGACAAGTTAGTATATCTTTTAGATCTCTTAAAGAGTCCTAAGGCAGGAAGATTGTCTTGGCCTTCTATGAAAGCACGTTCGTGTAATCAAGGAGTAAGCAACGAACAAGTAACAGCTCCTCCTAGCCGAGTTCCTTCCTGCGATGCGCCGTGTCTAGGCACAAATCTTCCTTCCAACCGTCGCCGTCCGTCTCTCTTCTACTATGTTTATCCCACTGTTTCTTTCATTGTAAAAGGTTTGATCAGTTTCTTCCTGGTTGTCCACCTCTGTCACTCCCGGCCGGATCTGCCCATACACCATCAGCCGGAGCAATTGAACCTTTTTCTTGTAACCCAAAACGATCGTTGTGCATGGCATAAATATACTGTTGGATAGCCTTTGGGTCAGTTAATAATAATACCGTGTCACTCTCCAAGGAAATAGCATTGCACTTCCTCCCCAATTCGCCACATTGTGTGGGAAAAAATGTATTTGAGTCACCCTCTAGGATCCATTTATACTTAATTTCACTCTGCTGATAATTCTTCATACTTTTTCTTCAGCTCACTGCCATACATGGCTGCCCAAACTCTCAAAAATCTTCCCAAGGCTTCTAATACAGGCTTGCCACAAGTCCAAAGCAGGAGCCTCCCCAGCCAGAAGAAAAGCTTCAGCATTGTTCGTGATGAGATAACATGTTTTTTCATTTTTAATTTTTTTAAATTAATTACGTTGAAAAACTTAACTGCAGCTACAGTGCCAAAAGCCTCAAACAGTGAAAAAAACTAAAAGCTCACAGAAAAAGCTGAAATGAGCACTAAATCAACTTTCTCCACTTAAAAACGAAGACAAATCAAATCAAATCTATCCATATAACAGCACTTCACCACAAGCACAAACAAATAGTAGAATCAAGCCAAAAGCTTAACATAATGAGTAAAGCTCACCATTCAAATAAATCTACTCATCCAAAAACACCACACCACAAGCACAAACACATGGTACAATTAAGGGTTATTTAGACATATGCCACTGCAGAGTGCCTAGTTTTGAGATATACCACTGTAAATATCCGGCTTTGAGATATGCCATGGTCGCCACCACCGTCCAAACCTCCCCTGGACCCCTCCTCATCGTCCCAATCCCCTCTACTCTCGTTCCTTAGCATTAGCTAAGGCCAACTAGAATCATTGGTGAGCCACTACCTCCTTCCACCACACCACACTCCACCCACCTCACCACATCCAGATCGGCAACCATAAGTGGATGCTGGAGCTCAAGAGAGAGAAGGGGAGGGACACCCATGGCGGTCCACCCATCGAAGCTCAACTCTTGGGGTTGATAGATCTGCCATCGATGTGGACATACCACGAGCACAACGGTCTTAGACCTGGCGATGGCAAAGGCAGATCGATTATAGAAGGGGAAGAGGAAGGCGCCAATGGTGGCTCACCGGCAAGTCTAGCCGGCTGGCGCCAAGGAATAAGAGCAAAGGTGGAATGGGAAGATAAGGAGGGCCAGGAGAGGTGCACACGGTGGAGGCAGCCATGGGAGAGGGTGGAGGAGGTTGGGAATTGGCGGGGATGGAGGAGAAAGGAAGAAGACATGAGTAATTTCGTCCATATTGGCATATCTCTAAAATCAGCCACTTTGCAATGGCATATCTCAAAGCTAGAACTTTACAATAGTATATCTTGAAATTGGACACTTGCAATGGCATACCTAAATAAACCTACAATAAACCAGAAGCATAACATAATGAGTAAAGTCCACTAGTAAAACAAATCCACACGTACAACAACACTCCACCACAAGCACAAACACATGCTACAATAAAACCGAAAGCATAACAAAATGAGTAAAGTCCACTAGACAAACAAATCCACCTATACAAAGAACTCAACACAAGCACAACATATGTTATAATCACACTAGAAGCATAACTGAATGAGTAAATTCCATTAGTCAAACATACCCACCCATCCTCCAACAACATTCCACCACAAGCAACAACTAAACCAGAAGCATAACAACAACTAAACCAGAAGCATAACAACAAATAAAAATTACATGGTAAAACCACCCATTAATTAGTATTCCATGCAACTCATCACTCATACAAACATCTTGCCCAAACACAATTTCTTTGGTGAAACTAAAGCAAGACAACCCAAATCAAGCAAGAAAAAGCAATTGCAATCAAACCAAAGTAAGAACCAAACTGAGTCCACCAATTGTATTGCACTGCAACCTACAAATCCATACAAGATCAAAGCGATAGAAGTGAAGTGATGAAGTGAAGCAAGCAATTTTGACAACAAAGAGGCAGTTTGTGTTGTGAAAGCGAGACTGATATTGATCAAGTGCCATTATCAACCTTTTAGGAAAATGTTAAGGACAACACATGCAAATTTACCCCCAAAAACTGCAAGGAAGTACTATTAGCATAGTACAATATTATCATATTATCTTATTAACTAAAGGAATATTCTCATTGATCACCAAGACTACGCAGATTTAACAATGACATTTTCATTTTACCAAGCACCAGCAAATTCAATCAGCACTGCTAAATAAAATAGTCCAAGGAAATGCATTAAAAAGCAATTACCACACAAAGGCGATGAACTTGTCAGGTTAGGCAGACTACTATAGCTCATGAATAGGTGAGCCTATATAGAGCTTCGAATGAACCACGAGATGGCAGACTACTATAGATCATGAATAGGTGAGCCTATATAGAGCTTCGAATGAAATACAAGATGACTACAGATTATCTTTGTTCAAAACAAGCTAACAATCCAATAGTGGTGTACTAACTGTATTATGCAATTCTCTGTAAGACAAAACATTATAAAAATACCCTCCCCCGTTGCTCGAGGTTTCCTATCCTTTCTTTCCTGGTCCTAAGTCTTAAGTATGTACTCATCTATCTTAGCATATTCTGACGAGCTTGACTATCCTCCCCCTTACATTACGGTTGAACATAATGAGGCCCTATATAAGGAGTATCCGTGTAAGGCCTCATACGAACTATCTCACTCACTCTCAAAAGATGTCTTCGTATGAAGAAGGAAGCTAGCTATATAGGGCTTTGTATATAAAATCTATGTATATCGACCCTTTCTTTACACCGACGGTCTACCTTTCTTAAGGCCCTAATAAAACAACTTTCTAAAGAGCATAGATATAATGCATTTTCCTTTGTTGCATCTGCCCGAGATCCTACAGCAAACTGTTCATAATAATACCTTGTCGGAAGAATGGCATTAACTAATCAGAATAGTTAGTGCAATGGAATGAAAATGCATGCCTTGAAATTGATCAATGGAATCCTGAAAGTTGGCTGGATTCTTAAAAAATGCACAATGAAAGACATACATACCTTATTTGCCAAAAATGCCATTTTAACCATTATATTGGAAAATCTGCAGTTGATGAACTAGAACCCAAAGGCATCATTTGTAATTTTCACCGATGTAATGTTGTTTTTGCAAGTCCAATAGCAATTCTTGCAAGTCCCGGTCCTATTATTCACATTTAGACGTTTGCATCTACAAGAAATATAGCACGGAACCTTGCATCAGTCTAAAGCACCTCTATAAATGCATGACTTGAAAATGAACCTAATATCCTGAGATTGAAGACGTACTAAATGACCAAATGTATCTTGTTACCTCAGCACAGTGGCCAGAACCTTGTTTTCCCCTAGAAAATGGATCAAATTAGATAACACGAAACCTTAGTGATGCGGCGAGATACCGCATGCTAATTCTTTGCATGTTTCTTTTAGTCCCTATAGACAGATTAGGAAGATGACACACATGCGCATAGGGAAATGCTACTACATGAGCAACAGTTTGGCGTGTACCATGTACATGTAACAAGTTACGCATGTGCGTGTGTGGCGTTATTTGTGTTTGATCTAGGTGGAGGGTGCCAACACAAGATCAACTCTGGCTATGTTTTCACTTGTGATTAGGTCAAGCTCCAAATTAACCAATTTGCTTACTTACAAGCATGCAGCCTACGCATGGAAGCTAATCAGGATAGCATGCATAGATTCTGAATTACTAGGAGAAAAAGAGGAGGAGCAAGAGCTGTGCATGCAGGAAACAACATCCATGCAGAGGTTGACGTGGGTGCAACGTGCATGGTCATGGGCCAGGAAAAGTTGGTTCCCTATTCTTACGTGCAAGCCAATCCCAGGAGGTTAAGAGTCTATGTACTACATGATTATCTTGGAGATAAAGAAGGGAGTGATCAAATTAAATCTCTAGAAATCAGGAAGCAAGAGCTGGACTTTTTATTTCCTTGCGCATGGAGGAAGCCAATGCCATGCATGTTTCTCTCACTACGATCTCTTCTTTCTTTACGTGCTTTAGGGTGGGGGCCACCAGCCAATCATGTTAACAGCGCATCATGATATTTTTAGTCGGTTTAACCATAGTTGATCTGGTTCCTTTATTCCTAATGTTATCTATTTCCTTTTATTTTTGAACTCGAGATGTAAAAGGGTTGTGTTAGTTCAAGAGTTTAAGTTAGACTAGTATATTGAGTCTTGAGTCCAATTATTTGGGTTGTGCGCGTGATTCTTTTGCCTACGGGTTTGAGTCGGCTATATATGGCCTAGTGGATACACCTATATGGAAAAATTCAGAGTTTAGATTATGAATTAAACACCATGTGTGTCATTGGTTTTTGGTCGTTAGAGTTCATCCCTATTTATCGTGTGTGCGAGTTCTTGAGAGTGCATCGAGATTTCTCATCTTTGCGTGTGAATTCCAATTGTGATGTTGGCATTTACCTGCTAGATATTTGATCCCTATTTCTTGTTCGTGTGTTGTAGGGTGCGCAGGAGAGAAATTTAGTTATCTTAGTGCAGATTACATCCTGTAATTCGTGCTTCGCTTGTATCTAGCTATTCTACCACCGTGAAAGATCGGACAACCTACGGATTTAATCTTACATCAAGATTTGATCCACACCACTTTGTGTCACCACTAAAAACAAAAGTAAAAAAACATTCCGTTGAACCAATTACTCCACTAAGTTACATGAGAAAGTATTCTTAACATTGTTTCCCTTCAATCGTGGATAAAAAGTGAGACAAAGTTGAAACATCTAAAATAGTGCTATAAAATAATCTAAATCCTGTTTATAGAAACAAATGTGAGTCTGAACTCAACAGTTGGAGTTGGATAGTAGAGGGTAGCGAGAAGATACGTGCTTGCCCTCAAGCCCCAGTTCGGGATTGTCTCCGGCTAGAGCTGAGGCCTTGAGACACCAGGCAAGGTTGTCACGACGCTCTGGTAAGTTGAGGCGAGCTCGGAGCGTCTGGACGCCTAGTCGACTAGGCGCCCGCCATGACGATAGTTAGACGATAGTAGTTAGATGGTAGTAATAAATATAAGTAATACCTTATATGACCGAAAATTAAATAATCATGCAATATAATAGCACAAAGTAAAACACTTAATAACAAGATCCATAATAGCAAATAGCATTAATATAACAAGGTCCATATTCCACAACATAAGAGACAAAATATGATAGTAGCATGAGTGCATCACATGACAACAAAATAACTCAAAAGTCTTCAACTTTCATCCTAATCTTTCATTTCATCATCCAACTCTAGCTCATTCCCATACACAAACTCAATTTGAGCACGCTCTTCACCACTCTCATGAGAAGGCGGTGGTTGTCCAAACTCATCTTCAACATCTTCATCATCACACACCATCATATCTTCTTCCTCATGATCACGAATAGATGGAGATGTACGTCGACTATAAATTTGAACATCCACACGAGCTCTCCTAAGAAAATTATGCCCACGAAGCGAGGATGTTGCATTGACAGCCTCATCAACATGTGACCATAGAAGATCATCCTCACCAGCATGCATTTGTTCAGCTAATGCAGCATCCTTATCGACCCACTCATTATCCCATTGGAACTCTTCTAGAAACAAAGGATTGGATTTGTTAGCTTGTTCACTAAGTCTTTGAAACCTAGATGCAATCTTTTTGTTATATCAGATATAAACTAAATCATTCAATCTTTTAAACTCCAACCGGTTCCTCTTCTAAGTATAAAGCTACAAAATGGAAACAAAAATAGCCCATAAATGAAAGTATGAATCATAAATAGCCCATATTTGCTTTACTTAATACTTACAAACTCAAATGTACTCCAATTGCGTTCACAACCAGATGAGGAATAACAAAGCCCAACAATGCGCTTCACAACTTTTTGTAATGGGATAGCTAGGCCACTGTTTGATTTCCACCAATCCACTAAAAGGTAAAGTGTGAAACATAAAGCGCCATATTAGAAAAATTAAGAATGGAGTAAAAAACTAATTGAACCATAAACTATCAAGTTTGAGGACTCACAAGGACTCTTCTTTTTTCCTTTGCATCCTGGCAAGTGTGGTATCGAAGCTACCACGAGTTTGCTCATAGCCATCAGCCAAGACATCAATTTTGGAGAGCAATTGTTCATCACCACTAAACATCTCCATCATTACTCGATTAAAAGTATTCCTTATGATTGATGCACGATCACTATCACTTTCCAATATATAAAAAAAACCTTGGTGGATTCAAAAACAATGAAGCCACATGCAAGTTTTGCTCCATTTGATCTTCCCATCGACGGTCAACAATCTCCATGATCCTCTCCAACAATCTCTCCTTCCTAGCGAAATTCTCCTTAAGCTTCTCCTTACACATATCCATAGCAACTGTAAGCTCCGCCATTGTGGGCTTCTCATCACCATCAACAAGCCTCAATACAATAAGAATGGGGTGTGTTGTTCTTATGCAATCTTCCACAACATTCCAGAATGCTGTGGAGAGCACAATATCAGACACATTCTTCCATGTTCCATATTTGTGTTTTCCCCAATTTGGACCTACACCAATCCTCAGTAACAAAGAGCTTTCTTAAAGCATCTCTATGCCTATACATACTTTGCAAGTGTAGAAAGAGGTTGCAAATCGAGTAGCCACATGCCTCACAAGATCTCTTCCCATCTGTCAACTCTCTCAGTGCGTTGAGAAGCCTCAAATGCCTATAGATGAATGTTGTCACATACCTTGTTTTGGATATCCAACCCTTGAACTCTACCATACCTCCAATGTCCTCAAGCATAAGATCCAAACAATGGGCAGCACATGGAGTCCAATATAGATTAGGGAATCTCTCCATTAGAATCCTTCTTGCCGCCTTGTAGTTAGCCTCATTATCAGTGACTACTTGAACAACATTCTCAGCACCAATCTCATTCATTTTTTCTCAAGTAAGTTGGCCAAATAGTTAGCATCATGAACCTCATGTGATGCATCCACTGACCCCAAGAAGAAAGTCATGTCTGGACTATTGACAAGGAAATTGATCAAGTACCTTCCCCTGTTATCTGACCATGCATCTGACATTAGTGAGCACCATAGTTTTTCCAAGACAACTCATGCTTAACCCTCAACTAGCTAACTTCCATCTTTTCCTCCTGTAACACTCTAGCCCCTCCCTGAGCCCAAAGTGCTACCACCTACTCTATAATAATACCAACTCCAATTCTTTTATTTAAATATCAACCAAACAACAAAAGTCGATATGTTTGACACTAAGCGCGGTAAAGGTATAAATTTGCTAATCACCGAAAAGGTACTCAACCACTCAAGGCTAAATGTCGACTGTAGATGATACGTGAATTACTGTGGCATGTGAACAACTGTGCTACTCCCACCCATGCATATCGCCTTCAACAGATTCCTAAAAAACAACGACAAAGTAAGGGTGAGTCCGAAGACTCAGCAAGCACACGATAAAACAGTGACATCACTTTAGCACTCAATAAATTTCACAAACTGTAAGCTGTAAATCAACTCTATGACTATAAACTGTAAATCAATTCTATGTCATGGCTTGTAATTCAACTCAGAATCATAAAGCGTAGATCAACTCTGTAACTGTAATCATCAAATCACATTTATGAACTGTAACCCAGAATCTCTGGGTTTCCTCTCTATCTCCTGTTCGTTTCCTGCAAATGCAATGCGATGCAATGCACCTCTGTATGCAGCTTATACCGGTATAGTGGAGCTGCTTTACCCGTCGATGAAACCCCTCTACCTCCATCCCTGGAGGTGCCTACCGAAGTAGGTCTCGATTTCCCCACCGTCGTGGGAGGCCTACCGTCGTAGGTCCATGAATGCAATGCATAATGTGCCACTGTATGCTGCTTATACCGGTATAGTGTTGCTTAACCCGTCGGTAAAGCCCCTCTGCCTCCATCTCTGGAGGTGCCTACCGAAGTAGGTCCTGTCATTCCCACCACGTGGGATGCCTACCATCGTAGGGCTTTCATGATGCTCATGGTGCAATGTAAATGAAACATTCTTCAAATGTTGATACTCAATTATAAGCATCACTCATCGCAATACAATCAACAGATAAGCTGGTATATCATTTCATAACATGGCATAAAACAAACACCAGGCATTCATCACAATCCACTATTCTACCATGCACTTGCCTGTTAACTTGGCGAACGGTGCGTGGACGGCACCAGACTCTAACCCAAAACCTATCACAGCAAATATTCCAAGTCTGGTAACCTGCATAACTCTACTACATATTATTGGTTACCATAATTTAAATATCACACCATCCAAAACTCCGATCTCAGCCCGAAGGCCATGCTATCTCACATCAACTGTGGCCATCCCGAAGGCATATTATCCAAATCATACCACCGAACTCGGCGTTCCAACATTCTATAGAGTTCCAGCAAGAGCCGACGTTAATTAGTCTAAACTAATCAACCCATACTCCTTAATCCATACTAATCATTAACTGAATACTAGTCAGTTACGCATGCATCGACACAACACCACATGGCCAGCGTTCTTCACCTGTTCTACTCACACGGCCACAACATCATCGCTCGGCACATGAATTCCAGCCGCTAGCCATGTTTTAACCAACATATGCATTTATCTCGCTACTTGATAAATCGGCCCCTTCATGACTCAATATCAAATATCGACATTTTAGCATCTACACAAATGATAAATAAGCGGGGGAATGGTCTCAGGGCGTTACCCTAGCTCCGAATAATTGGATCAGAGCTCCTCCTTCCTTGTCTTGGCTGGATCTGGTGGATCAGGCGCCAGATCAGCCTTCCCCTCTTTTTCTTTCCTCTCTTCTCTTTCTTCCTTTCCTCTCTTCTTCTCTTTCTCACTTTTTTTCCAGCTGGCGCCTCTGGCTCTATTTTTTTCCATGGCCGGCGCTCCTTCCTTTCTTTTCCTTCACAGCCGACGACCCCCTCTTTTCTTTTCCCACCCCTCTTCCTCACTCGACGGCCGACTGGCACCTCCCCATTCTTCTTTCTCTCCGTCGGCTTCCTCTTATCTTCCTCTCTAATCGGCCGGCTCCTCCCGTCTCCCCTCAGCGGGCGGCCTCTCCCTGCTCCTCTCGGCTAGGCCGGCCCTCCTCCACTCCCGTGGAGCGGCGACGGCAAGGCAAGAGCGGGGAGGCGGCGGCGCGTGAGCTAGGGCGGCGCTCGGTAGCGAGAAGGGAAGGCACGCCGGGAGGCGACGACGGCGTAGCAAGGGAAAGCGGCAGCGGCGGCTGCCAGAGGGCGACACGCGATGGCGCCATGGTCGGCGGCGCGCGGCGCCGGCTACCTGACGGCGCGGCGAGTGCAAGGGAGAGCGGCGCCGCGCCGGCACAGCGGTGGTGGCACACCGGCAACACGGGACGGGGCGACGATGGTGGGACACGGCAGCAGCAAGCGCAAGGGAGCAGTAGCAGCGAGGTGAGCACGGGGAAGTGACAACAGCTGGCAAGCATGGAGAAGAGAAGCAAAAACTGAGTTTGCTCCCTCCTCCTGGCTCCCTCTCTTATATGGGCATTGGCGTGGGTCGGGCTGGGCTGGGCCAAATCCGGCCCAAGTATTACACCTCCTCTAACAATGGAATCTTCAACTCATGATAACTAGCCGGCTTAAACCCATGCCCATACTGCCCAATTGCTTCAACCATCTCCTCATAGCTCCTCGAGTTTGCAGCATTGAATGGAATACCATTCTCATTAAAGAACTTTGCAATGTACTTAATCGTTGTATGTTTTTCTTCCTTGCTCTTTCCAGTACTATACATGCTGATTTGGTTAACCCTTGGGGTATGTCTTAGTTTTACTACTTCTGTTGGAGACTTCAATAGCATTGCAGGGATTTTAGCTTGCTTTGGTAACCCTGGCTTCTTCAATAAGGCAGTAGCTGCAGCCTTCCTTTTGGAGGCTGTCCCGGAGCTTAGAGTCACTTTTCTTATTGCCGGAGATGGACATGAGGCCTTGGAGGATGCCTCCTCTTGCTGCACCTCCTGAACTTCATCAGCACCATCCTCCTCCCACTACTATAGAAAACCGTATTACAGATGGTTCAAAAACATCATCACAGACGGTTTTCTGAACCGTCTGAATTTATGGGTCAGTGATAATCGAAGGTTATCACTGACGGTTTGTAACTAAAAACCATCTGTGATAGCTGATAATCACTAATCACAGACGATTTTTAACGAAAAACCGTCTGTGATATATCATAAAAACCGTCTGTGATTATCAGCTATCACAGACGGTTTTTAGTTACAAACCGTCTGTGATATTCTTTTCTACCCCTAAATCTATTCCTGTTTATTGGCTAGCCATAGGAAATGCTAGTCATGCCCTCTGAAACAAGCAGATCAATATGTACATGTATACATACAATTCACATCTCAATTCATTTCACAAACATAAAACATCCAATTCATATCGCACTTCATTTCACAAACATAAAGCATCCATTTCGCAAATGAATTAATTGAAATGAAATAAAATATCCATTAACAAATACACAATTACGAAAGATCTACATTGCATTTGTACTTAGATGGTAACATTGCATTTTTTATTGCTCTATCACTCCAAATCGAGGTCTCACGAAAGGAACAGAGCCATAATCAACGAACTTTGTCAGGCTACACAAGCAATACTTGGATCGCAATCCATCCAAGTATTGGTTGTGTAGCCTGACAAAGTTGTGTCATCCAAGTATTACTTGTGCAACCTGACAAAATTCGTTGATTATGGATTGTTCCTTTCGCGAGACCTCGATTCCGGAGTGATAAAAGTAATAAAAAATCATTGTGCACAGTGGAACTCTCCTTCTGACTCTGTCACCAAAAAGTACGCTAACTCTCCTCGAATTCGTGAAAGGTCGGGCTGTTTCAATGCAGTTGACGGGATGGACGCAGCATGTCGATAGGAATATCAATGTGTGTATATATGTAACGTGATAAGTATGAAGTAATTATGGGAAGATTGACAAACATTGGAATTGGTGATCCTTGAGGAATCGAGGAGTAGTTTCATATGGTGGCAAACGTAGAATCCACATGTGTTACCCGGCGGCTGCTGGTGATACTGCAAAAAATGTAATGTGTTAATTCAAGAGGCATTACTAGCAACTGTTGTATAGAATTACTTAATGTGTAATAGCGAATACCTTAATTTTTTGATCATGTGTCAGGCCTTTGGCCCCTTGCGTCGAGACACCTGGCTTTGCAACGTACATCACGAACGCCCTACGTGATTCAAAAAAGTTGACCTTAGTCATTCAGAAGGAAAGAAAGAGTACAATATAGGTATGTATGGAGAAAATGCACTTACCTATCGATTACTTGGCTGACAATTGTGAAGTCAATTTTATTCTTTCTTAGGGAATCAAGGTAATATACCTTGTTCTATTTTGGTATAATTACTTTTAAAATCCAATGATAGTTCTGATTGTAGGTCATAAGTACATATTCCTTATGGCGGTAAGCCACCAGTGCTGATGCAATGTACCTCTCGACGAAAGGTGTATCCTCATCGATGGTATCCTTGGCGACCAAGCGTAGGTCCAAGAAACCAACCGATGATGATTTGGATGATCTAGCTTTAGTCAGCATGTGTCTATATATACACACACACGAAAGCAACAAATTATATATGACATTTATCGGTATGACATGAACAGAGACTGTGATTGTACACACTTACAGCGTCCAGCATTGAATGCGTGAGTCGTCGAGAGCGTTGAGCGTGAAAAGATCGAATAAATCCTTAAAGGTGACCACGAAGACACACTCTTGAACACTGTGCTCTAAATGATCCGGCGTGAATTTGACAGTGATACCTGAGCGTCGTTCTCCCTCTGGCTTATTGGACTGTTCCATATACCACTTGTGCAACTACTGGCAACTAATTACTAGGGTTGGAGGTGTGTTACCGGTTCGAACAGCGGCTTGCCAAGCACGAATTTGCAGGCCAATGGCAGGTACGGGATATCATCATCGGTCTTCTTTTCTTTGCCCTTGCTGCCCTTGCTGCCTCGGCTATAGGTCGACTTTATGGTAGTCGACTGTAAAGGTAGAACCGATGCAAGTTGCTTTGGCGAGAATAGCACCCGTGGAGATAGCACCGGTGCAGGTAGCGGTGGTGGAGACAAGTCTTGTAGTGGAGATGGCACCAGTGCATGTAGCTCGCACGACCGCCTTCCCATACGGTCACCCACCGGTGAAGAAGCCTCTAGAGAGATGTCGCTTTTGGGCCACTAGATGAATGTTCCAATGGCTTGCCCTAGAGTCACGATCTCATCGTTGGGGGGCTTCGATAGCGGGACGACCTCAAAATTGACATGCACAACATCCACATTAACTTTTGCAAAGCCTGGCGCTAAAGTTTGACGGTGCACCATGGCCCCAATACCAGACGGATATGCCTGGCCCCAAGCAGCGTACAAGGGAACAGAGGCATATCTCACTTAGAGCCTGCACTTCGTAGGCTCCTATATAATGATACAAAATTAGCTACTCCAATAGGCATATCAATGGAGCAAACATTTGAGAGATAATAATTATTACCAGGATGTCATCCACAGGAAATCTGGCCTCGCTTTTCATCGGATTGGACGCGCAACTACTCAGATGGTTCGTCTTTGTACCTGACATGTTGGAGGTCCACGGTAGTGACACCGTACTTGTCAACCTTCACCTGTGGGAGAGATGTACCCAACGGCAGCGAAATAAGGGGATCTTGAAAACCATGTAGTCAAGCTCCTAAATCTTTTCTATGAACCCATAGTACGAGTTTCTCAACCCATCGGTCTTGACGCATCTATCACGGACACATTGATACAGTTAGTGCTCTTTACATCCTGAGACTGTGTATAGAATGTGTACCCATTTATGTCATGTCCTTGCCATGTCACAACTATAAATGTTGGCCCTTTTGCCAACCATGTAAGCGTCTCACTTGGCGAGCTCCTAGCGATTTGCTCCTTCAACCATTGGTTGAACCGACTATTGTGTTGCCTCATGATCCAAACATCCGGCCGCTCTGAATTCTGTTGCCGAAGTACATCCTTGTGCTGGTCAACATAAGGCGCCACTTCAGTCATGTGTTGCAAAACTGTGAAATGGGCTTGAGTATATGTGTCCATATCTGCAGTGATTGCTTTCCTCCCGATAGTTCCGATACCCTTCAGCCTCCCCTCATGACGAGATTGAGGCACACCTATCGGTTGAGTCTAAGCCATATAATCGACACAAAATTCAATGACCTCTTCGCTTGCATAACCTTCGACGATGTTGCCCTCTGACCGAGATTGATTCCATACGTAGGATTTGAGAATTCCCATGAACCTCTCAAATGGATACATGCTACGTAGAAATACGGGCCCACACATTTTTATCTCCCACACAACGTGAACAATGAGATGGACCATGATATCGAAAAACGAAGGAGGAAAATACATTTCAAGATGACATAGAGTCATCACCACATCGTCCTACAGAGCATCTAATCCTTCGGGATCGATGACCTTCTGAGCAATTGTGTTAAGGAAATAACATAGCCTCATGATTGTCTCTCGGACTTTGATCGATAAAATATTTCTCATTACAATAGGGAGCATCTGTGTCATCAGCACATGACAATCATGAGACTTTATGCCATTTAACTTCAAATCTTGCATCGAAACAAGTTTCTTCACGTTACCGGAGTAACCAGACGGAACTTTGACACCATGCAAGCACTGGCACAGTTTTGTTTTCTCGGCCTTGGACATAGTGTAACACGCAGGAGGAAGGTACGTTCATCCATTATCTGTTATTGTCGATGCTAACTCAGGCCTGATGTCCATATCAGCTAAGTCAAGCCGTGCGTTGACACCGTCCTTTGTTTTATCACGAATGTTCAGTAAGAGACCAATCGAGCTGTCACATACATTCTTTTCTACGTGCATGACATCGATACAGTGTCGAACATCTAGGTACTCCCAATAAGGTAAGTCCCAAAATATTGATCTCTTCTTCCAGGTGTTCTTCTCAGGAGCCCTCAATTTACGTCCCTTTCTGAGGACAACATTTAAATCATTAACCATATCATAAACCTTGTTTCCCCTTAAATGCCTTGGAGCTGAACCGTCTTCCTTCACGCCGTCAAATTGTTTCTTCATCTTGTAGTATGGGTGAGCCCTCCGAAGGAACCGGCAGTGACGCATGTAGACAGTTTTGCGTGAGTTTCAAACACACACTCTCGGTACCATCTAAACAGTGGGTACAAGCTTTGGCACCTTTTGTACTCTGGCCCGATAGGTTAGCAAGGGCAGGATAATCATTTATGGTGCAGAACAATAAGGAGCGCAAAATGAAGTTCTCTCCTTTGTATGCATCCCATACTTGTACCCTTTCGTTCCACAGTACTTTTAGATCTTCCACCAACGGTGCGAGATACCATCGATATCATTCCCAGGTTGCTTTGACCCTTGGATAAGTATCGACAGCAAAATATACTTTCGCTTCATACACAACCAAGGAGAAATGTTATAGATACAGAGAGTCACGGGCCATGTGCTATGTCAGCTACTTATGCTACTGAAAGGATTCATTCCATCTGTACTCAGTCCAAACCTTATATTCCTTGGTTCTGCACAAGTCCGCAAAACTCCTATCGATGTTTCTCCACTGGGCGGAATCAGTAAGGTGTCTTAGCATTCCATCCTTCTTACACTCCTCCGAGTGCCAACGCAGCAGTTTTGCCTCCTTTGGATTTGCAAAAAAACCTTTTCAAACGGGAAATTATAGGAAAATACCATGCCACCTTAGCAGGTCTGATTGATTGTTACGTTTGTATCAGGATGCGTTGCACACCGGACATACATGCATGTTTGCATACTCTTTACGGTACATGATACAGTCGTTCGGACATGCATGTATTCTTTCTATTTCCATTCCCAGTGGACAAAGAACCTTCTTGACTTTATACGAGGTTTTAGGCAACTCATTTCCCTTCGGAAGCATGTCCGCTAAAAGATCTAGCAGCGCCGTGAAACTCTTGTCGGACCAACTGTTGCTTGCCTTCAATTTCAACAGTTCAAGCACGGTCGACAACCTTGTGTACTTTGACCTGCAGCACGTGAACAAAGGTTTCTCCAAGTCCTCCATCAAGCCCCGGAATTTAACATACTCTCTTTCATCATAATTCTCTTCTACATCGCGAAGCATCTGATCCAGATTGCCATCGTGCAATCTATCCGAATCCGAACGACAATCGACATCATCCGGCGGCATGTCATTCACTTCACCAGCGATGTCATCCGATGACATATCATTCACTTCACCGGCGATGTCATCCGGCGGCATGTGATTCACTTCACCGGCGATGTCATCCGACGGCGTATGATCGTTGACTTCACCATGACTGGTCCAAAACGTATAACCCTTTTTGAAACCCCTCCGAATCAAATGTGCTTCAATTTAACCTCGGTTCTTAAACATCTTTAAATTCTCGCAGTCAGTGCATGGACAGTACATATATTCCACCCCCTTATTCAACATATCCTCCTTGGCAGCTCTTGTAAAAGCAGACACGCCATTAATATACTCTTCACTCACACGGCTTGCGGCATACATCCAGCTCCGGTCCTATGTTATGTATATATATAACAACTTAGTATTAAAAATTAAATTAATTAATTATTACTACATATATACCAGCCACATGCTTAATTTGCTACCTTAATTCATATTATAAACACAACAGCTATTATATAACCAACAATTTTCCAAACCATCTTCAATAACACTCACCAATTACTTAGATCTAAATTGTAATACAAAGAAAAATAAATTTCATTACTAACCATATCTAGAGCAACTAGGAAAGTATGAATCTTCAAAGCTCAATCTCTGCCTCCTCCTACCAAATTAATTGGCCTCAAATCGCCTAACTTGCCTCCTGAGCGAAAGAGTGCAGCACTGGCTAGATCTAGATCGAAATGAAGACAGATGCGGTTCTGAGCAGCGCAATAAATGCCTAGCGTCATTATCACAGACGGTTTTTAATACAGACCGTCTGTGATACTAAACAATAGAACCGCTCATGATACTCATTTTCTCGATCGCCAAACACGAGACGGTGTCCAAATTAAAACCGTCTGTGATTGGCTGTCTAGTATTAAGCTTTCTGTAATAGTGTCCCCTCCACTCTCTTCTTCAATGGTGACTAGCACCTTTCGAGTGGTCTTACTCATCCATTCTTACATTTCTCTCATTATCTCAATAGTGGTTTTAGGACATTTCACAATATCCCCAAAGCCCCCAATGAAATGTTGCTTTAGCCTCTTGATGCCCGAGTGCACACGCCTCCCACAAATGGTACATTCCACCATATCTTTGTCTTCAGTTAGCCAAAATGCTTATTTTCATCTTGGGTCCTTCGACTTGGCCTTTCTCTTTGGATCCTTGGATGGATCACAAGTCTCACTCTCACCGCCTTCCCCAGCTTGCGTAGATGACATATGTTACTCTGTAAGCACACAAAAAGCACAAGCCATAAGCACATTTGCACAAAATCGCATTGCCAAAATTACATAGTAATGGCATGGTGAACATAAAATTTTTTGCACTGCTGGACATATCTCTCTTACTATCTCCAACTAGCAATAAGCATATTAATTGGATTGAGACGAAAGACGATCATCCGACGGCCGACGATGCATAGTGACTCCACACTCCACTGTGCATAGTGCCAATGCATATAACCTGGCCGACCGCCCGACCTGATTCGATGAATCGATGCATTCCAGTTTCCAGATTCCACTGTGCACAGTGCACATCACGAAGAAATCGAGAGCCAGCGGCAGCGGCAGAGTTAGGAGCGGAGGAGCCGGAGAAGCCAGCAGTGGCGGCGGAGTCACGCAACTCGCGTCGCCCCGACGAGACTGCGTTCACAGAGGTCCCAGCGGTGAAGCCGGACGCGACGCGCTCACCTGAGAGACAGCAAGTGTTGCGTCTCGCTGTCTCCGGAGAAGAAAGCAGAGGAGAGGGAGACCGAGCAAAGGAGCTAGCCGCAGAAGAAATCAAGAAAGCACATGAGAAAGCAGAGCACAGGAGCGGGAGATCACCTGAGCGGGAAGCCGATGGCGGGAGGAGGCAGAGGCCACAGATCAGCGGCGGCGATAGCAGCCTAGACCGCTGGAGAGGGAACCGGCGGCGGAAGATGGCAAAGGCCACAGATCGGTGGCGACGACAGCAGGGTAGACCGTTGGAGAGGGGAACCAGCGGCGGGACTGCGGGAGGAGCCAGAGGCTGCTGCTGATCGGCGGCGGGAGGAGCCAGTGACGAGAGGATGCTGCAGGTTGGCGTCGGCGACCCAGCGGCAGGAGTTTAGCTCTCGTGGTGAAACCCTAAAGGAGTCGTAAGTTCGTGACCTCACCCCCCCCCCACCCGCCCCAACGCGCCCAGGCGGCCACCACAGCGCACTAGGCGTCCACGCCTGTCGCCCGGCTTCGTCTAACTGTGCAAAAGCTGAGCGATGGATCACGGCATCCACCGTCGGCGTCTTCGCTCGTCCTATCACGTGCAAGTGAGTGTACAAGATTAAGATCAGGTCTATGATACTATTGAGCGCTACAAGGTTCGTCTTCTGGCTCGTGGTTTTCAGCAAGAGTATGGTCGTGATTATGATGAGACGTTTACCCCTTTTGCTCATATGACCACTGTTCGCACTCTTATTGCAGTTGCTTCTGTTCGCCGATGGTCTATCTCTCAGCTGGATGTTAAGAATGCCTTTCTTAATGGCGTCTTGCATGAGGAGGTTTACATGCAGCCACCACCCGGGTATTCTGTTCTAGATGGCCATGTTTGACGTCTTTGTCGTGCTCTTTATAGTCTAAAACAGGCCCCTCGTGCCTGGTTTGCGTGTTTTACCTCAGTGATCACCGCTGTCGGTTTCATTGTCAATGCCTATGATCCTGCTCTATTTATCCATGTCTCACCTCGAGGTAGGACACTACTTCTTCTATATGTGGATGATATGCTCATTACTGGTGATGATCCCTCGTTCATTGCATACGTGAAGAAGCATCTCAGTTAGTAGTTTCTGATAACTGATCTTGGCTTGCTTACATACTTCCTTGGGATTGAGATTTCCTTCACGCCTGAGGTTACTACCTCTCCCAACAGAAGTATATCTAGGATCTTCTTGATCGGTCTGGTCTGACTGATACTCGCCCTGCTGAGACTCCTATGGAGCTCTCTCTTCAGCTACTGATGATGATCCTCTTAAGGATCCTACTTGGTATCGCTATCTTATTAGTAGTTTGGTATATCTTGTTAGCACTCGTCCTGATATTGCTCATGCTGTCTATATCTTGAGTCAGTTCATGATTTGTCCTACTCATCTTCACTACAATCATCTTCTTCGTGCTTTTCGCTACTTGCGTGGGACCATCTCGCGTCGCTTGTTTTTCCCTAGCTCCACCTCACTCCAGCTTTAGGCGTACTCTGATGCGACTTGGGCTAGTGATCCTTCTTATCATCATTCTCTTTCTGCTTACTGTGTTTTTCTTGGCTCCTCCCTAATTGCCTGGAAGACAAAGAAGCAGACTGCAGTTTTTCGTTCGAGTGCAGAGGCTGAGTTGAGAGCTATGACAATGTGACAATAGAGATTACTTGGTTGAGATAGCTACTTGCAAATTTTTGGTGTACCTGTGAGGGGATCTACAACTCTTATGACTGACAATACAGGAGCTATCAGTATTGCCCGTTATCCAGTGAAGCATAAGCTCACCAAGCACATTGGTGTCGATGCTTCATACACTCGCTCACAGTTGCAGGAGAGTGTATTTACTCTTCAGTTTGTGTCCTCAGAGTTACAACTTACTGACTTCTTCACGAAGCCACAGACTAGGGCACATTTGTATTTTCTCTCAAAACTCAGTGTGTGTGATCCACCATGAGTTTGAGGAGGGGTGTTAAGGATAGAATAGGATTGTTATTTGTTTCCTTATATGCCCCTTGTATATCCCCCTTGTACTCTCTATATATATTGCCATTTGGGCCTAATGAATAGATGCACAATATTTATAACAATATCTTCCAGTCAAAAAGAAGTGTTAGTTAAATCACAAGTTCACAACCATCGTTGCACTGCATAAGACAAAAATGAAAACCTAAACAAAGAAGAAAAGATAATCAAAATGCCATAAAGTACCTCTGCTGCCACCCAACGATAACGTTATAGCAGCAGCTACCACTAGAATCACAAACTGCAAATAAGAAATTGATAGATATTAAATCTGAGCTCATATGCTGCTTGAATATCAAGCAAGCAGCAAAGTGTCATAAAACTATAAAACAAGAGTAAATTTCACATGATGTGCATGTATGTTCTAATTTTGCAAATTATGTTTGCTTTAGCAATTACGTTCAATTTTATCAAATTTCTACTTGTCCCAGCAAAATATAGTTTTTAGATAAAGAAAAAAATGTCAATAGTCCCTTATAGCTCAAAATAAAAACAAAAAACAGAGGAAAATTAAGACATGCCACACTTGAAAACTGAATTAGGAGTTATTGTTTCTCAAAACAGGACGGATAATAGTCAGGCCTTCCGCAATATACTCAAAATAAAACACAAGTTAGGAAAATTGTGTACCCATATGCTTCTTCTTTTCTTGCGTGGATATGTGTTTGCTCCAAAAAGATTTCTCCTCTGCAACAATTCGTCCTTGTTTGGAGTAAGTCCTCTGTCTAAATTGCTCTTTGATAAATCTGAAAGCCCCCTATCCTAAGTGGAAACGTAGGGACGAATTACAGAATGATAAGTAGACAAAAGGGTGGAAATCCAAGTGAGCTTTCAATTGAACTTAACCCTCCAACCTTGTAAAAATAATGGCATTATGATCTCTGCTCAACTTTATAGCTTTTCCAGATTAATTGGAAAACTCTGAGAGAGCAGCTCAAATTTTGTACCAGTGTAAGATTCTGCTTAGATAAAAGAAATTAAGAATAGCATAACTATATCAACTGTAACTCATGCAAAATAAGAACAAAAAAGAGAGAAAATTGTATTCTAACAGGAATAACTGGATTATGATGCAGCAAATTGAGATAATGAAAGGTAGCCTAAGTCTTGCCTACGAAAATACTAGCACAAGAACAGATATTACTGTAAGATTAGGCAAAGGGAATAGTAGATTGATTATGAGAGATATGGTGTTACACATATATAGGCAAGGATGGCCGAGGGTTTATAGAAATAGAACCAATCAGCAGAGATCCTTGCCTAATATAGATCAATCTATCTATCCTAGCCATATAGGCACTAGGCCCAAATATAGACGAGCAGGCCCAATGAGGGGCTGCCGTACCCTCTGTCTAACACGCCCCCGCAGTCGAAGCTGCAGCTCTGCGAACGTTGAGACTGGATCTGAACTCGGTGAAGACGGAACTTGGAAGCCCTTTGGTGAATATATCAGCGAACTGCGACGTTGTGGGAACGTGCAGAACCTTGGTCTCACCTAGAGCCACACGCTCTCGGACGAAGTGGAGATCAATCTCAATGTGCTTGGTGCGCTGGTGCTGAACGGGGTTGGTGGACATGTAGACCGTGCTGATATTGTCACAGTAGACAAGTGTTGCACGGCGGAGGGGCGTCTGGAGCTCAAGGAGCAGTGGCGCAGCCAGGTGGCTTCGGCGGCGGCGTTAGCCTGATCGCGGTATTACCTTCAGCCGGATCGAGACACTGTGGATTGGCGCTTGGAGGACCATGAGACGAGGTTGTCACCGAGGAACACTGCATATCCTGAAGTAGACCGGCGTGTATCTGGACAACCGGCCCAGTCAGCATCCGAGTACACCACCAAGTCGGACTGCGCAGACGGCCGAAGAACAAGGCCCAGGTCAAGAGTGCCTTGAATGTACCGAAGGATGCGCTTCAGAGCAGCAAGATGGGGTACCCGAGGATCATGCATGTGAAGGCAGATCTGCTGGACTGCATAAGAGATGTCTGGCCTGGTGAATGTCAGATACTTGAGGGCGCCAGCCAAGCTGTGGTAGTCGCTGAGATCCTGTACAGGAGTGCCTAAGTTTGCAGCAACCTTGGGTTGAGTGTCAATTGGAGTGCTGCAAGGTTTGCAGTCGGACATGCCAGCCCGAGCAAGAATGTCCACCATGTACTGTCGCTGAGATAGGAATAGACTGTCACCAGAACGCTAAACATGCATCCCGAGGAAGTGATGAAGAGGCCCCAGATCCTTCATGGAGAACTCAAGCTGCAATGCCTCAATGACACGCCGAAGTAGGGACGGCGAGGAGGCAGTGAGAATGATGTCGTCGGCGTGAGGAGCGAGTACACATCTCGATTCCTCGCGGTGGTAGACGAACAATGGCGTCGACTTGGCCTCGTGAACCCTGTGTCACAAGATGAGCAGCGAAGCGGCTGTTCCAGGCCCGTGGTGCCTGTTTCAGACCATAGAGTGATCTGTTCAGGCGACAGACAAAGTCGGGACGAGCGGGGTCCTCGAACCCTGAAGGCTGGGAGCAGTAGACCGTCTCAGAAAGCGTCCCATGGAGGAAGGCATTCTTGACATCGAGCTGGTGGATGGGCCACTACCGGGACAAGGCGAGACAAGACAAGATCGGATCGTGGCCGGTTTGACAACCGGGCTGAAAGTCTCGCCGAAGTCAACCCCGGGTCGCTGGGTGAATCCACGAAGAACCCGGTAGCGCTTTATAGCACTCCAGATCCATCGGCTAGAAGCTTGTGCTTGAAGATCCACTTCGAGACGCAGCGTTGGCGCTGAGGGCGCGCACCAAATCCCACGTGTGGTTACGAAGAAGGCGACATATTCCTCCTCCATAGCCGCCCGCCAATTGGGGTCGGCAAGGCGCTACGGAAGGTCTTCGGGAGCGCGAAAGGGCGGCGTGGTATACGGCGAGAATGCGATACCCGGCCTTAGCCCGAGTCGTCATGGCATCTTTGGTTCGTCACCGAGAGACGGGACAGCGCTGCGAGTCTTATGCGAGTGCGGCGAGGCCGGGCCGCTGCAGATCTTGGAGAAGCGATGGCGCCGGTGGTGGTGCGAGCCAGCGTGAGTAGGCGGCGGAACTCACGCTCTGCGGGCGGCGGCCGGCCCGAGCCGCGTGGCCGTGGCGAGTCCGGGCAGCGTCTTGAGCCGCGCGGGCTGTGCAAGGCTGTGCGAGCGCCGTTCCGCGCGTGGCGCGGGCTGGCAGCGCCGAGCCGCACAGGTTGGGTGGTGAGGCGTCATCCAGCGCCGCCTCCGACAAGGGGAGGCAGGAAGGCGCTGCAGATGGAGGCGTCGAACCTGCGGGAAGCAAAGAGCGAGTCGGGCCTATGGCCAGCGGCACAAGATTAGTGAAATCATCCAAAAATGAGAGGTCCGCCGGGCGGAGAGGCGCACTGAGTTGCGAAGGGAAAGCAATGTTCATCAAAGATGACATGCCGAGAAATAATGACCCGGTTCGAAGCAAGGTCAAGACACCGGTACCCTTTGTGATTGTCAGAATAGCCAAGGAAGATGCACAACGCGGAACGCGGAGCCAACTTGTGGCGGCGGTGGCGGAGAGGTTAGGATAGCAAGCGCAACCAAAGACACGAAGATGATCGAGTACAGGCGCGAGCGAAGAGGGCTTGATGCGAGTGCGGTCGTCGAGTGTCTTAGTGGGTAGGATGTTGCGGAGGTAGGTGGCGTGGTGCAAGGCCTCAACCCAGTACGAAGGCGGAACGGAAGCCTGAAAAAGCAAGGAACGAATGACATCATTCAGAGAGCGAAGCATACGTTCAGCCTTGCCGTTTTGAGCGGAGGTGTAGGGACATGACATCCGGAGGTGGACGCCACGGCTGAGGAAGAACGTGCGGGCGCTGGAGTTGTCGAACTCGCGGCCATTGTCGCACTGGACAGCTTTAATGGTGGCGCCAAACGGGTGGAGACATAAGCAAAAAGTTAGAGAGAGTTAAAAGGTGTCGGACTTGAGTCGCGGAGAAGCGTCCAAACATAGTGAGCAATCATCAAGAATTACCGGGTAATATTTGTATCTAGAGATGCTGGCTACAGGAGAGGTCCACAAATCACAATGAACCAGATCAAAATTATGAGTTGCTCGTGACATAGATGTATGAAAAGGAAGACGAGTATGGCGACCAAGTTGACACGCATGACAAACTGAACTGGTGTCTTTATTACAATGCGGAATTAAGGAAGCACGCATAAGACTGGAGAGGGCCTCGGGTCCAGGATGTCCGAGACGGCGGTGCCACAAGGACGCGGAGATGGAGGCATGAAGAGCACCAGCAGCAGGAAGGCACAGCGGGTAAAGGGGCCCGGAGCTATTGTACCTGACGATCTCGTTCCGAGACTGAAGATCCTTCACAGAGCAACCAGAAGGGTCAAATTCCACAGAGCAATTGTTGTCAGATGTGAACTGGCGAACGGAAATAAGATTCTTAATAAGTTTTGGAGAGACAAGAACATTATTAAGATGAAGGTGACCCGGGAGGGTAGTTGCGCCAGTGGAGGTAACAGGAAGAAGCAAGCCGTTCTGACAACAATTGAAGATGGAGCAGTGCCGGGAGGAGAGGTGTGTGAAAGAATACCAGCATCGGAAGTCATGTGCGAGGTAGCCCCTGAGTCGAAGTACCAGTCCTGTTGCGGCTGCTGTTGCAACGTCATGGTGTTGAAGGAGCGGGCGAGGTCCGCCTGGTTCCACCCTGGGGCAGCCCAAGGATTGAACCCTGGTGGTGGAGACGGTGCCCAGGCGTTCTATGCACCAGCCAGGAGAGCGTGCGGAGGGGCCTGCTGGAAGTGCGCCTGGGCAGGAGCCTGCTGGGGCGGTCCGGTGGGGATGGGCACCAAGGGAGGACGGGGTCCATACATCTGTATGGAACCTGCCCATGGGTGGAGGTAGGAGGGCCAGGGCACACCGGCCCTGGGCGCCTGTCCGCCGGTAGGCGCAGCAGCGAGCTGTCCACCCCGTTTGCCGCCATGTTTGCCCCACCGGTTCTTGGCGGGCGCCCGAGCCGGCGGGAACCGAGGGTGGTGGAGGCAGTGTTCGAGCGCGTGCGAGCACCAGAAGGGACACGTGATGCGCCGGCGACCACCAGAGCAGTGGATGGCGCGGTCGAGCGATGCGCCTGGTTCAGTTCCTCTAGCAGCAGGTCGTTCCGGGCTTCCAGGAACGTGGGGAAGGGACGACCGCGCTGGAGGTGGAGACCGATGGAGGCGAACTTCTCGTTGAGGCCGCGAATCAGGGTGAGGACGAGAGTGCGGTCGGGAACGTGCTCGCCGAGGTCCTCGAGGGCGTCCACCATGCCCTTGAGGCGCCGGCAGTAGTCGGTGACGGAGAGGTCCCCCTGGACGAAGGTCCGAAACTTGGCGTCGAGGTGGAGGGCGCGCGTCTCCACGTTCCCCAGAAACTGGGACTCCACGGCCAGCCACAAAGAGCGAGCGGAGGAGCGGGAACAAGGCACCATGTCGGACAGCTCGGGGGAGATGGCGTCGTACAGCCAAGACTTGACCACGCAGTCCATGCGCGCCCAGTCCGGGAAGGCGGGGTCGGGTCGTCTTGAAGGACATGGTCCTCGAGGGCGAACTTCCCCAAGGCGAGGAGGAACAGCTCGCGCCACCTGGTGTACTGGCTGGAGGAGAGCTCGAGGACGATCGGCACGAGAGTGCGGATGTTCTGGACGCCGACGGCCTGCGAGTGAAGGTTGGCGAGGACAGCAGCTTCATGAAGAAGCAGGGCGTCGTGGAGGCGGAGGAGGGTGCGCCAGCCGCGGTGAGCGCGCGCGAGCCTCGGCCAGCGCAGCGGCCGCGCGCGTCTTGCGGCGCGCGCTCGCGCTCCTCGGCGCGAGCCGCTCCGCGGCGGCCTCGCTTCCGTTCGCGGCGGCAACACGCTCAAGGGCAGCGGCAGCACTGGAGGCGCGCGCGCGCTGCGGTCAGCAGCGGCGCTCGGTGGCGCCGCGCTTCGGCCTCCGCGCGCTCGCGCTCATTGGCAGCCAGCGCTCGCTCTCAAGCAACGCAAGCGCTTCGCACTCGGCAGCAGCGACGGCGGCGCGCTCGCTCTCAGAGAGAGAGGCAGGAGCGGTGGCCGGCATGATGACAACCAGAGGGAGGAGATGGCGCAGGGGTGCGCCTAGGCAGCGAAGGAAGGGTCGGAAGAAATCCGGGCGGATGATACCATGTAAGATTAGGCAAAGGGAATAGTAAATTGATTATGAGAGATATGGTGTTACACATATATAGGCAAGGATGGCCGAGGGCTTATAGAAATAGAACCAATCAGCAGAGATCCTTGCCTAATATAGATCAATCTATCTATCCTAGCCATATAGGCACTAGGCCCAAATATAGACAAGCAGGCCCAATGAGGGGCTGCCGTACCCTCTGTCTAACAATTACAAAGGTGGCCAAATAATTAGGAATAAGGTGAAAGAGGAACCTAGCTGAGGAACAATAAGACGGATGAGCCATAGCAAATTTATCATATGAAACGAAAAATGAAAAATCACCATGACATAAGAACTACTATCAAATGGAAGAAAGAAAATTCAAACAATGGGTAAGATATATTGTGATCTATGTCCAATATTGTGTCAAGTGTCTACATGGAATTGTAGTACCTTGCGCATCACCATTTTGTAAGGGCATCTGTGTGATCTTTCAACTACTTAATTAGTAACAAGCATAGAGGTTGGAAGTTGGCTATTGTCAACATCCTTGCAGAAAGCATGACCATTTTCTTACCACATGGATACCTATAGAATATTAATGCATAACTATAGAAAATGGCTTCTATTGACTACATTACACTATTTACCAATTGAAAACTATTTGGAATAAAAGAATATCATACACTAAAGTTGTACTGCAATCTAGAGCTTCTGAAATTCACTTTTGGTTTATTTCATCCACTTGGAATGGTTGAATATTGTGAGTTGGAATTGGACTAAAGTATATAGATTCTGGTGATCATGTATTGTTGAATCTATCTCAATGCTACAAAACATGACAGAGTCACACAGATACTAGTATACTACAGAAATAGAGAACTTGTGCACGTGTGAGAGTGAATATGAATCTACCGCCCATTTAAAAAAATATGTCAAATTGAAAATGCAAAGTTTACAGTGCACTACCTGTTTATTGCCATGGTGATGTCTCTTGGGATATATCTTCTATGAGCCAAAAGCCAGATTGGGAAAAAGTACTATGTATGTTGATAAGCTAATGCATGAGTTTAGGTCTCCAAGATGAATTTACCTTTCATTGATAGCATCAAAAGATTAATGGAGACCATGTGCACACATATAATAATCTTCTGGGAAATAATCAATTTTGTGGTAGCTGCTTACTTGCAGAAACAATTAAATATGTCTGCTTCATCAAAAAAATCATTTCCTGTTGCAGATTAGATAAATTATTTACGATCCAGCTTCAATAAGATGCTGAACGCAAAAGGGAGAGGGGAGAGAGAGAGAGAGAGAGAAGTACCTTATGATTATAAGATTCTGGATGGCATTGACACCTCTGTAACATGATGGTAAACTTGGGGAAAAATTCAAGTTCTATATAGAATTAGAAACATGTGAAACTATCAGTGGAAGACAACAAAATACATGAGAGAGTGCCATGACTAACTTAGCCAAAAACAGGAGTCTAAAAAAACTTAATGAAAAACAGAAAGAAAGCTACTTGAGACTTAATCAACCCACCTACAGAAACTGTTTATCTTACCGATTCTGACCATATAGAATCATTGGATCACCCAACCAAATACTTTCGAACAAGCAAAAGAAGCCAAAACTGTAGCAACCAAGCTGATATGGGATTATGTTATAGACGTGGGCCTTGGGCCAGTTGGGTTATTATTAGGAATAAGAGATTGGTTTCTATTTGAGTTAGAGATTGGTTTCCTTGTATTAGAGATAGAGTTAGAGATATGATTGGAGTTAGACTCATCTGTTAGGGGGAGCCATCTATATAAAGGGGCTACCGCATGCTATTGTCATTAAGCAGAGTAATAACAAAGTCTTCCTAGTCTATAGCCTCTCCCCTCTCCCTACGCCGACGCCATCCGGCCATCTTCTTGGTGGTGTTTACCCGTTATGAACTGAGGTTCATAACAGATTATTAATTTAAGTCTGTAAAAATTCATAATGTTGTGCATGGACTCTTAAGTATGATATTTGTCCTATCACCTCAAAAGGAGCATCACAAACTTGAATTGGCAGGTTGACATTCAATGGACCAACACAACTAGAACACGACGAAATGTGTGTCCACGCAACTACATGCAGAAGTCAATGTGATTGGAGTTTACACAAGGGCTGCTACATTTACATACATGCAATTACTACATAACCATACATAAACAATGTAAAGTGCAGACACAGATGTACATGCCAGCATGCATGCATTTAAGCATTACATCATTCCAGCACCATTGCATAAAGTGCGACAACTACGTAAATTTCTAAAATTCAACCAGCAGGCTAGCTGCTCACTATGTGATTATGCCTAATGAATGCAGTTCAACCTCATCCAGAAGTGCTAGTTCATGCAGAAATCAACCACAACCAAGCAAAGCAAATCAGAAGGAAAAAACAAATCAAACAAAGGAAGCACATCGCTCCCTTCCATGAATCACATCGCTGATGGACGTATGGAGACAAATCACCTGTCTTTACTCAAAAGCACAACATCGTTCGAATCAACACAGCACATAACCAACTGAAGCGCAACACATCAACCCCATCAGCCGAAAACAACTTAGAAAGACATTTAGCTAACTCGCAATCCCTCCACAAAGTCACAAAAAATTATTCACCCATTAAGAAGCACAACAGCAGTCCAACGACATGAAAAGGAAAGCAAGGCAGACCCATCCCTTGATTCACATTCTTCAACACAAGCACAACCTCTTGGATGAACAGCGCCAACTAAACCAGAATTAAGCTAACTTCACTTATTGAGCAGTGCCCCTTGCCACACGTAAAACCACTCGTACAAAGCAATACAACCTATGAGCAAATCACATCCAGCAATGAAATTGCTCACCTCACCGTAAGGACAATAAACCAAAATCGAATCAATCTGCACCTCACCGTAAGGACCCAATGCGACATCAAATCAGTCTTCCACTCGAGACGTGCTCCTCATCGTAAGGACAAATAAACCAAAATTGAACAAATCCGCCGCTCAAAACGCTCCTCACCATAAGGACGCCCATACCAAAAGCAGATCAATCCAAACCAAAATCAGATCAATCCGCCGCTCAAATCCCATTCCTTCAGCGTAACGCCAACGAAATCAACCGGCTGAACAAATCGCGCTCCTCACCGTAAGAGTAACTCCAGCAGGGCCCCTACTTGAGCCCTCATCCTATTTTTGAGGGCCGAGGGGCAAAAAACTTACTCCAGCATGGCCCCTACTTGAGCCCTCAAAAGTAGAGGGCCCTCAAATCTCCTCCCTCGAGCCCTCATTCCTGGGGAGTCTGGAGGGAGCCCCTACTTTTGAGGGCTCAAGTATGGGCTCTGCTGGAGTGAGTTTTTTTGCTCCTCGGCCCTCAAAAGTAGGGGCTCCCTTCAGACCTCCCAGGAGTGGGTCCTATGTGTCCCCTCTAAGAATGAATTTGAGAGTCCTGTTTTGAGGGCTCCTGCTGGAGTGCAGCCCAAAAAACAGAGCCCTCAAAAGTAGAGGGAGCCCTCAAATAAAAAGTAGGGGCTCTGTTTTGAGGGCTACTGCTGGAGTTGCTCTCAACGAATCGACGTAAACAACAACCAAAATCCGAACAAGTTCTCGCCTCGCCCTGAGCACAATCGCAGACAGACAGAACGAACACAGAGGCCAAATAAACCGACCGAACCAAATGGGGGCGAAACTAGACGGAGCGAGGTCGCAGCGGTGGGTGATCTCGCCGACGAGGCCCCTCGACAAAGATGCGGCCGCCCAACTCCGGCGAGCGCAGCCGATCCGACCTGGTAGATGGGGATAGGGTTTGCCGCTCGAGCTCGAACTTGAATCCATCTGGTGATGTTACCGTTGCATTCACCAATTCGACGTCGAGCTCGAGCGCCTCTTAAACCCCCGATACCCCAATCCCACCTCAGTAAATTCAGAATTTACCCTCCCACCTCCCACCTCAATGACATGTGGGGTCATCATAAGTCACTGACGCGTGGGCTAGGAGGGCAAATCCTGAATTTCCATCTAAGAGGAGGGTATATGATGAATAAATCCATCCTATTACTAGACTCTGCTCCCGTGTGATTTGTGAATGGTTGCTGTTCTGACTGCCGCGAGGATGGGCTTTTATACGTCCGTTATTTTTGTTTAAGTTTATGGTTTTTGTTTTATTTTTTACTATTTTAAAATTTTGTTTTTTTAGCTTTTTGATTTTTTTAAATCTTTTTTACTGGTTCTTTTTTCCGTATTCGTTTGCATTGTCCATGATGAACTAATCTTTTTTTATTTAATTTTTTTAAAAAAAATTAGTTACGCCAAACAAACCACCATCAACTACAGTACAATTTCAACTATAAACTAGTTTATTTTAGCTCAATCAAATAGTACCATAGTCCCAGAGATGGGCCAAGTACCAGAGCCTTACACTCTCGCTTACGGGTGGGACCGGCTGCTGGATACCATCTGTATTAACTTTTTTTTTGAACTTATCTGTCTCAACCATCTTGATTACGTGCGGAGTTTGAATCCTTGGTGGAGAATCAAGACGTTGCATTTTTTCCCTTCTCGGTATGTTTCCTCTTCGATGGGTAAATGGACATGTTTGGATCTGAAATTTCCTTGCGTTTTCTTTCAAACGAATTCCAAGTTTCCTTTTCAGACGAGCATTGCAGACATTTTACTTCAAAATGATTATTCGGAATGTGTACATGGATTGATAATTGTTCGATCCTAGTATGACTTAACACTGCAATTAAGCGTACAAAACACAGGCAAACACAGATTGAAGTGTGCTAATACAGATATTACAGCATAGCAGAAAACAACTAGAAGTTACAGCAGAACCAGAGAAGACAGCCTCCAAAATTACGAGAAGGTAAAAAAGAAGAGTAATTAATATGTTGATGGGCACGGGCTTTTCTTGCATCAACTTATGTCAACCTATTCTGTTCCCTCCTTTTGTATGTTTGATCACAGTAAATCAGTAATCATATACAATTACCAAGCTAGTACAAGTTAATCAACCGAGAAAGATTAACTACCTACACTTGGACCTGCTATCTGCCGTCCTGATCTGTCAACATGACATTACTGATGTTGTACGACACAATAAGTGGCGGAACTATGGTAGGGGCAAGCCGGGGCGGCTGTCTCGGGCGGAAGAACCCCCAGCCAGCCCGTCGGCGCCCCCGATCAAGCATGTGGGAGCGATGGCAAGGGGGTTGCGACGCTCTGGGGCGACAGTGAGGAGGCTGCGACGTGAGGTGGTGACGGTGAGGGGGCTGCAGCAGTGCAGCCCGAGGCGACGACTGCGAGGAAGTTGCGGCGATGCGGCGTGAGGCGGCGACGGGGAGGGGGCTGCGGTGCTCAGGGGCAACGATGAGGGTGCGCGGCGCATGTGAGCCACTAAGTTCATTCAGATCTATATAATTTTTTGTTTCGTCACTATCAGTGGCGGACCGGCCGATGGTCGGAGGGTGGCGCCACCTACCTCCGGCCAAGCTGGGTACCCCTAGCCCCCTCCTCTGGTGGGCGCCACAGCAATGACTTTGTCTGGATGAGCCGGTGAGGTGAGGCCGACAAAAGGTCAACAAGCAACACGCCAACATCAGCAAATCAGCAATACAAGCATACAAGTATACAACTGCCGATTTGGGCCAAAAACAGTATTGAGATCCAATCGGCAAAGCCCACCAAGAAGCCCACCCAAATCCAATTCGCACACGCCACAGCAACATTGCAACAGCAAAGCAATAGGCGATTTCCTAATTTCATCACCAAATCCCCTTTCGGCTTCCTTCACCTCCTGAGTCTTGTGGTTGGCGGCACGGACGGGGACACGGCCCCACGGGGCAACGGGCGGCGTTGGTGGCGGGACCGCAGCCGCCGCGCGATCTCGCGAGAGCCGGGGCGTGGTCGCGTGGGCGCCGCGGCCGCGGCCGCCGCGCGAGCGCGAGATCTCGGCGCGCCGCCCCTCCCGCGAGATCTAGAGAGCTGCGGCGCGAGGCGTAGAGGCAGCCGGCCGGAGGAGCGAGGCGGCCGGCCGGGAGGGAGGCCGGAGGAGCGTGCGCGTGCGGTCCGAGGCTGGGAGAGTGGGAGGAGAGATAGGGACCGGTCGGCGGTCGGCGGAGGACGGATGGCGGAGGGTCGGAGGAGAGGAGAGGCCAAGAGGGCGAGCGGCGAGCCGCTAGCGGCCGAGAGCCCGAGGCACGGGTGAGTGGGGGCTGTGGGGCGAAATCTGATGCGGTGTGGCCAATTGGATTGTTTAATACTGCGTTGTCTACTTGTCTTCATCCTTCAATTTCAATTCTTGCGATTGCCGACAAGTGTCGGGGACTCGATGGATAAGATTAGGTGTGATCTGCGATCTTGTATTAATAGGTATGGAACATAAACCTACTTTTTAAATTTGTGTAATTGTGATGAATTTAGTATTTTAATTTCATTTATTGTTATTTATTTATACAGTTGCAAGAAATGGAGAAACGAACATTGCATAATTATTTTTCATCCAATACAAGTAGTACTCCTCACACTAATGAGAGTAAAGTAAAGAAGGCTCGAGTGGATTTTAGTCCTGATGAAATCATCGCTGATCCAGCAAGTCGTATACCTATTAATGAGTATGACAATGAAATTAGAGATCAAGTGAGAAGGGTGTATTTGTTGAGAGGTCCAACCCAACCAAAAGGACATAATTTTCCTCACAAAATGCAGAATGATTGTTCAAGGGCATTTCAACAATCTTGGTATAATAAATATGATTGGTTGGAATATAGTGTGGAAAAGGATGCGGCCTTTTGTTTCTATTGTTTTCTTTTCAAGAAGCCTGGAAGGCCTGAAAATTTTGGTAGTGATGTATTTACAACAACAGGGTATTCTAATTGGAAGAAAGCTTTAGGAACATTTGATAAACATGTTGGTGGACCTAGTAGTTATCACAACATTGCAAGGGGGACTGTGAGGATTTTAAAAATCAAAGGGCAAGTGTGACACAAAGACTTTCTGATCATGGTCGAGAGTTAGAAATTGCATATAAAATTCGTTTGACTGCTTCTTTAGATTGTGCAAGATTTCTTCTAATGCAAGGTGAAGCTTTCCGAGGACACGACGAATCTTCAACTTCCATCAATAAAGGAAATTTTAGAGAATTGGTTGAGTGGTACAAAGATAAGAATGAGGAAGTGAAGAAAGCGTTTGATAAAGCTCCATTAAATTGTCAGATGATTTCTCCAAAAATTCAAAAGGATCTTGCGAAAGCTTGTTCGCAAGAGGTCACGAAGGTGATTATGGAGGAGATTGGAGATAGGAATTTCTCTGTGCTAATTGATGAGTCACGAGATATATCAATAAAGGAGCAAATGGCCGTGATTTTGAGGTAGTTTATTTTATGTTTTTACATTGTTCTATTTATTTGTGTAATCATATGATTGTGTTTTAACTTAACATAATCTGTGACAATTGACATACAGGTTTGTGAATGATCAAGGGAAGGTTCTTGAAAGGTTTCTTGGTATCAAGCATGTATCAAATTGTACATCTGCTGCATTGAAGGAAGTTTTATTTGCTTTACTTGGAGAGCACCAATTACCAATTTCTAGGCTACGAGGGCAAGGTTATGATGGAGCTTCAAATATGAGAGGAGAATTTAATGGCTTGCAAAGGCAGATCCGAGATGAGAATCCGTATGCTTTCTATATTCATTGCTTTGCCCATCAATTGCAGTTAGTGATTGTAACTGTTGCAAGTAGTAGTAGAGCTATTGCTGATTTCTTCAACTATATTCCCTTGATAGTGACCACTGTGAGTGCATCTTGTAAAAGAATGGATGCATTGCTTGCAAAGCATCAAGATGTCCTGTTAGAGAAGCTAGAGAATGATAAGGCTGTGATCACTGGCACAGGATTGCATCAAGAAATGAGCTTAGCTAGACTTGCATTTATTAATAGACTTGCTAAGCATTACAAATGAGTTATCACTTGCTTTGCAAAGGAAGGATCAAGATATTGTTGAAGCTATGGATTTGCTTGTAGATGTGAAAATGCGTTTGCATGACATGAGAGACAATGGATGAGAGTCATTATTCCAGCGAGTAAAAAACTTTTGTGAAACAAATGAGATTCATGTGCCAAATATGGAGGAACTCATTTCAGTTAGAGGTATGTCTGCACGTAGAAAGTATACAGTGACTTACCATCACTATTACCATGTTGATATTTTCATTACTGCTATTGATGCCATTACATCAGAGATGAACCATCGGTTTAATGAAGTTTCTTCAGAGTTACTGATATGCATGTCTTGTCTTGATCCAAGAGACTCTTTCTCCAAGTTTGATGTAGATAAGCTTGTTCGACTTGCTGAGATTTATGCTGATGACTTTGATATAGCTGACCGTTTGTTGTTAAGAAATCAGCTTCAAACATTTGTTCTCAATGTCAAGAGAAGTGTAGAATTCCATGGATGTGGTGATATTGCAAAGCTAGCTCAAAAGATGGTTGAAACAGGAAAAAATAGAACATTCCCATTGGTCTATCGTCTCATTGAGCTAACATTGATCCTTCCAGTAGCAACGGCATCTGTTGAAAGAGTCTTTTTGGCAATGAATATTATCAAGACATATTTGCGCAATAGAGTAGCGGATGAGTGGTTCAGTGACTTGATGATATGCTACACTGAGCGAGAGATTTTTAGAAACCTTGATGATGATAGAATTAGAAAACGCTTTCAAAGCATGAAATCTCGTAGAATACTATTGCCTCGTACTTGCACTACTACTACTCAATCCTAATTACTGGTATGTTTCATTTTTTCAATTTTTATAACTATTTATAAATACAATTTCTGATTTCATCACTAAGTTTGCTAATTTTGGTGTGCAGATAACTGCTTACATCTATTTATGGGCATTGGAAGGCACATTATCTATTAACGAGGTACAATCTATGTTGTATTTTGTATTTTTATTATGTTCCTATTCTAATTATGTGTGACTTTGGATTGCAAAATATAGTTCGCTTTATGTTTAGTGTGTTTATTTTTTATACATTATGTCCCGCTAGCCCCCCCTAAAATTTGGCTCTGGGTCCGCCACTGGTCACTATGACTCATTAAAAATTTCTAGTTCCGTCACTGCGACTCATTAAAAGAACTCGTCGACACTGCCAAGCTCGAGATCCTCACATTTTCTCAAGCTCGTGTTTGCTTTCAATCTGTCAGGAAGAATATTGGAGGAGAGAAAAACTAATCTCATTAGTGAGATGATGAAAATACTTCTAACTATGAAAGACTAGGAACAAGGTGATGCACAAGATCACTCCTAGAAAATACAGAGTTGGCGGATTTGTTCAACAATTTTTATCTAGACAACGATACTTAGAATATCGATATATACAGAGCTATATGTTGTACTCTTTTTATTACTAAGGTTTTTCAAGCTGAGTTTTTACTTGTCAAAATTTTAAATGATACAACCATCTAAACATCAATAAATCTCTTTATTACATGTTCAATATATCTATCTCTTTTAGGTATAGAACTCTTTTTTAAAAAATTAATTACTATATTTGAATTATATATATTTTCTTGAAATATTGTAATTTTTCAATTTTTTTAGACCGAGATAGACTAAACGGGCTTATTCTAGCCCGTCGAGCTAAATGTGCTTGAACCAAGACGACACGGCCTATGAGCTCAGCATGCTATGCTTGGGTCTACGCCTAACTCTACGGAGCACGGTACAATCCGTTTAGTCTATCTAGCCTAAACAGGCTAGTGTCGTGCTGCCTATTTGGTCATCACTACCATCATTTCGGTGGGCCCACCGCCAGCGACTAACTAATCCCACAGGCAAAAACGCAGTTGGTCTCTGGAGAGGCAGTCTTCAGACAACCATCAGGGCTGCTGATTGGAGCGGGCCCCACTCACCGATCGAGCGATCAACGACGAACCAGCAGAGTCAAACACCGGGGTCTCACTGCCGGCCGGCTGAAGCATAGAATAGCCAAACTACCTGATTCCCTCTTGCATGTAAAACACTGATTTTTTGCGTCTTGTCCATGCCTGAGTACTGAAGCATGCTTCTTGTTTGGGTGGCACAGGGGCTAGGGCTTCCAGTGGCTAGGGCACGGCGGCCGGTTTCCCGCGGGCCCAACGGTGGCAGCGGTGGCTTGGAGGGAGGGCGGCGACACCGGCGAGGGGCGCGCGGCTGGGCTGCCAGGGGCGAGGCGGCAGCTTGGCTAGGGCAGCCAGCCTGCCTCCCCTTTAATTGGGCTCTTGGCTGGGTTGGGCTGGGCTGGACTCGGCCCAAAACGCCATCATTTCTCTTTTATATATATATTACAATTTGCTGAAGGGGATGCAGATTCCCCTGGGCACCAAGCAATTTCTGGTTAATATTATTGTTATTGTATCCCCAGATTGATCAGGCATCAATCATCACATGTTCTTAACTTCTGAATTCTGGCAGATGGTCGGCTGTCGTTTTTACGGGATATTTCCTCTGTGCTGCTGTAGGCTATGGCTCGGGCAGCGTGATATTCTGGTTGCAGGAAAATTCCTGGAAGGTGGGCACCAACAATATCATCATGCATGTCCTCTGAAATTCTGAATCATCAGCTGTGAGTATGCGACAGACTCGGTGTCCTCTTCCTATTTTTTTCCCTGCTACGCTGCGTATGATATGCCATGAAATGCATGCTCCCCTGAAACAACATGCGTGGCTTTCTGCGCGTTTGGATTCTTCTAAGGGGTTTTGTTGATTCATGCCCCTGCTTTGTTTGGCAGCAGGCAGACAGGCAGGCACCTTATCTTCTTTACAGCATGAACCAATGGCCTGGAGGTTGCACGCATCCTTAATTGTTTTTGTTAATTTTGTTGTTTAATATTTTTTAATGATAAGAACTTTATGGAAATATGCTTCCTTTGATTGATCTCCAGTTAAATGTATTTGGGAAGTCCTATTTTGTGTCCACTCAGATCTACTGCCTTCAGATGTCTTTTGAGTTTTGATTCTCTCAGATCTGACTTTTGAAAAACCAGGTTTGTACTGAAAATCTAAAGGAACCAACAGAGAAAAAACTACCCTAAAGACTACTTATCTGACAAAGTACTGCTTGGCACAGTTTTTATTATATGAGAGCACAGGAGAAAAGGGGGAATCTTTGGGAGAGATGACCAAACTTAATTCAAATTTCTCCTTTTCTTCTCTTATTTTTTTAGCCTTCGCTCATACAAAAACGCAAATTGACCAAAAAAAAAAGGGTGGCTAATTAAAATATTATATACACAGTTCATACATCTTTCTCCTTCTTGGATGCAGAAACAGGCACTGCTTAACCTCTCTGTACAGTAATGGAGAGCCCAAGCAACACAGCTCTCTTGGACCTTGCTTGACCCCATGCATCTCATGTCATGATCCCTGATCACTGATCCATTGCCATGTGTTTTAGCCCCTGCTTCTCCCTTAATCATCACCTGGCTTCAGAGCCTTTCATTATCCTCAGCTTCTTGCATGAAGAGATGAACATACTGCAAAACACACACAGAGAAACTCATATTTAGACACTTGTTCGTGTCCAAATCCACAGATCTGAAGAACTAACATGTGTGATCTGATAATGATGATACTTACTCCCAGGGCACATCTCCCAAAAGCATCAGGTCACCGTCCTTGTCCTCATAGGCAATGGCGAACTGGTCGCTGTCCGCGGCGTGGGCCCCGGTGGCAGAGGGAGAGGCAAAGGCCGAGAAGCACTTGATGAAGAGCACATCCAGTGCCTCCCTGAGCTCCCTGTACCCCTTGTACATCCTGAGGTCAACCTTCCTGAGGTATGGTGCCCCATCCATGCTCACCTTCACATACAGGCCTCCCTGCTGCTGCTCAGCAGTCTTGGCTGCTGCTGCCGCCGCCGCCGCCGCCTGGAAGGTGTTCCTCCTGTATGCCCTCACTGGTGGCCACCCTACCACTTGTGCCCTGAACCAAAATTAACCCTGGTTAGTTAGCTCATGTACTCTCTGTCATGTCACAATTCTCACAATATACGCAGATTGTGAGGGCTGTGTGTGCACGCGCTTACTTGGCAGCTGTGGTGATGTCCTGGTCATCTCCGGAGGCCTCGCTCTTCGTGTCGTCCAGCGCGCGCTTCGCGCCTACGGACGACGGCTTCTTCGTCAGCTGG